>CM022669.1:3681493-3726493 GCA_012295275.1 Chrysomallon squamiferum
CTTCTGAGGTTGATGTTTCTAACTATGTTAACAATGGCGAGTGGGATCTTATAAGTGTTTCCATTGTGCGCAATGTCGTGTTCTACGCATGCTGCAACGAGCCCTTTCCTGACGTCACGTTTTTCATAGTGATCCAGCGGCGGACGTTGTACTACATGTACAACGTCGTGTTTCCCTGCGTGATGATGTCCGCACTGACGCTGATGGTGTTCTGCCTACCTCCTGATTCGGGAGAGAAAATCGCGCTTGGAATCACAGTGCTTCTGGCGTTCTCTGTCTTCATGCTGGCTGTTGCCGAGAATCTGCCCGAAACCTCGGAGTTTGTACCTCTCATCAGTAAGTATATTTAACGTTAACTAAAAATGTATCAGTTAGTAAATTTAAATTTGTTAGTTAAATAGTTATCACTAAGTAAATTTGAAATTGTTAATTAAATATTTGTCAGTAAGAAAATTTGACATTGTTAATTAAATAGTTATCAGTAAGAATATTAGACATTGTTAATTCAATAGTTATCAGTAAGAAGATTTGACATTGTTAAATATTTGTCAGTAAGAAATTTAAATTTATGATAATTAAATAGCTCTCAGTAAGAAATTTTGACATTGTTAATTCAGTAGTTACCTGTAAGAAAATTTGACATTGTTAATTAATACTTGTCAGTAAGAAATTTAACATTGTTAATTAAATAGTTATCAGTAAGAAAATTATACATTGTTAATTAAATAGTTATCAGTAAGAAAATTTAACATTGTTAATTCAATAGTTATCAGTAAGAAATTTTAACATTGTTAATTCAATAGTTATCAGTAACTGGAACTAACATCATTTTATATAAGTAATTTGAACTGACACTATTAAAGAATTATATTATCAGTAAGTTTATTGAATATTCTTAATTAAATTTTTATAAGAAAATGAATTTAAAATTGTTAATTAAGTATTTATCAGGAATTACATTTAACATTGTTTGTTAATTAAATATTTATCAGTAAGTGAAATTAACAATTATAAATTAATTATTTATCAGTAAGTACATTTAACATTGTTAATTAAGTCTTTATCAGTAAGTGAAATAAATAGTTATTAATCAAATATTTATCAGTAAGTACATTTAACACTGATAATTAAATATTTATCAGTAAGTAAAAGTAATTTCGTTAATTAAATATTATCTCTAGGTGAAATAAGCCATTTTTAAATATCACATCAGTAAAATTACGATTTAAAAACATATATATCTTATCAGTAGTCAGATTAACTGTCTTATCAGTAAACAAAATTAACAAGTTAGAGAAATATTTTACAAGTAAAAAAGAATAAAATATTTTGTTAGTAATTAAAACTGATCAGAAGTATATTTAATATTGTAAAATAATAATAATAATAATAATAATAATAATAATAATAATAATAATAAATAATAATAATAAATTAAATTAAAAATAATAATTTAATTAAATTAAAAGTGAAAGAAAAAAAAAAAAATTTTAATCCGTAAGTACATTAAAACCGAGGTAAATTAAGATGGTTAAATAAATATGTTTTAATGGGGTCTATTTTCTGATATCTAATTTGTTGGCTTTTACAAAAAAAATTATCGCCAATACTCATTTTTGAAGTATATGTGGGTATAGGTGTTTAGGTGTATTTGTGTATGTGTCTTTCTGTGTTTGTATGTGTGTATATGAGTAAATATGTACTATCTTTGCTAAAGGTTTATAACCATTTTCCACAAAATTCGAATGTTATAACGTGATTTCATCACAATTGCTTATTATTGCATCATCGCCTTTTAACTTTTATAGCAAATCACATCACATGCTGTTTCAGCAGTCGGCTAGCCATCTCATCATGAAATACTTATTTCTAACCTTTACGCTTTCTGTTGTCTAAATTAGTAAGAATGTTTTTCTTTCAACAGTTAAACGTGACCGAACCGTGACCTTGAGAGGCGTGTTTAAACTTCCAATAACGAGTGGTTGCTGCATGGCTGTATGGATATATGCATGGATGTTGTGTGTATAATCGAGTGTATGTGTGTCTATATGTATGTATGTATGTATGAATGTATCTTTGTATGCAAGAGAGAGAGAGAGAGAGAGAGAGAGAGAGAGAGAGAGAGAGAGAGAGAGAGAGAGAGAGAGAGAGAGAGAGAGCGCATCTTCAGGTCTATGTATTTTCTCTATTATTCTTTCATAGTTCACCTTCTATTTTCGTCACAGTTTATTTCTCAGTGTTTTATGTATGTCTCAAGACGCGAATGTGCTGAAACACGTCTGCTTTAAATTCAATTACTATCATTTAAATTGATCTTTATTGCAGGCATTTATTTGACAGTTGTAATGGCTCTCACTTCGCTGTCTGTGATTATGACAGTATTTGTGCTTAATCTACATCATAGAGGACCCGATAAGAGGGCCATTCCAGCCTATTTGCGTAAATTAATGTTTGGCAGCATCACTCCATCAAATGTGTTTCAACATCGTCATGGTCGACATTTATCTCCGGAAGAAAACTTGATGTCAAATCTATCATTAAAGATGACTTTAGAAAGCATAGCTCAGGAACTGAGAGACGAAAGAAACAGGAGGAACGGAACAGCGGACTCCCTCCCTAACGATACGCATGCGCAAACGACATTGCATGCGTCACAGAAAGACACGAAACATTTTTACACGTCTGCTGACTACAGCTATCAAAAACCAACTCGAATGAAAACTCCACGTTCGTACGAAGACGTTCTCCTATCACTGACACATATCTTAGAAAAACACGAAAACGAAGAAAAAGACTACGAGGTGATGCAAGAGTGGAGACGTTTGGCTCAGGCCGTAGATCGAATACTGTTTTTCATTTTTCTCTTTGGTACAGTTTTACTGACTGTAGGACTGTTAGTTGTAGCACCCGACTACTCAAGTAAATAAATAAATAAATAAATAAATAAAAGTTACTAATGCACGTATTAATGAAAATGATCGCCTTTATCATAATAACAGAATATACTTGTTGGTTTATTCGAAATTACAAAGGAATGGAATATTTTTCTTCAGTATTACAAAATATTCTTCCTTATTTTGTCTACTTGATTATTTTATCAAATATAATATTCATATATATATATATATGCTTTGTTCGATAAATATTTACTGTTCAATTTTAGTTTCTTTGAGTGATAGATAGATGCAGAATTATATAAAAAAACAGGTCCTACGCGAATAAACGTTGCTAAACAAAATAGTGTGTTCACGAATCCGATATAAACTGTTTTCTCAGCTGGAAGCAGTAAAAATGTATTAATTTATAAAAACAAAACGAAAAAAAAAAACGAAAAAAAAAAAAACATTTATAATTTTAAATAGAAACAATAAAATCGCGTCAATACAATAACATTTCAACTTATGTATCATCTTTATCATTTTTCATTATCACTGGAAAAGAAAAATAAATAGAAAAAAAAATGCCTCTTCATAAAACTGCTCAGAACATTACGGCAATGGTCGGTGCTATTCGTAAAGATTTACGAATCCAGGCGATTTATGATCTCCATAGCGAATATTTCGTGGTCCGCTTGTCTCAGATATGCATTGCGAATAATCAGACGTCCATACAAAATTAATAACGTTTCAAATTGCATGTCTCCGAATCTTTAAATTAACTTTTATTTTTGATTTATAACAAATATTTTATTTTATATTCGAACGTTCAAAATTCTCGTTTTTAGCTGCGTAATTGGTACTGAATATACAGTTTGTTTTGTTTTTTTCCAATACAGTAAAAAATATACAGTGGTACCTGTCGTGTACGGAAAACCGTGAGGCCGAGCCAAAGTGTCCCTACGTTGTAAGTGTCTGCTCATCAGACAGTTCGTTTTGAACATGTGTACAATGTTTATTCACCAACAAAAAACATTAATCCTCATGGCCGGGAATTGCCAAGAATCACGGCTTTCTTCTAAAATACAATTACAAATATATCGAGTTCTTTGATAGATGTAAATAAAACTTATTTTGCTCATCATAAAACTCATAATAAGCATAAAATATATTTTAAAAAACTACTGCGTAAAACCCCAAATAGAGCTCCTTTTTGTGCCAACTATATCATCTTTTCGACCTCAAAAGTACCGCTAAGACTCGGTGTTTATAAAACATAAGTGTGCATGGAATGATGTTGAATGTCTGAATTATCAAAATTATGTACTAAACTGTTTGCATGCGCACGGTCTTTCGAGCATCGCTTGGCGGTTTCAGTTCTCGGGCTCTTTAGATTCAACAAAAACAACACTCCCTGCATGCACTGCAGGTGCAGGAAATGGGCGAAACCATTATTAAAAATATAGCATAAAACTGCCGTACAGTAAGTTCATTTATTTTGGAGAAAACAAAACCAAATCGGCATTACCGTACTCTTTAGTATTGCAATAATAATAAGAAAATCGTGTTCGCGTCCGTTTTCAGGAGGTTTCCGCTTATTTAAGGAAAATATATATTGATAAACAAAATGGCCGCACTTCTGGCGGGAGGTGGGGGGCTAGAGACAGGTACCATTATATTAGAATTATTTTCCATATTTCTACATAGGATTTTATTTATTAGTAGCTAATAAAAGATGAGGTTAATAAAGATTTAATTGTCTCTGTTTGTTTTGTTTTTATAATATTTAATATTTCAGTTAACGTTTGCCTGATGTCCTGCTAGATAATTTAATTAAAATCAGTCGTA
The DNA here is from genome assembly GCA_012295275.1 of Chrysomallon squamiferum. Lineage (NCBI taxonomy): Eukaryota > Metazoa > Mollusca > Gastropoda > Neomphalida > Peltospiridae > Chrysomallon > Chrysomallon squamiferum. Next base: position 3,686,218 of record CM022669.1, read on the forward strand.
AACCGTTCACTAATAAGTACACATACTGTAAGAATCACACAAACTTATATTTTCGTTCTTGGATAATTCATTGCGAACAGTTAATTAATCGCATCTTTTCTGGTCATATCAGTTCGTAAAATTTCAAATTCGCCATATTCATAATTTGTCACATTCAGTCTGGTTTTATAACTCACACAGCCATCGATACCTTCACAGCAATTAGGTTAGGATTTGGATATTGGATTATGACGTGCCTTTCTTTCCTTCTTTCTTTTTTTTTTTTCCTGCACACCATTTTGAAACAGACGTAGTGAAGTATTAACAGACAGAACAATTACGTTTGATAACTTCTGCCGCAGACGTAGTAGTAGCTGGGATCGTTCTGAACAACAGACGTGTTTCACTGAACTTTGTCATGATTAGCTGTATGTTTTTGTCTAGACTTTACTAAGCTGAGGCAAGACTGTGAAACACGATGAAAGCGACTCACGAACAATCACATCCGTATTAAACATATTAGAACACTTCTGTAACTGGCGAATACGAGAGTAATGACTTGTTTTCCAGTGGACGGTATTTCTCAAGAATGATCCGGGAATTGTTTAAAAGCTACCAGATTAAGATTGTTAATGCTATAATAAACTAGATCGCAAAAGGAATATCTTAATCTAATTACACACTAATAATATGTATAAACACACACACACACAAATTACATACATAATCGTACGTACATACAGACACACACGTTATATATTACACATATATACACTTTATAAAGATATACGCACACATATATAATATACATACATATGCAGTCATCATCAAATATTTACATATTTCTATCTGGTGAAACGTTAATGACTGCAAAGGGTCTCCTAGAATATTTTATTCTGTATCGATGACTGCAAGTTCTTTTCTGCAAATTATTATTATTTTTTTCTTTCTTCATATTTCTAGATAAAATATTGATGTTGTGTTTCCACGATTTTGTGCCTTTAATTAGCTCTGGCTGTTCTTGATTGTAGCATCAACATTAAATTGACTAGAAACTTCACAGACTGTCAATAGCACACTGAGGTCAGACCTCCTCGCTGTACGTGCCTTTTTCTCCGTTTCCTTTTCCAACCATGACAGGGATGTTACATCGAACACTGTAATTTGAGCTTTCCTGTTTATGAGAGAGTTTATATAAAAAAATGTATTTATGCTAGTGTGTAAGAGTAGCTTGTTTCCTCTTTCGTACACTATTTATTCTTCTTCTGCGTTCAGTCGTGTGTTAAGTTAATGAAACAGCCGTTAACAACCATTCAGAGAAAAAAATAAATTAATATTAATTTACTTATTAAACCGGAGGTACTTTTTGTATGTATTATTAAAGATTATGTTTTTTTTTTTTTTTTAATACAAAAGTTTTAAGTCACTGCCGTATTTTAACCATTAATCTTAGTATTCATTATTTTTTTCCGATTAAAGATTGTTTTTGTTTTTACCAATACAAAAGTTTGAAATTTAATGGTATTGCTACATTTTAATCGTTATTCTTAATGTTCTCTATTTGTTTTACGATTGCCTTCTGCTGTTCACTTTCTCTTCTTCAACCATTTCCCAATCGCGTCATGCCCCTTTCCACTTTGATTAGTCTCTATGTCTTGTATATGTGAAGGTAACCTCTGTGTGCATAAATGATGTTGAAAAGAGCTGCGTAAGGAAATAGCATCTTAAATATCATCACTGTACAACATCGCCAGATATTAAAAAAATATATAATAATAATAAAAAAAATAAATAAATAAATAAAATTCCCACCATATGAATTAATAAAATACAGTATTAAAATGTAAGCTTTCAGTTTTTGAGGTAAACAAATAATTCCATCTATTTTCTTGTAATACTGATAATTAATAAAAGATAAAGCAAGTATGGATAATCATGTAATATAAACTGATAAATAAATAATCATATCTCTGTTATGTAGCACAAACGAATAAATAAATAAATAACTCTTTATTTAGCTATTTAAATCTCTTCTTCTCACCACTAAACCTAATGATTACTGTCCAGACAAAACAAACATTCAATATAGAAATGGTCGATCGGAATTCGCTTACGTTTGAGTATACTTCACAAAGTCCAAACTAAATGAGCATATAACCTAATCAGTGGCTAATTACACGACGAATTAGCCCAGTTGTCATTTCTTATTGGAGAGCGAACATTCCAATCCGATCCTTCACACAATTACGACTCTGTGATACGGTCGATAAAAGGTTGTGCTGAGATAGAAATAAGAATCGACTTGGTTCGGTGTATGCCAGGGTTAATGACACATCTGATACCAGTAAATTTGTCCTTATCGTAGACAGTCCACTCCTTCGTTAGCTAGAAGTGGCAAAATAAAATTTATATTAGAGAAACGAGATTAATTCACCGTGTCTAGTTTACTTTGCAAGTTAAAGTACAGCCCGAATTCGATAAATTTGAAAATCGTTTTTAAATCGGAAAAGGTCAGTGGTAGGTTTCATATATGTCAGATTATCTGCATAAATATATGTCAGATTATATGTATAAAGGGAATGATATATATTAGCAATATATTAATGAAAATGATAATTTAAAGAGAGAGAGAGAGAGAGAGAGAGAGAGAGAGAGAGAGAGAGAGAGAGAGAGAGAGAGAGACTAAACAAAACAAAAGCAAATAAGATCATTTTCTAATGAATAACAGCTCTAGTGTACCATTATTATGATGAAAGCATTAATGTTACTTTTTTCTTTGTGGTTATTTGAGTTTTATTATCAGAAATAGATGCACAAATTGGTGCAGTTTCATTTAGAAAGCAAAGCATCAAAATGGTGGAGTTTAATTCAGAAACGGAGGCATCGCATTAGTTGACCTATAAATTTCGCTTTAAAGCAGTTAGGACCAAATATAAAACTCATAATATCGGAACAGGCACCAAAAAGCTTGCAAGAAACACACCGACTGCTTACTACTTAAACATCGCTATCGATCAAGCGTTTCAGCATGAATAAGAAATTTCACTCTGTCGCGATCTTCAAAAACACTTGCCAATCGTTAGAATAAAATAAACTTCGTCCTTTCTTTAGAAAAATCCAATATTCCTTTGCCAGGAGTCCCAGTTCTCCCATTATGAAGTAAAAGTGAGGGAGAGAATGAAAGAAAGAAAGAAAAAAAAAAAATCCATTTCGTTTTTATTATTTTGGAATATCTTTCGTTTAGCTTTCCTATTTGCAAGGAGTTAACCTTTTTGTCTCATTATTCACATAAATACAGACGAAGAGGCGATTACAAAACTTTTTTGTTGTTGGACTGTAGAAATCCAATTTTTTGACTAACCAAGATGGCAATGATAATGGTGATTACTATGTCAATATATGATTAGGTTATTTTATTTATTTATTTATGTACATTAAAAAACTATACAACAACATCGGTGATGATGACGCTGATGATGATGATGATGATAATAATAATAATAATAATAATAATAATAATTATTATTATTATTATTATTTTTATTATTATAAGTAAGCATCTTTATATATATATATATATATATATTAAATTATATATGTATATGTATGCATGTGTACGTGTATGTCTGTGTCTGTGTGTGTGTGTGTGTGTGTGTGTGTGTGTGTGTGTGTGATACAAGCGTTTAAGAATTTCAAGAAACAGAACGGATCTTCCTTTTAAAATTGTTCACGGACAACGTCATCAGTATGAGTAATGGGATGACGTCATGACAATGTAACACAAACAAAGCGACGACTTTAAGAAGCACGAGGCCTCTGTATCATTACATAAACAAACTGATTTAATTACGTGAGAAAAGTAATTTAATTTTCTTTTTATAAAGTCAAACGTTATGTTTTACTTAAAACTTTACTAGAACAGTTTGTCAATTTGTGTTTCTTTTTATTGTTGTTGTCTTTGTTGCTGTTGATATTGTATCGTTGTTGGTTGTCTGCTTGTTTTTCATTTTTCTAATTATTTAAGGAAATCCGTTTACGTTTTTATTTCTCGTCTATATATTGATTTTAATTTCAACTTAAAACCGTCCATGCAGTAAGTTCAGAAAAAAACAAACAAAAAAACAACAACAACAAATTACTCAGAATCGAACCAAGCCAAAAGGGAATCTCAGGGAAAGTTAGTCTTTACGCCAATGTCAAGTTTATATTGAGCATTTTAAATAAACTTTGTTCAATGTCTCTAATTTACTGGTATAAGATGTACACGGATAAAGAATCTGAATTCATCGAAATTTCAGCATGGAAGATCTTTGCATAGCCGTAAACGTAAGCAGTGATCAAAATTATTTTAATCTTAGATTGTGTTTCTGCATTACAGATGTCTCCCAAAACTTGTAAATAATAAATAATAATAATAATAATAATAATAATAATAATAATAATAATAATAAATGAATGAATTAATGAATGAATGAATAAACGAATGAATGAATAATAATCTAGAAATTATAAAACGAAGAAAAGAAAACTCTAGACAGACTGAGTATTATTAAAAACATTTATTACATTAAAATGGCTAATGATTACATAAGGTATATTTGTTACTTGCTAATATTTTGGTGTGTATATAGATATATATATATGTATATTTTGCAAAGATGTTATTTTGGATTATTGATAAATACTGGTCCACACCCAATTCCATCTCTAGATTTTCATACAAAAAACACACAAATACATGAAACACATGCAGACATGCAAGCAAATAAATGAACTAGCTTAACAAAACATTTTTTTTTCTGTACGTGAAGGCAGATCCATGGAATAACAAAAAAAGAATGGAAGACACAAACATTAAATGATGTAAAATATTTATGCATACATATTTTAAAAGGTTTTCTTTTCTTTGTATTTTATTTTATTTTATTTTTAAAAAAAATTTAAATTATTATTAATGTAAAATAATAAGCTGTAATATAAAACAATAGAAAATGCTCATTAACAAATAAATGAATATATGCTTCCCACCATACTAAACACAATAAATAATAAATAATAATAATAATAATAATAATAATAATAATAATAATAATAATAATAATAATAATAATAATAAAAAAAAATAAAAAAAAAAAAAGTAAAAAAAAAAAATAAATAGAGGACAAAATAGCCATATTTTAAAACACATTACAAATAAACCACCACTTTTATAACCTGCTCTTATGTATAAACAAAAATATTGAATCACAAAGGAGTAAAAGATATCAAAATAATACAATTAAAAATAAAGGCTAATAAATATGTATTTAAATGCAAACAATAAATAAATTAAAACTTTTTTTTTTTCACTGAATAAAAAATAAAAACATCAAAAACTTAATAATTAAATTATAAATTAACAGACCATAGGATTTTTTTCTCTTACAATGGCATAGAATAGTGACTAAATTGTTTAAAGAGTGGAATCTTTATAATCCAAGGATCAGTGGATGGATTTTACTTGAGTATTTGAGACAGAGAAAAGTAATCTGACATCAAACATAAATATGTCAGCTTAAATGCTTTATGGTTAAACTACACTAGTTTGTAAACATATTTATATATATATACATGCATGTACATCCCCAGAAAATAAATTTGCAAAAAACATTGGTTGTAAAACAAGATCAGTTATTATATATATAAATATATAGATAGATATAAAATTATGATCACACACACACACACACACACACACACACACAAACATATATATATGAAGAAAAACTTCATATGAAAATAAATATACAAGTAGGCATATACACATGTATGAAACCCATATAACTTTGATAAATTTGTAATTTAATTTAATTACTTATAAAAGGAATAGATTTTTAATTTTTTTATTGTAACTGAAATTTTTTTTTTCAAATAACTATCATTTATTCATAATCATTATCTATGTAATCATTTGAAGTGTTCATCATTAGTTTTCATCATCCCTGAAATCCATTTCCAAGCTGAATAATCATTCATATTTTTTCATATTTTCATTTTTAAATCATACAGAGATTACTACAAAACTTTTTGTCATCAAACTGATAATTTAAAAAAAAAATGATAACACCTAGCACATACTTTCATCATGAATCAATCATATGATGAATCATTTACATTGTTTACAACAGTTTTTTGTCAACATTTTAATCATTTACATTACTTAAATTTTCATCTGGAATTCTTGATCATCAAATGAACTGTTAACATTGTTATGGCAAGATTGGGTGAACTTAAATCATTCTCATTGTGTACAGGAATTTATCATCATCACACTTATATTCCAGTTAATGTAAGGATGATAATCTTTATAATCATTCACTGTATACAGGAATTAATGTTGTGTTATATTCCAGTTTACAGAATGATGGCAAACATTGCACAGTGTATATAGACATTTATCATCATCACAAAATTAATATTCATCATACACCAGATTATCAAATGATAATAATCTACATAATCATTCATTGTAGATAGGAATTTATTGTCATCATAAAATGAATGTTGTATTTATCCCATTTAAAAGAATGATGATAATTCATATAATCATTTACACCATTTGCTGTAATTTTTCATCTACTGATTTTATCTTTCTTTTAAATAATTAACATCTGTTTATGTATCTTTTCTTCATGACAAAACTGATACTGTACAATAACTTAGTCTGAAGAATTAACCAATCATCTTTTTAATAATTTACTTAATCAAATCAATCATTAATCAGTGTAAAAACAATTTTTGGAAATCGTATATTAATGGAATTATGATCATCAGTAAAATCATATAGAGAATTTTAGACAAGTTTTCATCATTAGAAATTAACATTGTGTGATGTTTCAGCTTCAAGAATTGAATGATAATCATTCAGTCATCATTCTGAGTATTTAAGGCAAGGTTTCATCATCAAATGTTTCTTCATCTTCTTCTCCGAAATCTTCTTCACTATCTGAGGCATTAAGGTCAAGGTCAAAATAGCTGGTAGCCGCAGGATTGAACTCATCATCTTGACAACCTCCGCTGATGGAGGTGATGCTGTCTGAAATATCCTCTTCATTGTCCAAGTCAATGCTGAAACAGGAACAATTTACAGTTTAGTATTTAGAATGGTTTGATTTAAATACTGACTGAGCAACAAAACTGTTACTTCATAACACTGGATATCATACTGTGAAGTAACAGTGGTGTTGTTTAGCAAGCCAGTGTGTTTAAAACAAACTACTGCTTATACTGTTTTATGACAAAAACAAGCCAGTGTATTTAAATCACCATATTATATATACTATTTTATGACAAAAATAAGACAAACAGTGTGCTTAAAACAAACTACTGCGTATACTGCTTTATGACAAAAACAAGCCAGTGTATTTAAATCACCATATTATATATACTATTTTATGACAAAAATAAGACAAACAGGTGTGTTTAAAACAAACTGCATGGGTTGAGGAATAAGTCATTGCAGTTAAATTAAATAAATCATTACACAGAAGAAAAATTAAGCTTAATGGATAACAAGATGTAATTTAATCAATAATGTATTCTGTTGTTATTTACCACTTCTTCCCAACAATAATAATTAAGCTTAAGTTTTCTTCTATGTAATGATTAAATTTAACTGCAATGATTTATTCCTCAACCCAGTACTACTTTATGACAAAAACAAGACAAATGATGTATTTAAATCAAACTGTTGTAAATATTGATAGTGACTGTTTAAAGTTTGTCTTTTGATGATAACATGAATGGTTTAAAGAAATAATGGTTGTTTTATATAGATTTGGTGTCCATGGATTTGTTTTATGGATTTGTAACAAGTATGGGTGCTATCACAAGTTGTATTTTGGTTTTGTGATTTTTTGTTGGCTTTTTTTGTCATCATTTCATATAGTTATAGAAATGTTAAAAAAGAAAAAAAGATTAAAATTAATCAAATTAGTTTATGACATTGCTATATATAAAATGAAATCACAAAACAAAGGAAAATATCTATCTCTGTTTACCCATTTGAGCTTTGTATATTAAAAAATTGTATTTTATTAAGAATAAAGGTTGGTGTATTCAAACAAATAAACAAATCACATTAATATATTCATAATGAATAACATAACATAAAACATTTAATTTAAGACTATTTTTCAGCACTAATGCAAGGAATTTTTTGCATCCATATTCATGTAACTTAGCTTGACAGGAAAATGAACAGTACAATTACACGGAACCTTTCTGCCGCTATCTAACATTTTAAAGTTTATTTCTAAGGACTGTTACATGGATCAATTTGTCATCTCATGAATAGAAACTGCAGTCAGTGTATGAATATGGAAAGAGATAACTCATTTTGAAGTACTGCATTTGGAAGATGACAAAGAGGATTTGATATGTTATCCAAATGAAGACAAATGTGCAGATGTTACATTCTGTCTGTCAGTCTATGATGTTTTCAAACTGATTCAACCAGCATGAATACTGTCTGGTTTAATAATTTTATAGCTTAAAAAAACACATCTAAACTTAGAGAGCATGCACATTTCAACACACACACACATGCATGCAAACTCTCCATTAAAGGCTCTCTTTGAGCATGTCTATCTATTTAGCTATTTATATATTTATCTACCTGCATACCTACATATCTACATATCTACTTACCAACCTACCATCCTACCTATATCTATCTATCAACCTACTTATCTATCTATCTACTTATCTACCTACCTACCTATCTACCAACCTACCTATATACCTATCTATCTATCTATCTATCTATCTATTTATCTACCTACCTACCTATCTATCATTCTGTGTTGCTCTCTGTTTAGTAAAAGGTGCCTGACAGAAAGAAAGCACACACGTATACTTACACAGATTCAGGAATTTGAGACTCAAGCGGGACCTGACTTGGTTTCACAGTTGGAAGTTTGTCAAAGGAGAGACAAGTCTTTGACATTCGCAGAAGACCCTCACAGAACTTCTGTCCCATTTCTTCCAAAATCTGTGTGTTCATGTGCTGGTCCTACAACATGTTTTATATAGTGTCACTTACACTCATAATATGATTTACTTTATTCATATGTTCAGTTGGACTTTTTTCAAGTTTCATTCAAAGTATTGCAATTAATATATATGTTAATATTATTACTGTGTATGTAAATTATTTATCAACAGCAGCACACTGAAATTTATTCCCAATTAAAAACACTTAATTTCATACATATACTGGCAATACATACACTCACTCAAATGTACATTCCTGTATACATATTCATAAATACCACAAACATGTACATTCACACAGACACACACACACACACACTCATACACTCATACATGCATGCTAATACATACATACACACACATACATAAAAATATGCACACATAAACTCAGAGGCACAACCACACACACACACAAACACAGAGGCACAAATAAACACACACACAAAACACACAGGGCACAAACAAACACACACAAAACACAGAGGCACAAACACAACACACACACAAACACAGAGGCACAACCAAACACACACACAAAAAACAGAGGCACAACCAAACACACACACAAAACACACAGAGGCACAACCAAACACACACAAACACAGAGGCACAACCACACACACACACACACAACACAGAGGCACAAACAAACACACAAACACACAAACACCACGACACAACCAAACACACAAAGACACAACCAAACACACACACACAACACAGAGGCACAACCACACACACACACACAACACAGAGGCACAACCAAACACACAAACACACAAACACAAAGACACAACCAAACACACACACACAATAAAAAAGATGTTACTCACCCTTGTACTTCCCCTGGTCACTTCCCCATGGTGGTCACACCCTCCACACCACCACCCTGTAGCTGCTCTCCATGGTGTAGCTGCGTATGATGCCGATGTGCCTCCACACCACCACCCTGGCCGTTGTCTCCTTCGACCTCTCAACAACAAAACTACAGTTCTGCAGGGAGAAGCCTGGAGCTGTGGCATGGAGAATCCTCGGCAGTGTCTGTAACAACAGAATCAGTCAACAGTGAAAACATGCACAACTACACTGAAAGTTTGAGAAAGTCTTTTATAGGGAAACAATTCAGAATTTGGTAAATTACAGAATCAGTCAACACTATAAAAACATTCACAATTACACTGAAGTTTGAGAAAGTCTTTTGTAGTCAAAAAATTCAGAATTTGGTAAACAACAGAATTAATCCAATAATGTCAAAACAAGCCTAAATAGACTGAAAGTTTCAAGAACGTCTTCCATGTATAAATAATTTAGAATCTTGTAAACAATCAGGTTTATCAGCCCAAGGCAAGGTTAGTATGTTAAAAGATGAGTTAGACAGGAAAGGGTTTAGTGCTTCTACATTTTCCCTATTATATCTACATGGAGATCAGTTCTTGGATTTGATCCCAGTTCCTACCAGCTTTACATGAATGCCTCATATTAATATTTAATTATTAATTAATAGTTATTACTATTTATCTGTGTCATAAATGAGCTAGCAAGGCCAAAATAAAATGGAAAATGATTACAGTGTGTGTGCATGTTCTAGCCTAAATAGACTTCAGATGTGCTTTAGAATAAGAAAATTAATTATACTTTGTCACTGTAGTAATAGTTAAAATAAGTAACTAACTAAATAAATCAACAATAATAAAAAAATATATAAAATACATAATGAAAATAAAATAAATAAATAAATAAATAAATAAATAAATAAATAAATAAATAAATAAATAAAATAAATAAATAAATAAATACACAACTTAATTATGGCACAAAACAAACCAAATAATGGACATGTTTTGATTTATCACTGAAAATCTTGCTTGTAATTTTAATGTCTATTTACTACTTAGATTATGACACATAATAATACTCTGGAAGAAACCTGTTATGTAAAGAAAAACAACCACATCAATTTTCAAAATTTCATTTTTGATAAAGTGACTTCTTTTTCTTTCATTGAGACAACACTTATTCTGCCAATAATTTAATAAAATACTGTAAATTCTGGATTTTTATCACAAGCACCACACGAAATGAAATTATTGTTAAAATGTGTGTGTTGAATCAATGTCTTTTGATCATCTGCTTTTAAGGAAGCAAGCAAGAAGAAGAAGAACTCTTGTATCATGGGGTGAAAAAGCTTTGAAAAATGAAAGTAATAAATAAATCAATTTGTGGAGGACAGCACTTACATTTTCGGGCACTTTAGACTCTGGCGCCCATATAAATAAATTAACAAAGAGAAAATAAATCAATGAAGAGTCAGTTTAGTGTTGGACAGTGGCCCCCAGCCTGTCAGAATGGTGATCATTATGCAACAGAGAACAACAGCTGAGAAATCACCAAGGTCAAAACAACCTGATTTCAATGATAAATAATTGCTTTACTGATTTAATCATTTCGGTAATAACCATTATTACTTGTCACTTATCAATCATCTTTTAACAGATTTTACAGTGTTGCTGTTCCTCATTTTGTAATCTATCACTTAAGATGCAGCTTTTGCTGGGTACTCAATATGCGTATCAATTAGGGTTGAATTAGACAGGAATAATCATAACATTAGCTCGATATAACTGAGTAACAGTCGTTTAAGCTAATTTAATTACTTGGTTATGTTAACTGTCTGGTGAATTTAAAAATGCTGCTGAAACCTAGGTATTGTGAAGAATGCCATTAACAGTCTATCCAGGAAGGAAGGAAAAATATATTTTATAAAAAAAAGCACTCAGTATATTTTTTTTTTACTCTATCATTTGTTGGTGGTCCTATATTTGATTAAAGCATCACCCTTCCTGAATTAATATTCTGCTCATGGTAAAAATGATTAAAATGGGAACTCAAAAATATCATACAAACAGTTTTATGTATAAAAAAAAAAAAAAAAAAAAAAAGACAGACAAAAAAACAGACAAATTTGTTTTAGAAAAAAACAAATTAAAAAAACAACAAAAACAAAATTATAATAAAAGAAATGACCTTAAAACCATTATCTTCCATCTTGTTGCCTGTACAAGCTGGGTTGTTGGAATCGTTGACAATCCACGACATAACTGGACTGCAGCCATACATGAAAATGTTCTTCTTACGAGAATGACCATGGTAATCACAAAATACCTAAATATGTATGAAACAGATTATAATTATTAGTGAATAAGACATATACAGTCAAACCTGTCTATAACAGCCACTTTGGAGACCAGGCAAATGTGGTTGTAAAAGGCAGGTGGCTGTCAAACTGAGTTAAAACATAATAAAATGTTTTGTGGAAGGAACTTCAAGGTGGCTATCATATACAGGTGACAACAAAAATAGGTTTGACTGTATTTGTTTCATTGTGTCACATATCAAATCAATGAATATTTTCTGATACAAATAAATGTTTCCAGTAAATGTTTATTTTTATTTTTTAGTTCCCTAAGTAACAATAAAATAATAAACTGACATTTGAAATACTGAGGCTAAGATGACTTTTCCTTATTTTGTTAGACAGAAATATGAAAAAATATATAAGAACAAAGACAGACAGATTTATATGGCGACAGGGAAATATAATTGTTTTTTTATGAGAACAGATATATATATATATATGGTAATATAGAAATATAAAAAGAATTACAAGTATAATCAAGAAGAGATATATATGCAACAATCTGAGTGGCATTTTTCAATACTATTAATAATTACTTTAAAAAATGAATATCTAATTAAGAACAGTTAAAAACAAATATTTAATAAAGTCATCAAAATGAACAGGTTGTCTTACCAGTGGAGTTTTATTCACCATGTTCATGTACATGAGCAGACCTTTTGTGTGGTAGATTGTGGGGTGCAGCTTGGGACATGGTCGATGCCATCGTCTATTCAAATCCTCTGCAACCAGTGAACATCGATGACTTTGAAAAAACAAAACATATTGTTAAAATTAATTTCTTAGTGCTATAATCTTCTTAAAACAAATAAATGATGTTAATATTACTAACAGTAATAATAATGTTGATGTTTGATGAAGATCTTCATCATCACCATCATCATTATCATGATAATAATAATACTGCTGCTGGAACTACTACTACAACTACTACTACTATTACTACTTACTATAAAATCAAGAAAAACAAAAACAACAAAAAAATTAATTGTAACAATAGCTGTAGCTAGTGACTAAAATAATTATACTGCTACTAATAACAACGTAACAACAATAAGAATGACACTGATAAATTAACTTTAATTAAAATACAAATTATAAAAACATAACAACAACAAAAACACAGTACATTGGTATAATACTATTTTTCAAGTTTGTGTTTTAACTTACTTGCCATTGATAACACCATCTGGATTGAGCATGGGCACAATTTTAAAAATGAATAATTCTCTCAAATGTTGTGCCTGGGGCTTCTTACTTATTAGAAAGTCAATAGTGCCTTGAAGAATTAAAATAATAAAAAAATAATAATAATAATAATAATAATAATAATAATAATAATAATAATAATAATAACAGCAAAAACGAAATAATATAATTAATGAAATTATTTATGCAAAAATAAAAAAAATAAAAAATAAAAGTTTGAAATATACAGATGATATTATACGTAACTAACTCATAAATATAAATGTGTATAATGTATTAATTTTCAGTTTAATTCCATGCTTATAAAATGAAAGTATAAATATACAGTAAGATATTTTCAATTTTTGCAATTCTATACTTACAAAATATCAACATCCAAAAGAAAAACTTCAAAATGGAAACAACATATATATAAAATTAATTGTAATAATTTTTAATTTGGATTAACTGGGATTAAACTGTTTACCTTTCATCACCCAGCTTGAGTTACTTTCACCTGGATGAACCCGACCAGACAGAAAAATGTAAGGTCTAGATCCTGCAAGAAAGAAAAATAGTTATTTATACAAGTTTGAAATGTCAGATTTTTAATAAAACTATAGATTATACTGAAAATAACATACAGTGTATAATGAAAATACTATACAGTGCATAACAAAAAACTACATATAAAATAAATACATATGTACAAATTAGTGTAGAGTGTTTAATGAGAAAATAAACTAAAAAATAAATATAAAACTATAAGTTTCCACAATCAAAAACAAACAAACTTTTAATGTAATTCAAAATGTTTCATTATCCTGTGTATGTGTGTGTGCCTAAGTACACACATGCATACTGGTGAATGCACAAGGGTCTGCCTAAATGAACCAGTGAATTATGTTGATTCATTCAATACACTTCAACATCATAAATCTGTTCATGGCACATAAATAACTCACAGAAAGGTAACTAACAGAATTCTTCAGTGTCTAAATGAATCAATGAATTACACTGATTTATTTAAAAAAAATTTAAATCACAAATTCTGATTCAAGGCAGGGAAACAGATCACAGAAAGGAAATTTACAGAACTCTTCAGTGTCTAAATGAACCAATGAATTACAATAATTTATTTTTAAAAATTTTAAAATCACAAATTCTGATTGAAGGCAGGGAGACAGCTGAGAGGAAGGTAACTTACGGAACTCTTCGATGCTCTCTGGGTCGAGTGACTTGGGCTGAGCTGTGATGGTGATCACTGGAACGCTGTTTCCAGATATCGTCTCACACAGCTTCTGGCAGTTGTAGTAGATCAAGCGAGAGTTGCAGTGCATGTCCCACATTTGAAGATGAACCTAAGAAACAAAAATAAAATCTACCACAACATAAGAGTGAGCAGAAGAAAGAAGGATTTGGCTTCAAGAAAGAATGAAATTAATTTTTATAATGACTAAAATGTATTTTGAATAAATGCCTTATATGTTATCAGGAACCACAGCTGATTCACATTAAAACATTATTAATTAGTTGTTAATTAATAATATTGAATATTCTGTTTGTCCTCATGTTCCTTCACAGTTGGAAAGAGAGATATATAGATTTAAGACAGAGATAAAGTTTTAAAATGGTAATGTATGTAATTTATGTATATAAACATATAAATAAGACAGACTAACAGACTGAGAGAAAGAAAATCAGAGAAAGAGAGAGAGAGAGAGAGAGAGAGAGAGAGAGAGAGAGAGAGAGAGAGAGAGAGAGAGAGAGAGAGAGAGAGAGAGAGTGAGAGAGAGAGAGAGAGAGAGCACTGAGGAAAAAAAGAAAGTCAGATACACACACACACACACACACACACAACAGAAGAACCAGAGAGCAAACATGTAAAAAGTGATATTAACCAGAACTCTGTGACACACGAACCTGCAGAGTGGTGTAGCTGTACGGGTAATGATAGGCCAGGTAACACACATCACGGTTGTATTTGAAAACTAAAGTGAAAGTAGCTGTGTAGTAGGACTTTCCTTTCACCCCACCAGTGGTCTGCGAGCTGCGAATGAAGTGATTCTTGTAGTAGCAGATGTCTGTACCACTTCGCTTCCACATTCCTCGACCCTCCATCGCTTCAGCTACAGAGTACACCAACGGTTTCATTCCTGAAATAAATAAATGAAATTAAAAATAATATATAATTAACATGATGACAGCAGTTGTATAATGACACCTCTTCATATAGCAGGGATCATTAATATTAATAATAGTAGTAGTAGTAGTAGTAGTAGTAGAAGTAGTAGCAGTAGTAGTAGTGATAGTAATGCTAATTTTGTTAATGATGATGATGATGATGATGATGATAATATAATGATAACTATTATACAGTTATAACAAGAATGGGCCATATTATAATAATAAAATACAAGGAAAGGTTAAAACAAAAACAAAAAGTTTAAAAAAAAGAAAAAGAACCAAAAAGAATCATAGATACAGCAATCATGCAACTATTTACTGACGGAAAAATGTAACACTGCTCATTTCATATAAAAATAAATTATCTTTCTTAATTAATTACACAATAAGTGTCTCTGATCAAATATAAATTTTACGAGACATCAACTCACCAAAATTGAGCTGACTGTTGAGTTTCTCACAGTTGACGATGTTGAACCTGTAAGGTACATCGGCCACCATGTTGCTCACTTCAAAGTAGAACCACTGGTGATGGTGGTTGGTGTTAATGTCAGGATTGAGGATCAGATCGTACTCAAACTCTCGAACCTTGAAATAGGAACATTTTCTACATGTCACTGTGGTAAACATTAATTTCAATTCTGAAAGTGAGGCTAATAAAACAATAATAAATAATAACGGAGTAATCAGTCCTTTGTTAAAGAACCTGCATACATGAAGTAGTTAACTCTGAGAAATCAAAAAATAAAAATTTCTGTATTTTGAGAAATCAAATGTCAATGTTTTCAACATTGCTGCAGATTTTATTTTTATTAGAAGAACACAAGGGAACATTAAAAAATAAACAAAATATAATAACAAATAAAAAAGCAGCAACAAAAACAACTATAGAACTTGCTGACTTATTAATTCTGTCAAAATGTGTTAAATCCATCTTACATGCAGGTTTTGAAATGATAAAGAGTATATCTTAATGATTATTATTTAATAAAAAAGATGATGTTGATGATGATAATGATAATAATACATTCTAAAAAAAATGATGATGATAATACAAACTACCAACTGAAATAGTAGACTTTTGTTTAATTACTTTGAAAAAGAAACAAACAACAACAATACAACAACAATACAACCATAAAACTCACAGAAAAACAAATTAAATAAATAAATAAATAAGTGGTAAGAAAGAAAATGGAGAAATAAGAAGCAAAGTGATAATAACATTAAATTCATATTCATTTTACTGTAGAGTGACTAATACCGTGTTTCTATTCTATTTCAATCAAAATTCTTAATTTCTGACCTAAAAATGTGTTTCATTCATGTTTCTGACTCTAACATTAAAAGTAACTTGATGAAAAAGGAAATAAATATGGAGAATTCTGTTGCTAGAGGATAATTTGATATTTCATGTGAAAATCGTTAATTAACAAGTGATAAACATACAATTTAGTAATGAACAATGCATTAAAATATACTAACATCTGAATTAAATATACAGATAAATAGGTTTCAAACTTTAAACATTTAATTAAATATTTTAATTCAGAAAAAAATTATGTACATCAATCTATTACAGCATACTATTTTTCTAAAAATACACAAATTTCATGAATGCAAAATTACTGATGAATTAGTGTCTTCACTTCCCTTGCAAAAATAAATTCTGAATGTACTACACATTTCTTAACAATAATAATAATTTTCTGATGTATAAATTAAATAAATATTTCAATTTATATGTGATATAATTATTAATAAAAGTAGTTGACATTTTATAATTTAAAGTTTATACACCTGTTTTAAATATCATATTGTAAATAAATATTAATAAATATATACCTGTATAACTTTCCTGAGATTGCCACATTCAAACTGGGAATTAAAATGCAAAACATCCAAACCCAGATCTGGTCTACCTACTCTGAAAACATAGATTTAACATTCTCTTAAAATTTTAATACTAAAAAACAAATACTTGCAAAATTATTACAATAACATTAAATTTTAAAAACATACAAAGTAATAATAATAATAATAATAATAATAATAATAATAAATAATAATAATAATGATAATAAAAAAATAAAAAAAAAAAAAAAAAAAAAAAAATTAATGCAATTACATTCCATTAACTGTAAATAACAAAAATTATAAACTAATTCTTGAATTATTACAATTATACTATTATTCAAATCTGTAATATCACTTCAGTAAAGCTTTAGAAACACAAACTAAATGTAATGATAGTGTGTTTGTATCAAGAAATGCTATTTACTTTTGTAACAAAATTAGTATTTGACAAGAAAACACTGGTTTCTAAAAGGCTGGGAATTCCTTTAAAGTATACATTTCTGGTATTAGCAAATACTGGAAAAATGTGCATCCTTTTTATATACTGCCATATTATTGTTATATACTCAGTATAATCCTTTGCTAATAATAAAGTATGGAAATTAGATTAAAACAAAACGAAATAACAGCTCTTGAGAACACATAAACATATTTACTCTAAATATCCAGGTTTAAACATTAAGGAAAAATTTAATCATGATTTACTCAGTCTGTCAAGGTATTTTACATTTCTAAGTTTTATGGAGGAACATAGAAAACTGCAATCCTGAGGCATGTACCTGAAGATGATATTGTATTTCTGTTTACCTTTCTATCTCTCTATCTGTCTATCCACACCCACACACACAATTTACATTTTATGGAAAATATAATAAAAAGGTTGTAAAAATATATATTTAAATTAAAAAAAAACCCACATAAAAATAAGAAATTCATATAAGAGAAACATAGTAAGGGTATATTTTTCATTACTTTGCCTCATCTCTGTTTGAGAGTTCAACATCGAAGCGGTTACACCCGTTTCCTGTTGGAACTATCACTTGGTCAATATCGTAAACAACTCTGTCTATGACATATTCATGATGAATCATACGATCAATATCTTCAAATATTTTGGATCTGAAAATTATAATAAATAATCAGTTTGTAACTTTGAAATATACAGTCAAACATGCTTATAATGCCAACTCAAAAGACAATGCAATAGTACGTGTTACAGACAGTAAACAAGTAATTAAAATGCTTAAAAAAAAAAGAAAAAGAATTATCACTAATTTTACTTTAAACATTTGAACTCTTTAAAAGTAAATTCCATTGAACTGGTGGTAAATTACAAAAATAAAGAGTTAATTATCAAAAATATTTCTTGTTTTACCTCTGAACCCCAAATTTCCTGTGGTAGAAATTCTCTGGAACTTCGCAGCCTTTGGCATGGTGCAGATCGGGGTAAGCTAGCTTTTCGAACCTGAACGCACTTTTGGTGTGCCCCGCACACTGCAGGTGAATTCGTGGGTCGTACACCATCTCTTCATCGTCCACCTCATCGGCGCTGCTGGACGAAGCTGCACACTCGTGCTGGTCCAGCAGGTCGTGCTGCAGTGGGATGGGCGTGATGCACAGCGCTTCCACTAAGTCATGTTCGGCTCGCGACTTTTTCGACTTCTTTTCCTTCACTGAAAAAGACTTCTTCAGATTTCTCAGTTTCTTGGAAGACATTTTCTGAGGAACAGAAGCAGATTTGGTAAGAGGTTTGACATTGTGTGGAAAGTTTACATCGAGTGAAAACACTCTCGAACCAGTCTTTACATTGACAGCACTGGCGCCTTCATCGACACCTTTAAAACCGATAACTGGAGATTCGCCTTCTTTCTCCATGGTGTTGCAGTGGTTGATGTTCGTCTGGACAGAGTAGAACTTGTTTGCTCTGAACTGACGGCTCGATTCGCTTTTTGCGGAACTCAGTCGTAAATGCTGTTGCTGCATCTGGCGGATGTTTGAGGATGACTTCACACGCCGATGTGCCAGACTGATCTGTTCTGCGGTGCCGTTGTTTGCGTCGTTGGGACTGTGGTATGCTGTGGGGATGAAAACTGAGCTCTTTTTTGTGTTTGGTGACTGAAAATAAAACACTAAAATAAAAACATTGGATGCAAAATATATTTAAACTAAAATAATAAATAACAACAACAACAACAACAACAACAACAATAACAATAACAATAACAACAACAACAACAATAATAATAAATAAATAAATAAATAAATAAATAAATGAAATACAATCAGTCAAGAAAATAATTAACAATAAATATAAATAAAAATATCTATGATCTGTGTATGTGTTTGGGTGTAAGGACATGCTTGAATGTGTGTGTCTGTGTGTATTGTATGCATGCATTTTACAGGAACAATAGTTATGTTTATGACTGACTGAATTTTTCTGATAATAACAAAACACTAACTTCCAGCATGAAGTCAAAGAGCTCAGGAAAATATTTTGAATAAAGACTCAATTCTTCACAACTGCGCTGTTCTGGTGATTCCAGCCCATCGCCTTGCTCATCATCTGGCTGTTAGAAATAAAGTAAATGTGGTAGTAAGGTCTGAAAACAATTTCTTTAAATTTCCTTTTAAAAAAACACCCCCAAAACCCCATCTTTTATGTTTCCAAGTATTTTACTGTTTTGGGGAAGCTGTTTTCATTAATAACACAATATAACAATCAAATACTACTATTATGAAACATGAAGATAACAGAGAAATGAAAATATCTCACATAAATGCATGAGATACAAAGTGTGAAATTAAGAAATATTAAAAAAGATCCCACTTCTGAGATAAAAGGTTTTATATAAAATAAAATAAAATAAATAAATTAATAAATTAAAATCTACTATAATAATCAAATAATGTTAGCAAAGAACACAGACTGCTTTGGAATTAGCAAATAAATAAATAAATAAATAAATAAAAATTAATATCATAATGTCAAACACAAACCTCATCAGAATTGTCAATCTGAAAGCGTTCATCATCGCTGTCTATGTCATCATCATCATCCATGGAGCTGTGATCACTGTCATCAGTGTTGGAAATTGTTGAAGCAGAACCTGCTACACGAAGTTACACAAAAACAATCTTATAATGAAACAAACCATCAATGTTTTTCTTTGCATTATGTACATAATTATTCTTAAATTTACTTCAACAACAGATTTTCATCCTTGAAATTATAAATGTACGTGAAATTTATAATATATTTTAATAAAAGATGTTCTTTCTTTATGTCCTAAGTCATTTTCAATATGTATAAAAATATAAGATAAATTTTATAGTGTTATTCTAAAGGATCGAAACTTTTTTTTTTTTTATATCCACAGATATTGTAGTGTGTGTGTATGTGTGTGTGTGTGTGTGTGTGTGTGTGTGTGTGTGTGTGTGTGTGTGTGTGTGTTTTTTGCTCTTAAAACATTCTGGCTCTCAAGCAATCAATCAAAGGACTGTACCTTCTTCATCTGCGAGGCAGCCACATTCAGGTATGTGGAATTCTGATGATGGCAGTGAGTAGAGGATGGCACTCATCACATCTTTCAGCGGAAGTCGGTTTCTCGGGCAGCACTTGCGCATAATTAGACTGGCCAGCAGTATGAGGCTCTCCAACTCACGACAGTCAATCAAATCATTGCAGGTTTCATACAAAATCCTGATCCCCTCAGACTCCACCAGAGACTTGCGACCTGATCCTGAATAAAAACATTGACAAGTATTTTTAATACAGAGCTGTATATATCTTTAAATATCTTTTACTTACATCTTCTGAACAATTATTTAACAAGTAATGGAATGATGTTATGTGAAAATCTTTTTGGTTTTGTAATTTCTCAGTAAATAAGGTACTATTTTCTGGCTTTTCTTTAAAACAATTATATATATACACATCTGTGTGTGTCTGTATATCTATTTCTATATTTATGTATATTTTTACATCTATATCTGTATATAAAATTTTCTTTTTTATAAAGAAAAGTCATAAATGTGTATGTATATCTGTGTATATGTGTGTGTAAATATATCACTAAATAACACTTACTGAGATTACTGATATTTTTCAGTATATTGAGAGTTGCTTTTCTCAGGTTTATGTGTCTGTTTTTCGTGTCATTCTGGTGCCACTCTGAGTACAGAGATAAAAGTGTTGGTACACCTCCCATCCCAATTGTCCTCGCAGAATTACTCTCTGAAACACAACATATCCTTCATTTAAAACAGTCCCACAATCACTACTGTACAGTATCTCCACACTTTCTTACAACAATATCAGACACAATTTCTCTCTGAAACACAACATATCCTTCATTTAAAACAGTCCCATCCCACAGTCAGTACTGTACAGTAACTCCACACTTTCTTACTCTCTGAAACACAACATATCCTTCATTTAAAACAGTCCCATCCCACAATCAGTACTGTACAGTAACTCCACACTTTCTTACAACAATATCAGACACAATTACTCTCTGAAACACAACATATCCTTCATTTCAAACAGTCCCACAATCAGTACTGTACAGTAACTCCACACTTTCTTACAACAATATCAGACACAATTACTCTCTGAAACACAACATATCCTTCATTTAAAACAGTCCCATCCCACAGTCAACACTGTACAGTAACTCCATTTCTTAAAACAATATCAGACACAAATCAAACACAACATATCCTTCATTTCAAACAGTCCCACAATCAGTACTGTACAGTAACTCCACACTTTCTTACAACAATATCAGACACAATTACTCTCTGAAACACAACATATCCTTCATTTAAAACAGTCCCATCCCACAGTCAGTACTGTACAGTAACTCCACACTTTCTTACAACAATATCAGACACAATTACTCTCTGAAACACAACATATCCTTCATTTAAAACAGTCCCATCCCACAGTCAGTACTGTACAGTAACTCCACACTTTCTTACAACAATATCAGACACAATTACTCTCTGAAACACAACATATCCTTCATTTCAAACAGTCCCACAATCAGTACTGTACAGTAAATCCACACTTTCTTACTCTCTGAAACACAACATATCCTTCATTTAAAACAGTCACACAATCAGTACTGTACAGTAACTCCACACTTTCTTACTCTCTGAAACACAACATATCCTTCATTTAAAACAGTCCCACAGTCAAACTCCAGTAACTCCTCACTTTCTTACAACAATATCAGACACAATTACTCTCTGAAACACAACATATCCTTCATTTCAAACAGTCCCAGTCCTCCACACCTTCATTTAAAACAGTCCCATCCCACAGTCAGTACTGTACAGTAACTCCACACTTTCTTACAACAATATCAGACACAATTACTCTCTGAAACACAACATATCCTTCATTTCAAACAGTCCCACAATCAGTCAGTACTGTACAGTAAATCCACACTTTCTTACTCTCTGAAACACAACATATCCTTCATTTAAAACAGTCACACAATCAGTACTGTACAGTAACTCCACACTTTCTTACTCTCTGAAACACAACATATCCTTCATTTAAAACAGTCCCACAGTCAGTACTGTACAGGAACTCCACACTTTCTTACAACAATATCAGACACAATTACTCTCTGAAACACAACATATCCTTCATTTCAAACAGTCACACAATCAGTACTGTACAGTAACTCCACACTTTCTTACTCTCTGAAACACAACATATCCATCATTTAAAACAGTCACACAATCAATACTGTACAGTAACTCCACACTTTCTTACTCTCTGAAACACAACATATCCTTCATTTCAAACAGTCGCATCAGCACTGCACAGTAACTCCATCCTTTCTTACAACAATAAAAAAAAAAAAAAACTCAATTTTTTTTAAGTTAAAATAACTGAACTTTCTCTCCCTAAAAAAAATCATTTCAGAATCAATTTACTATAAAAATAATTCTCCAGAATGTTCTGAACTGTTTCTTTTCTTTAAATACTGAAGAATATTATTAGTTTTCTTTACATTAGAAGAAAATTTAATTTAATAATAAATAATGAATTTTAATTTTATTCTATTATTTACTTTTTGAAACACAATTTATTTTCTTTAAGATAAAACAGTCCAAAAGTGTTCCTGAATTACCTGTCTATAAGATAATTACATATAAATACAAAATGTAACCCGAATAACTGAATTTTGAAATAAATTTAAAAAAAATAGGTATGATTGAATATTCAAAGGTGTAAAAAAAAAATGTTTCTACAATATTTTTTCAAACTCACTTGACTTGGTGAGATTGTTGAGATTGTCAAGGGCAAGTTTCAACACTGATGTGTGTTTTCTTCCACTGCCAGTAATTATTTTAAACAAAACATTTATAGAGCTGTGTTTTCCAAGATAGGAAGCATTCACACCTGTGAGAAAAAGAAAAAAGATAATTAACTTTAAACATAAATAAATAAATAAAAGATAAAAAACTATATATTGTTTTTATGGTTAATCATCATTAATCATGAAAGTAGTGTAATGATTCCTTTGTTGATTATTTATATGAACAATAAGTCATTGTTTTAATATAATAATAATAATGAAAAGGATATTTTGACCAAAAAAGATATGAAATTCTAATAAAGTAATCATAAGAAAAACAGAAGAAAACAAAAGGACAAAAATCAATTAGCTAAATTATAATTTGGATTTATCCACTGACAATGGTTAAATATTCGAACAAATTGGCAATAGTGAGTTATAATAAAAAATATTTCTATTCAAAACATTAGTAAAAAGTGTGCATAAGTTTACTGTTCAAAGATAAACAATAATGTTCAAAGACAGCTAACTTATCCACAGATATGTGATTGCAGGACACCAGAGATTTACAAACAGAATGGACTCTCAGGACACTTGATATAAAGTGAATTAATTTTACCCTATACTTATCTTTAATATGAAATCCCAACTACAGGCATCACACTAAGAACTGCCCAAATCCATGTAAACCACACTAATTACACTATTCTAGCATTTTGTGTGCCAGCACAAAAATACAATTTACTGTAAAGTTTTAATATCTATGAACTGAGGTTGGTTAAAATCACTGATAAGACAGGCTGACTATGCATTGTAATCACTTATCTGTATGTTTATACAGTAAGTATTTATAAAAATTCATGTAAATCATACTGACTACTATACTCTTGTCTTCTCTGTCCACCACAAGAATACAGTTCACTGTACAGTTTTAATATCTTTGAACTGAGGTTTGTTAAAACCACAGATAAAGTAAGCAGACTGTACATTATCAGCATTTACCCTGATGTAGAAAGAATTTACACACTTTGCACTACTTACTGTTATTTGTGTACAGTTTGAAGACTTGTAGTAAAGAAGTCAAGTTTTTAAAATTGCTCAGATTATTCTTGAGGAGGCCAAGAGTTAGAGGCAATGCCTTGTTCAGTCGAGCTTTCACAGCAAACTTGCGATCTAAAAAAATACAAACAGTAATTTCTCATGTAATATGATACTCCTTTTAGATTATCTATGAAATTATACATCATAAAATTGTGGTTTTCTTGGAGAAAAATAACAACCTGGAAACCCAACCTCACTTGCAGATTAAAGTTTGGCAATACTATATTCAAATGAAAAAAATTATAACTTTATGATATATATCAGTAAGTACAAAATATCTTTTAATTAATTTTATCTTTATGACCTATACTGCTAAGTACACTGTGTATTTTAATTTTACCTTAAAGACCTACATTTCTAATTACAGTTTGTATTTTAATTAATTTTACCTGTATGACCTACATTACTATTTAAAATATTTTAATTAATTTTACCTTTATGACCTATACTGCTAAGCACGACGTGAATTTCCAGTAAAATTTCGTCTGGTAAAGACACATCGTCCATTGAGTGTTTCAGCAGATGAAACAAAACTGTGCTGACTCCATGATTTACCATCAAACTTGCCCTTTTCCCAACATCTGAAATTTATAATAGAAAATGTTTTATTTACTAGTAATATAATAATAAACAACAATAGCAATAAGAAAGGTTTAAATTTTGTTCTTGCTAGTAATATGATCAGCATCGGAAAATGAAATAACAAATGTTTCAAATTCATACTTTCTAATACAATATAATAAATATTGGAAATTATAAATTTAAAAAAAATATATTTATTTGCTATTAATATTATAATAAACATCAAAAATAGTAATAACAAATGTTTTAATTTTTTTACTTGCTAGTAAATATAATAAACATTTTAAATTGTAATAACAAATGTTTGGAATTTTTATTTGCTAGTAAGCACCTTCCATTATAAAATAAAAGTTTCAACTGTTTTGTTTAAACATTTAAAACATTTAAACTAAGATATACAATTATCTGTTTATATTAAAGAAAAATACAAGTATTGAAAAAGATCAGGTTCTTAAAAAGCAGCGAATAATACAAAACAAGATTTACTGTGGAATCAAGTTTTGTAACATAGCTCTATAAAAGTGAAATGGAATTCTGTTTACTAACTAATCTCTGTGTATTGTCTGGCTTATCTTATTTTACAGATCTATCTTTTTGTTTATCATTTATCTACATTATATCTATATTGCAGACATTTCAACCATATTTTCAAAATAAAAATACAAAAAGAAAAAGAAATACAAATATCAGCATTATGCTAGGAAAGAAAACTAGAAAACTAAAAAACAATATAAATAATATTTTTCTTTGTGCTAAAACTGTTTTGTCATGAATATTTATGGATGAAGGGAAACTTACGTTGTTTTCCTATCAGTTCAGAAAACATGTGGACAATGTTGTGAATAACTGTGTCATCTTGAGAATTCTGAAAACAAAAATTGAATTACAATCAATTTGTGAAGAATAATAATAATAATAATAATAATAATAATAATAATAATAATAATAATAATAATAATAATAATAATTATTATTATTATTATTATTATTATTATTACTACTGCCACTATTACTACTACCACCACCACAATTACTAACACCATTATTATAACTACTATTACCTTTACTATTACTACTACTACAGCTACTAATATCATTATTTTTATTATCATTACCAGTATCAGTATTATTACTGTTAAAGTCACTATGATTGGTATTTGTTTCAATTTACAAAATTAATAATAATGTAATAATACAACACACAAGCTATGAATTAACATATAAACATAATTTAAAAGTAGAAAAAAGAAAAGTACATTGATGACGAGCAAGCTCAAAATTATAAAGTTTAATATTATCAATCCTAAACATATGTCCAATAAAATAATAATAATAATGAAGAATCATTACCTGCAGTGCAGAAACCAATAAGTCTATGCTGTTGGGTGTTTTAAGAAACAAATCTCGATGCATTTTATCTAAAAATAAATTAAAATTTAAAAGAAATAAAATGACCATTTCGAATATTTCGAGTATTTCAGTATAGTTAAAAATATTTTTATCATTATTTGTTTTTAATTAATATTTTCTTTTTGTTTTTGTTTTTTTATTATATGTAACAAAGAAATAAACTGTAACTTGTTTAACAGAAACAGACACCAAAAATGTGAAGATCACTCTTCATAAAGTTAGACAACTCTGCTAGTATTTAGACAATACAATGGAGAATAATTCTAAAGAATTAAAAAACCAAAAGTCCAAAGTCTAAATTATAATTTATGTATCACTCTTTATTTGTATTATTTATATTCATATAATCTAAACCAGGCTTTTTAGGGTGGCTTATTTTATATCATATATTATACTTTATAATTAGCATAGTATAATTTCATAAATAAAAAAATAATTACTTGGAAATATATAATATGCATGCATGTACCACAAAATGCACATCTTTCAAAGATATTTAATAATAAAAAATAACCAAAAAAACCACAAACATATCAAAATAATGTTATATATATAACTGTATTCAACTTCAACAGATTTTCATAAATCAGTACTTACTTACCCATAATTATACATACATATTTTATTTGACAAAATATAAATTTACCCTGAGAGGTTATGATCTGGTTAAGTTTGGATGTAATGTATCTTATTTGGTGTAAATCTTCGGTGTTCTGTTTCTTATTAGATTTGGTTCCTATTTTTTCCAACAGTTGCAACAGATTGGAAACACGAATTCTAAAAAATAAATAATGAGTACTGAAAAATAACTAACACAAACTCACACACACACACGCACGCACGCACACATATACACACATGCACACACACACATTTTATATAACGAACCTGCCTTGTGACATATCAGACACTGTATCAGTTATTGTTAATTATTTCCTGTTCTAGCGTAAGTGTACAGCTGGTTTAACAAAGACAACAACGTATGCTTTTGAGTCTTTTAGAAGCTTTATTTTAAAGACAACAGCTTTTGTTGGTGCTTATCCACAGATAACATCAGTACATGAGGCTTGAGTGAACAGAGGCATTGTCATATCATACATGTCACTTCTAGTGTTTCATAACTAAAGTAACTAAGACAAGGCATGTATTAACCTGCCTATAAAGGATTCCTTGTTGTTAATTAACAGAAGTAGTCGACAAAGTTCAGTGGGTTAAGTATTTCTTTGAAAGATCCTTAACCACAGACATGCGTCTGATATTATATAACTAAACAAAATGTTGAATTTGTTGTTAATTAAAATATTTATTTCATTTCATCCTTATTCTTAACAATTAACTTTAATTAATGTTATTTCAAAAATTTAAACATACCCTAAAGATTTGTCCGATCCCTTGGATTCTTCTACACCTGACATTTTGCATCACCTTAGAGACACCTATCCTGCATTTTATCTGAAAGTAAACATTTTCTTGTAACAATTAAACTTGTTAACAAAATGATGTAGAAAAGCATCAAGAAAAAAAAAAAAATAATCACATATCTTTGTTTTAAATATTAGCTCTAAAAAGTAATATAAAAATAAACATATTTTCATATATTGTAAGTACAGGTGGATGATACATTTCTGAAAAGTGAGAGAAATTCACAATGAAGATGAAATATTATTTAAAAAGAAATAAGTAAGTAAAAAGAAATTAATCAGCTGAAATCAGGATTGTATCACTTCTACCATACACTTTCAATAGATATTAACAATAAATTTTAAATCATGATCAAAAAATTTAAATAGCTTCAGTATATGCAACCAAATGTAATATTATGAAAAGTATGCTCAAAGAAAACATACAAATATATATTTGACATTTATCTGCATAATGTATCTGTATGTGTGTGTTTGTGTGTGTGTGTGTGTGTGTGTGTGTGTTTTGTGTGTGTGTGTGTGTGTGTGAGTGTGATGTTATTTATGTGTGTTTGTATTTGTATGCATGTATCTTTGTGTGAATGCATGAGGGAGAACACAAAATCTGCAATATATTTTTAATAATCTTTTGTCATGAGTTGTATATTTTGTATATTTGATCATTGTCTCTCCTGTTTCCTTCATGTTAAGTTATAAAAGGTATCATCAAAGCAAAACATTTATCAGATTCTAAAAAGTTAGTGTTTACACTGCAAATGTTTTATAAATCAGTAATAGTTTTTGATATATAAACACCTGAAAACACATTTATTTAAAAGTTCTAGTATTAAAATTAAAACAGCCGGTTTTATAAAAGTGCACATAAAAATTATGTATATATTCTGACAATGATCTATTTATTGCCACTAAAACTTTATCCTCATCTCAGTGTATGTAATGTTCCAATTCATATTGGAAAATCTGATAAAAGATAATAAGACACTGTATGTTTGACAGCATATTCAGAGTTCAATTAAAAAGTTCAAACAAAGCTAAAAAATAAATCACACTGAAATGTTTCCATTGAAATGATTACTGTCAACTGAATAAACAAATGCTAACATAAAGAGCTATTGCTATAAAATAAAATATTTTGTGTTAAGCATATAAAGCAACAGTCTTATAATTATTTAGAAAATGTAAATAATAATTTTATATGTAATTACATTTCATAATGGATTAGTACTTTTGATCAAATCCTGATGTCTGTCAGACAGGATATATAAGAACTCCACGAAAAAATCAAATATATAAATAAAATAGGTTAATAAAAATATGAAGAACACAGTTACTGTTTTGATCTTTTAGATCAAAGTCAAAGATAACATACTAAATTATGCAAATAATGTAAAATCGTAAAACCAGTCAATCTTTCTTTATAAAGTATAAATTAGTTTAGTACAGATCTACATATAACTTTAATGTCGTATTAATAACGTGACATTAATATCAACTCTATAATAAAACTTAATCTTTACCAAAATTGTTTTTCTACGTCACGTTTCACAATCGTGTAAGACTGACAGTGACAGTCAATAAATGAATAATTATCTTTCACGCCATCACAATTTATTTACAAACATCAGCAGAAACGAAAACACCATTGATATATGGTATTAGTCTGTTGTTTGCGTTTAGATCATCTGTATCCCTGTTATCCATACACTAGAATGCGAACTGTGACGTTAATCTTCAATAATTAACAAAAGTTTGTTTCTAAGATTCGAACTTGTCAATAACAACTAATCACAAAACACTAGGTGGCGAATCTAAAATTTTAGAGTTATTTCCCTTGCCGTTCGTCATATAACTGACAGATAAGCAAAAAATGTCATATTTACCCTGCAATCAAGTAACTGAACTCTTTAAAATAAAAAATAAATAAATAAAGTCAACACCCATCTGCATATTATTTTATACGTATCAGAAATAATTAACTGGAAGAAAAAGGAATAATAATAAAAACCCGATAACCAACAAAAATCAGATATTGGCTGCCGGATTACCTTCATTTTACTGGTGCATTTATTTGATCTTTATGTGTTCGAGAAATTGTATTAATTTTCAAATTCAATTTTAATTTTAATTAATTAATTAATTTATGTATTTATTTATTATCTTTATTTTGCCTAATTGTTTGCTTTTTAATTAATTATTTATTTATTTTACTTTCTTATTTGTTTATTTTTGCCTGCTTGTTTGCTGGTTTTTCTATTTAGTCTGTCTTCTCCCCCCTTTTTCAGTATATAACCGTATGAAATAAATTAAATACGTACTAAACTTAATATGTATTGTAATTACATATATAAAGATATGACAGAGAACTAGAGAGACAGAGACAGTGTCATGTGACAAAAATAATTTAATAATAATAATAATAATAATAATAATAAAATAAATAAATAAATAAATAAATAAATAAAAAAAATTCCACTCCATTTCAAGCATAAAAAAATATGCAAGCAATAATTTATATACTGAATAAACTTTACATTTTACCATCAAATGTGGCGTGCCAAGACTGAACGTATCCAAAACTGAAGTATGCAGCAAGGATGAAAACACATCGTACATTTACAGATACAGCTGTTTTCTTTTTTGGTGGGTATAATTAAAGTCGTTAATTTTAATTACTGTATGTCATTTACAATGATGGTCTTTCTGTCCTCAGATAGTTCACTTTTTTTTAAATTATTGTTCTTGTTGTTTTGTTTTTGTTTTCGTTTTTTATTTGTTTGTTTTTTTTGTTGGGGAGGGTCTTGTATTACTTTTAGTATTAATATTAGTTTTATGTTCTTTTTCTTGTTTCCGCACATTTCATTTGGTATTAGTGAACAATATTTATTTTAATAATTCATTGAAAAATAATAACGATAACAATAAAATTCAAGCAACTTTGGCTCATCTCAAAACACTTTTTTAAAGTTTTAACCAAGATTTTTAAACTTCTGCTGCTTATTAATCGATTGACGTTCCTATTTTGAGTAAGTACTTTATGAAATCAAGTAAAATAAAGACGAGGCAATATTAATTTTGTTTGGTAGCCTGTAAGATGAACTTTGCTTAGCAAAATGGTTTTATTCTTTATATTTAATATTTTTTTCGTCTCTCGTTCTTTCTATAAAGTTCTTCATTCTTTCACAAATGTTTTCTCTCTCTCTCTCTCTCTCTCTCTCTCTCTCTCTCTCTCTCTCTCTCTCTCTCTCTCTCTCTCTCTTATATTTTCACTAAATGCTTGCATTAAACTATTAAAATACCTTTTTCAGTTTACAGTATTATTGTCACTGACCACATTAAACTGAAAACATTTTCGTCAAATAATAACTTATATCTGTACCTTGTTCTCCAACCTTATTAGAATTATGCGAACAAAAATTTCACAACAACAAAAAGTTGACTAACAGCAACGCACTAGTTTTGGTTTTCATTGTTGTTTCATTAAATATTAATAACATGAAAATGTAAATCATACTTTAGACTAAGAATACAAATAGCTGAGTTAAAATAACCTCAGTTTATGCAGAAAGTGTTTTATGAATATGATAAGCAGCTGGAAATAGATATGATAAATCGATTATACGAACTGTATATATTTACATTCCTTAGCACCTGTTTTTGACAAAAACATGTTTTGTAAAATGAAGTGTTTACCTTTATAAACAAGGTAATATCATACGTGAATAAAAAAAAAATAAAAATAAATAGATCTGTGTAAGCAGTTATTTATGTATATTATCATTGTTATTGTTGTTGTTGTTGTTGTTGGTGGTGGTGGTGGTGGTGGTGGTGGTGGTGGTCTTGTTTTTATTGTTGCTGTTGTTGTTATTATTATTATTTCTCCTTGAAGGAAAGAAAATAAATAAGCAATACGAAATACTTATATCTGTTCAAATCCAGTGATATATGCTTCTACAGATATTAGAATATAAATTATATTTAATTATTTTGCTTGTTGTCAGAATAAAATTAGTGTTGTGGGGATGGTGTAGTTTTGTCAACTCGATGACAATAACTGTAATGATGGTGTTGTAGCCGTCATATAATAGTAAAATAATATATATATATATATATATATATATATATGTATATATATATATATGTATATAACATATATATATATATATACACATCTCTGTATCTCAATAGGTATTGGTCTGAATTTTCTATCTATCTGTGTATATATTTATCTATCCATCCATAGAAGATAAGCAAATTAATAACAAAACAAAAAATTACACTGTTAGAATTAATTATTTCTTTCAAAGATTTTACATCATTGTCTGTTACACTTCGGCAGATGCTGCGAAAGTTTTGTCTCTTACATTTCTTATACTGTCAAACAGTTTAATTTGTTCTGTTGCTAAAGTTCGGATTCCTGACAAGTCTAAGAGGTCGTCTGGAACTCGTAAATATCTGCACTTGTTCATATCTGTCCACAAATTCAACAGTCTTTTTCTGTATTCTTCTTCCGGTAGGTATGTAGGTTTCTGGTCGAAATCCACGCGAAGTCGTCTGCTATTGAGTCTGTCGTTTGGTGACGGTAAAACAACATTCTCCGACCCGTCCGTCTGTCTGGGTTTTTGTTTAAGGAATATATTGTTTGGTAACAACTTCGAACGAGATTCGCTCAAGTAACTGTCAACTCTTTTCAGAAACTCCTTCTTACGGAATTCCAATTCGGCTGCTTTTGTTAACTCGTCTTCTAAAAGTTCTTGTCGTCTTTCTTCGTACAAATCGTCACCAAGGTTACTGTCTATCGATTCATCAGAAATATACATTTTCAGTTCTCTCTGCGGTCTGAACGAGTCGGAAATTATTTTCGCAGCGTCTTTTTCCGCCGACGAATGTGACGAAAATGGAGAGTGTGAATGCTGAGCAACATGGACATTGTCAGAAGTAGCTGGTCGTAACACGACAGGTTTGGTGCACTCGGAGTCTGGCGTGTACGTGTACTGACGTCCGGTGTTACACAATCTGATATGATTGTCATAAACACCTTTGCGTGGTTTGATAGACAGATCTGTGCTGGCCTGCACGCGATCATATTCGCTGGTTAAACCAGAGCTACGTTTTGATAAACCTTGTATGGAATCACTGATGTTAGATGGTTCCCGTCCCTCTAGTCTGAATTTCGTAGACGATTCCGAGAAGAAATTAGCCATAGAATTACTTCTCTTAGTATAGTTTGCAACTGGGGTTGATGTTAAAGGATATGATTGTCTGACTGAGCGTGAATTGTCTACCCTTTCTAACTCTTGAGCAGATGGAAAGCATTTAAGTCGTTTTGTTGCAGCAGCAATTTTTAAAGTATTGTTCAAGTTTAGCGAACTGCTGTTGGACTTCAGTTTACCATCGTTCTCCAGTTTTCTCAGTCTTTGGATCTCCTCTGCTGTTAAATAAGACTTTATTCTTGTGACCTTGTCTTTCAGTCTTTTGTGGTTGACTCTGATGACTCGGCGATCCAAGTCGAGCAGTTTCAGCTGGTAGCAGTACTCTAGGTGTAACGTCTTCATTGCTCTTTCCAAGCAGCGTTGTTCTTTCTGGTTGAACGTCACCGCTGCCATTTCTCTGTCACGTCCCGGTCGAGTGCTTACACTCATGATAATATCAGCGTAGTGGCTGCAGTAATAATAATAATAATAATAATAATAATAATAAGGACAATAACAACAACGATGGCAACAGGAACAGAAGAACAGAACAATAATTTTATTTAATTAATAACCAAAT
Organism: Chrysomallon squamiferum; assembly: GCA_012295275.1. Taxonomy (NCBI): domain Eukaryota; kingdom Metazoa; phylum Mollusca; class Gastropoda; order Neomphalida; family Peltospiridae; genus Chrysomallon; species Chrysomallon squamiferum. The sequence goes on from CM022669.1 coordinate 3,720,258, forward strand.
GACGCCGATGTTGAATTTTTTTTTTTTTTTTTATTCGTGTTCATGATTAATACTATTTATTTATTTATATATTTATTATTATTATCATTATTACTTCTTTTTTTTTTGTCGCAAATTTCGTTTGAAATAAAAGTTATTATTTTCATTCAGATTTGAATCTTCTATGTGACTAGTTTAGAGTAATAAATAAATAAATAAATTATAAATAAATAAATAAAATAAAAATTGTTAGGTAATTCTTATGATCGCCAGAGGCATCGTCTTTCCTGTCACTACCTACTTGGACGTTGGGGAAGCGAATAATACGAGCACTATTCAGAATGGACAAAACACAAGATGTAGCAGCTCTTTGTAAATAACTGACAACTTTGTTACGAAGCATCATATAAGACACGCAATGTCTGAATTTTATATAAGGACATACTATCGATTTTCATTTAACCTTATTTCACTTAAGAGTATAGCTATGTTCTGAAACAGATTCAATTCATTACCATTTGATAAATAATAAATTTACCTTTCAAAGTTTTACTTACAGAGAGAGAAAAATAATCGGTGTTAATGGAGAAATCGGATTTTTTTTTTTCAGGTTTGAAAGTTAATTTATTATTTGACATTCTAGTGGCAGTTACATAATATATTTGTTTGTTTGTTTGTTTGTTTGTTTGTTGTTTAATTATTTATTTATTTATTTATTTATTTATACATTTATTTATTTATTTATTTATTTATTTATTTATTTATTTATTTATTTATACATTTATTTATTTATTTATTTATTTATTCTGTTATTAATATTATCATCAACACCATCATTATCATCATCATCATCATCATCATCATTATTTTCTAATGTGTTTTATAGATCAATTTTACATAATTAACAAAATGTTACACATCTTGCTCAATACTTTCGTTTCAAATATTTATTCTCCCTCTGTCAATCTTCGAGAAGAAAAACAACAAAAAGAAACAGAGAAACAAAAACGATCTAATCCGGCTAATTTCTCCGACAGACAAAATATTGGGCTTAACCTACATAGAGGCTTGGGTGTACTTAGTACTGTAGCTGTCGTTATTCGTTGACGTTCACCAACAATAAAATGGAGTTTCACGAATGCAGTGCACGTTATTATGTTGGCCTGATATTAATTTAAATGGAACACGAGAAAATCCTGTCGTTTAAGATATAGAAGTATTTACATCTAGTTTCTTCTCGGCAGTAATTTGATGATGTAAAGATAAGAGACCCATGTAAATCAAAATATTTTTGTGTGAAACTGTAATTTGGTTTGATTCCATTTTCTTGGTAATTTATTTACTTTTAGAGAGGGAAAGAGAGAGAGAGAGGAAAGGAGAGAAAGGATTGTAAACAGAGAAGGGTGAATACGACAAAAAGGGAGAAACAGGTTGACATTAGATGGGACAGAGAGAAAGACAAATAGAAAGATATATATATATATATACATATGTTTATGTAAATAAACAAACTATATGATATTGCACAAATGAATACCAACATATTTTGACTGGACAGTTCTAAGCACACCATACACTTGTTTTCTAGCTAGGACAGAGAAACGTTTCTTCTAGCTGTCGAATAGGTTACCCTGTTTTCTAATACGAAAAAAAAAAAAAATGAAAAACTTGGCGGAAATGTTTTTTTATTTTTTGTACTAGCTTTCTTTTTCAAGATCATTTTTTTTTTTTTTTTTTTGGTCCTAAAATAACACCGAAATAACACCGAACAAAATTATATACAGTTAAAATAAAATCATAATTTAATTTTAGATATAAATTAAAATAACAATTTAATCAATGTTATATTAAAAGAAAGAACAACAAAAAAGTGTCTTTAAGAATTAACTCTTATCTGTTAACAATAATAAATCTAAACCAAGCTATACGTCTGATAAGAAAATAATATTAATAATAACGGTGTTTGTTTGAGAACTGTTAAAACTTACGATTTACAGCTCCTAAGAAAATCAACACTTGTTAGTGTTAAATCCAACAACGCGGGTGAGCAGTGAAAATCAATTTACTCTATCATCGATATCTTCGTCTGAGAGAGCGTCTATCGATCTTTCTTCATTGCTCGACCAATGAAACACCTCGGTGTTGAGAGCGCCTTAGTTTATATTAGGATAATATCACGTCTGAATGGCGATGCGATAACGAGAGTCACCGACAAACACTAGCAACACGCTATTTATGCACTGATGAAAGTCTACTCGTGTTGTTAGTGTTCAATGCGACATAGCAACCAACGGGGAAAGTGGAGTATTATTTATGCCCATGTATTATGTCCTGACTAACCCACTGAACATTTTGGGTTACCAGTGAATGCGATTTCTTTGCTTGATTTCCGAAAGTATCGTTATAGAGTGATTTTGATTATGTTTCCTTTTTTTGTTGTTGTTGATGAATGCAGAGTACGCAAAGCTTGTCTGTGACAAAGGTCGACCTGCCTCGCCGCCGAGTCATTGTTGAAAGTAATGAAATTAAATTGGTCACGCAATCTCAGAATCCACTTGACTCGTGTGTCGTTATGAAAGAAAAGGGAGGAGAAGAAAGAAAATAAAATAATAATAAAAAGCAACTGAATAATGTACAAAAGTAGGTGAATTCCCGATATTCGTGCCCGCGAGAAATTCATTTACAACTTTACGATTTCTAAAGCTCCGCCCGTAATAAATAAATATTTATTATAATACTTTTTTTTTTTTTTTTTTTTAAACAATTTTTTGCTATACATCATACTATCTTAAAAGTAAATAAAATAATAATAATAATAATAATAATAAAGTATTTCCATATTTCTCTCTTTTACGACAAAGTTGTCATAATATCACAGATATTAAAATTATATATATTATTATTTGAACCTTTTTATTTAATTAGTAATTGTATTTTAATCGAAAGAATCATATAAATACGCCCGCAAAACAGGTAAATGAACAAATCAACAAAAAACAAAACTGAAATAAAGAAATTAAAAAATAGCAAATAAAAACAAAATATTGTTAAAATTTTATTTGTGTTTCTAATGCTTAGTGTATTTTCTTTATATCTTTCTTTCTTTCCTTTCCTTCTTTTTTTTTTTTTTTTTTTTTTTTTTTTTTTCTCTAGTAAGCTAATACATCTTATAATATAATACGTTATGCGATATCCACTAAAGTGACAGTTTCATTGAACTGACTTTTCATTTTTTACGAACCGGGGAATCTATAATTATAATGTGTAGCCTATACTGTGCACTATCACACACACCTGAAATAATTAAGATGGCAGGTAAACAATAGTGTTAAGCTACGGTCTAAAACAAACATGACAGGTGATCGATCACAGCCAATACAAAGTAAATATCAATTCAGGATGTAAGATTATAGGAGCATCCGGTTATCGGAGAAAGAAACCGGACAAGAAAAAATATATTTTTTTTTATACCGGACGTTCTATAGTACTGAGGTGCTGTTAGAGAAACCAAGATATCAAATAAATAAATAATTAATAATTTAAAAAAATAAAATTAAATATAAAATTAATAAATAAATAAATAAACAAACAAACAAACAAACAAACAAACAAACAATCAAACAAACAAATCAATAATATTAGTTATATATGCCTATATAAATGAAAACTGAAAGGTAACACGCCAGTACGAAGTTAGGTTACATTAATCTGTTAGTTAAATAAACCTTTAACAGAGTAAGATCAAATGTGCTTACCATCAAAGTTATACAGCAAAACAAGGCGTCAGATAATACAGGAAGTTATTGTTATCATGGCTAGTGATTGAAATATGCTGTTGTGTCTATCAACAATTGCTTTCATGTGTCAATCAATCGTCTTTCTCCCACACATATACACACGCACGTACTTACTCACCCACACACAGACACACATACGCAATGTTCATTGATCCATCTATCTTATTTATCAATCTCTCTCTCTCTCTCTCTCTCTCTCTCTCTCTCTCTCTCTCTCTCTCTCTCTCTCTCTCTCTCTCTCTCTCTCTCTCTCTCTATCCGTCTCTCTGTCTCTCTGTCCCTCTGTTTGCCCGTTCGTTTATTATCTGTCTCACCCTATCTCTGTGTCTGTCTCTGTATACTGCCTATCTCTATCTCTATCTAAATATATATATATATATCTATCTATATATATATATATATATATATATATATATATCTGTCTCTCTGTGAATTTGTATATATCTGTATATCTGTTTATCTCTATATCTACCTGTCTATCTATCTATCTGTCTATGTTATTTCTGTGTATGTTACATTCTACTGTTACTATTACTATAGTTCCATCTGCATGGCTTCCATTACTACTATGCTGCCTCTGTTCATATAAAAGTGAATGCTTAGGTTCTGTAAACAATACACTTCTATCACGTTGTAACACGTATTTTCAAAATCAGTGTCTCCCGCTCTATTTTATGAATTTTAGGTACACAATAAAGAATAAAATTAGAGGAGAGAGGACTGCCGCGTTTTTGTTTTTACAATTATAACAAATAAACCGATCTAGGGTGCGTAATCCATAGCCAGCACACGGTTTTTATTACCTCGGCAGATCATGATAAGAAATGTTATGTAAATTAAAATAAATATAAACAATAAATCTTGAATGTTTGATTTATTGCACTGTCCATAAGTGGCAGTTTGATATAATTTATCTCCGGTTTTAGTCAAAATCGATTTCGAGGTGTGAAAAGCAGTTAATAATAAAAATGATATAAAACGGCAACGAATATAGTTTTTATAATCTTTAATTTTTCTGTTGAAAAAAAAAAAATGAACATTTACCAATGTCGTAACCATATTTTAATTTTTTATTTAACAGATCATGTGAAACTGGTAATTGAATAAGACCCTCTCAAATAGTTTAGTTAACGAAATTTTATTTCTGTGATTATTTAGAATATTATTTAAAGTTCAGTAAATTGTATACTGAATTATACGATATTAATTATGTCAATTAGAGAAACGAGTCCAAACACTTCTTTTTTTTTGAGACAGAGACAGCGAACGAGAGAGAGAGAGAGAGAGAGAGAGAGAGAGAGAGAGAGAGAGAGAGAGAGAGAGAGAGAGAGAGAGAGAGAGAGAGAGAGAGAGATTTCAAACTATCATCATTTTAATACGTTTTCCTGTTTTGAGCAGAAATGTTGGAAATTCAAATTTTAAGATTTCTTTTTGGTATTTAAAAGCGATAATGCTCTTGTCCTTTTTAAGAAATATTATTATGTTTAAGGTAATACAGTATTTTTCCGATATGATCGAATACTTGAAACAGTAATTGGATATCAGAAGCAGGCAAACCTTAATCACGATAGGTTTTATCATTTCTTGACAAAATCAATGAACCGAGCAAAAGGTCGATAATTTCAGTAATTGATATCTATATAAATGGCTTTGGAGGTTAGAAATATTTGAGAAATTTATGTAGACGTTTGTAATATCAGACCTAATTAATCTCACTGCGTAAACAACATAATTTTCCCATTCTTATAAATATTACATATTTATTTTGTTAATTATTGTCTATCGTATTATAACTGTTAGACTCTGTTATTTTTAACTGCACACAAACAGACAGGTTAAGAAAGAATTTGATACTACAGAAAGAAGAAGAAGAATAATCATTCGATATTGAAAACCATAGCATGATACGTTCATATCAGCGTCTGCACATTAAACAATACTGCTTTAAGTTACAAGTCTGACGTCTGGTATATTTCATAAGCCGCACGCAACACATGGATGTGCTTCATTGCTTACAAATGACAAATTTTTTAGAACATAAGCAGTTGAATAGACCTCTATTGTTCCATCTTTACCAGTATACACACATTACTGTTTATAGCGCTGGTCCGACATTGTGTTTGGTTTTATATTACATGCAGTGGCAATAGTAGAATTAGTTACAGTAACAGTTATAGACGTAGTGTGTATATATATTAACAGTGTGTGAAATGGTAGCTGAGTTGAAGAATGGAAATGGATATTAATGATCAAAGGAAAGCGTGTGTTTTTCAAGTTTGCAATACAGTCCGACCTGAAATAAATAAAAACTGGGCTGAAAAGCGGAAAGAAAACAACGAAAAAAGGAAGGTACGAAATAATACTCAATAGATACTGACATTTATATGTAAATCATTTACGTTAATATTTTGTGTTCTGTTTATTTGAATTCTCTCTCTCTCTCTTCTCTCTCTCTCTCTC
>CM022669.1:3728993-3786493 GCA_012295275.1 Chrysomallon squamiferum
CTCTTTATATATAAATATATATAATAATAATATTTTTTTGCAATCATGTTGTTTGTTACAGTATTTATTTCATTTTGCAGGGACTGATTACGGCCATGTCATTTATAATTTTCTCTGTTAGTCGTAACGATCCTGGAAAAAGACTACAGCTAACTTTCATTCTTGTCCTGACGGGAATGACCTTCAAATACGTGGCTACACAATCATTACCAAAGATTTCCTATTTAACTCATTTGGTAAGATAAAACTACGCTATTTTGACTTTCAGACTTCATCTTTATCGTTGTTCAAATAACAGTAAGATGTTTTCATTTTTCGTATATCGGGTCACTATTCTATTTATTTTCGAGCAGTTTCCAGTTTTACAAAAAAAAATACTTACAAATTAATGTTTTATTATTTATCTTCGACTAAATTGAAGTTGTTTTTTTTTTTTTTTTTTTTTTTTTTCAGGACAAGTACATCATCTGCTCAATGGTGTTTCTTTTCGTTGTTTGTGTCTGGCACGGAATTATTTCGCTTTTCCAGTACGACGAGTCTTTGTCTCAGAAACTCGATTTTTACGTGCTCGTTTTTTTCGTCTTTGTGTTCGTATTTACACAGATCCTCTTCGTAGCCATAATTGCTGGAAGGGTAAGTTGTTTATGTTACAGAAAACTTTAGGATTCGTAAATTTCCAGTTTAACTCGGAGAAAAAGACCAAAAAAAAAAAAAAAAAAAAAAGGTACTGACAGCGCCTAACGATTCATGAATAAAGCATTAAGTGGAGTGTCAACCGGTTCATATAATTATTTCAAACATTGAAAACGAAATAAACAAAAATTAAAAATAAATAAATGAAACAGAATGAAAAGAAAACAAAGTGTCTATGCACTAAATTAATCTGTAATTTATATATGTTATATGATTAAAAAATAATAGGGACTTATTTTTTTAACATTTGATAAATAAAAACAAACTAAAAATGTATTGCCTTTTATTTACTTTATTTATTCCAAAGTTTTGATAATATTCTCATATGGATGTAAATGTACACTGGCATACGAACACACACACACACACACACACACACACACACACACACATCTACACGTATACATACAAACAACAATAGAAATGTACATATCTACAAGTATGCGTGTGTAAAAGCATGTATACATGCATACGTATACACTTTTTTCAGCGTACATACATACACCGTCTCTGTTTTCCTAATCAGGCTTATTCCATTCTTTTCTTCTTTTTTCTTTTTTGTCGTAACTTATTGTCTAAATTAATTTTTAATGATCCAGTCTGGGACTGAGCATGTCACCCAACAATATTTCCAAATAACTGAGAGCAATAAAATAAAGAAGTGATTTTATGATATGTTACTGAGAATAAAAAATAAATACATTAGCAAAAATATAAAAATTAAATTAAAAAACAATAAAGTAATTACTTAATTTAAAAAAAAAGATATATATAATTTATATACACATTTAAAACTATAATAATAAACTTAATTAATAATAATAATAATAATAATAATAATAATAATAATAATAATAATAATAATAATAATAATAATAATAATAAATAAATAAATAAATAAATAAATAAATAAATAAAAGTGGAATAAACCAGATCGTGAAAAACGAAATATTATATAAAACTTGGCAAAAAAACAGAAACATATAAAAATAAAATGACATAAAGATTGTTGTTTGCTTACAGGGACATAAAAAGAGGAAAAACAGTCGTATCAAGTTAGCAGCTTACAGGGTATGAATCAGTCGTTTACTTTTTATATCCATTTCTTATCTGTGCAGGTGTGCGTAAATGTGTGTGAATGTGTGTGGCATGCGCCTATATCAAAATGTGTATATGTGTGTTTGTGTGTATTTGTCAGTCTTTTTTTGTTGTATTTATTTCTCCATCCATTCATCTATTTCTCTGTATGTGTATATGTTTGTATGTCTGTATCTCATTTTATTTATCTCTCACTATTTATCTGTCCGTCTCTTTATTTATAATCTATGTGTGCGAGTGTCAGTGTGTGTGTGTGTGTGTGATTACTTCTTTCTCCGTTTGTTTATCTATGTACTTTATCAATTTTCTAATACATTAATTCATTTATATTTATTGTTGAATTTGTTTTATTTTCAGAGAAAAGTTAACGAACTCGAATTTCAAAGAAAACAAACGAAGTGACTTGCTTCATTAGTTCTGTCTAAACAACCATATTAAATTTTATGGTAAATTGTCTTGCATGGACGTTTTAATAACTAACTTTGACTGAAATTTAAATCATCATTTTTTTAATTTATTTATTTATTTTTGTTATTCCTTTGTTCTTCAGTTAAACGCTTGTAATTATATTTTTGAGACAGATTAATACTGTTTGGTGTATAGCATAATGCTCAGATATACATATATTTTGACTGACGATGGGCTTCGCTGAATCATCCACTTATAATCTACAAAGTGTCCGTACTGTATCTGTTCTTATATCTACTTCATCCTGCTAGGAATTAAATTTATACGGTCAGAGGAATAAAGACAAATGCATGCATCACACACACAAACACACAAACACATACAAACACACACACACACACACACACACACACATTTTCATATGATTAACCACTGGTGGTTACAAGACACAGACATATGAATTTCCTTTTACAGCAATTTTATTATCAGTGACAATATTTGCAACATGAAAGGAAAAATATAATTTTTTTAATTTGTTTCGGCAGAGAGGAAACTAATTGTTAATGGCTTAAGAATATAAAAAGAGATAAAGAATATGTAAATAAATTGCTTAGCTTGAAATGTTCAGTAAATCATCCTGAATAACCAGTCTAATATATACACCAAACTTGGATCCATAAGTCATGCAATTATTGGTTGAAAGTACAAAATTATGGGTTGCTGTAATATATTCTCCTTTTGATCTATATGCAGTAACTTTTTCTACATTCTAATAAAAAGGGATTGATCAAAATACATTAAAATGTTGTTGTGTTTTTTATAATTTGTAACGAAAATGGTATATGTAAAATCTATCTATATCTATTTATCTGTATATCTGTATATGTATCTCTCTGTCTGTCTATAAAATTCTAAAATAATTTTATTAACTAAAATAATTTTGTTGTTATTTTTGTTTTTCACACACATTCAAACACACATTCTTACACACATACACACACACACACAGATGGACTTTTGGCAAGGAAAGTCATCAACATCATCATCATCATCATCATCATCAATAATAACAATAATAATAATAATAAATAAATAAATAAGTAAAATACTACCGCTATTTATGCTTCTGCTACTGCTACTACTATTACAACTACTACTACTACTACTATTACTACTGCTCCTACTGCTGCATTAAATAAATAAACAACAAAAATAATTCGATTACACAATCAAGAATGAAGAAGAAAACAGTTTGTTCAAAATTAAACAAATATGACTTCTTAATGATTAATGGTATGCCCAAAAATGAAAAAAAAAAAAAAAAAAAAAAAAAAAAAAAAAAAAAAAAGAAAAAAGATTATTCGAAACATACTGGAAGTACAAATGATTACATTTAACAGTTAATCTGAAATCAATTACAAATATTATTATTATTATTATTATTATTATTATTGCTGTTGTTACAATTTTTATTGTAGTTGTCGTTGAAATATATGTTTTTGTGTTTGAGGTTTCTGTGAGAGACAAATGCCTTATTTAGACACAAATATGTTATTACAATGACAAGCTTTCTATTTCACAATTAAAAACAAGTTACTGCTTTACAACTGTGAGATGTGAATTCGCTCAACGAGGCGTCCCAATCAAAGTTTCCTCTCGCATTGTCACTGTCTGCATCACTTATTTTAAATAGCGTGAGTATATGCACGCACTAGGACTAAATATTTTCAAAATATAAATAAATAAACTAAAAATTACAAGCTGTGTTATTAAAGTAATAACAATAACAAATAAAATAATGTGGGAACAACTGTTTGGAGACCAATTGACATTGGTACACATTAAATAGGGAAAAGATCCGTAGTTATATGAGTGACGAAAATATATGAGACAATGCTATAACTTGTTACTGTATATACTTGTTTTTTTAATCCATACCAGAGATGGATCCTCATAAAGTTTTCGTCATTTTTTTTTTTTCTTTTTTCATTCTCATAGGAATGAAAGAGAAAGGTAAAACGAAATATTCAAAATGATGTTAAATTAATATTGAAATAAAAGTTAAAACGATTCTTCGTCATAGTAATACATTTATTAATATTATAATTTAAATACATATTTCGATTTTTAATATTAACTTTGCAGTTAGTCCATAGAGATAAATATTTGACATGATTTGATACGATAAAATAATTGCAGTCGTAATTAATGTAATAATTACGACTTCAATTACTTTATCGTATCAATTCTAATAATTAGCCATTTATTTTGTAAATTATTGTCTATCGTATTATAACTGTTAGACTCTGTTCTTTTTAACTGCACACAAACAGACAGGTTAAGAAAGAATTTGATACTGAATATACAAAACAAACAAACAAAAAAATACTAATAATCATTCGATGTTGCAAACCATACCATGATACATTCATATGAACGTCTGCACGTTAAACAATACTGCTTTAAGGTGTAAGTCATTTCACTTAACGACTGGGATACTTAATAAGCCCAACACAGCATATGGATGTGCTTCATTGCTTACAAATAACTATATTTTTCTTATAACACAAGCAGTTGAATTGACCTCTATTGTTCCGTCTTTACCAATATAAATAGATTACTGTTTATACCGCTGGTCCGGATTAGCATTAGTAGTTGGGAGTGATTACAAAAATCTACGCCATTGTATTTGGTTTTATATTACACGCAGTAGCAATAGTAGAATTAGTAACTGTAGCAGTAAAAGACGTAGTGTGTATATATTAACAGTGTGTGAAATGGTAGCGGTGTTGACAAATGCAAATGGATATCACTGATAAAAGGAAAACGTGTGTTTTTCGATGTTACAATACGGTCCAACCTGAAACGTATAAAAACTGGACTGATTTTACGAAACAGGAAGAAAATAACGGAATAAGGAAGGTACGAAAAATTATACTCAGTATATACTGACATTTATGTATGAATAATTTACGTTAATACGGTTTTATCTATCTTCACTCAATCTCATTCATTCTAACCCCACTCTATATTTGTGTGTGTTGATGTTTGTGTGCGTGTGTTATAAACTATTATTATTTTCAGGTGTATGTTAGAATAGTTTTTCTGAAAATTGAAGAAATAGACACGGTTAAGGAACAGTTTCGTGCTGATATCTTCCTTCAAGCAAAATGGCGAGAACACAGACTAGATGGCTTCAATCTCGAGGTTAGTACAAAACACAGAATAATTCATTTTAATAGCAGCAGCAGTATATTCACCTGTAGTTATAACAGCTGTGAAATTATTACTATTATTATTGTTATTATTATTATTATTATTATTATTATTAATGTTACTGCTGTTGTTGTTTGTAGTCAGTGAACTTGAAAAAGTATTGGAATCCTGAACTTCACTTTGAAAACAGTAAAAACAGCCCCACTGAAACAACTCGGTTGACTGCAGAACTTGACGAATTCCAGAAAGTTTTCATTGTAGAGAAAAGAAGAATCCATGGAGATTTTGCAGAAAGACTGGAACTTCAAGAATTCCCTTTTGACGTTCAGGTATTGACTCCGTAATATCATTTATTTATTTATTTATTTATTGTTGTTTTGTTTATTTCTTAATCGTTTGTAATATCCTTTTTTATTGTTGTTTAGCTTGTTTTTATTTTTAAATAAAAGAGTTTAAAAAGAAAGTTAATACAGAGGGAAACTTTTCACTTGCCTGTTTTTGTTTACAGAAACAAAATACAGTTAAACCTCTTTATGATAGCCACTCAAGATACCAGTCAGAAAGAGTTGAGATATAGAGGTGTTTGTCATACAGAGTTAAAATAGATAATAAAATATATCGGGGAGAAAACGACGAAGATGGCCGGCAGTGAAAACGTTTCTGAAAATCTTTGACAGACTTTACTATCGAAGGTAAAGGTAATGGCGACAATAACATAGCAGTAAAATGCTAAAAACAACGTTTTAACATCTGTGATATGAAACATTATAATTAGGCCCATCATGTTATCAACTGAAAAGCATCCCAATTGCTTATTTTATCCTGTTAAAATACGTATAACCACGTCCTTGCTTAGTTACATGTATGTATTTATTATATGTATATGTATATGTACATATGGGTTTTATGTGTATGTATGTGTGTGTGAGTCCTTTTTATAACTGATACATTTATTCATCATACTGTTTAACAAACCTGAACCGAGTATCATCAACTTTTGACCAGTCACATTTCATATTTACTCCAATATTGTTCTTTCTTCTTTTTCCTTGATATTAATCGTATAACAATACCTTCTTTCCTAATATTTAATGGATATGCCTTGCTCCATGCTTACACGAATATTTTACTTTGATTTTAAAGGATCTTTCAGTGCTGGTTTCCAGCGAACATCCTGAAACAGATTTAGAGTTTGTTGAGGATCTGGAAGAAGCCAGCAGTTTAAACAAAGACAGTTTCGCAGAAGCTCAAGTTTGGACTTTGCTGGATTTCGTCGAAGTTGAGAAAAAGTCCATCGACAATAAATTTTCAGTAAACAGTTACAAACGACCCGGAATTTTCTTCAAGTGCTGCGCCTACAGACGATCAGGATTCTTTATCTGGAACAATTTTTTGTTCATGGTATTTCGTTATATTATTCATTTACATACCTTTTCATAATTTTTTCTTTTATTTTGTTCCCGGTTACGCTAATATGAAATCATTTTTTTTATTTATAACTTTAAATGGCAAATCAAGAGAGAACGACTTTAGGATGATAATATGCATAAATTTGCATTAAATATTTATTTATGTATTTCATTTGCAAACATAAACACACTTATATAGGCACACACACACACACACACACAGACAGACAGACAGAGAGAGAGAGAGATGAATTATTAAAATTCAATGTTGAAAGTTTTATTTAGTGTATCATATATTTCATGTAGTCTACTCATAACTATACTCATATATAAATATATATATGTTTTTTTTATATCAGTATTGTTTGTGATCTAAAATAACATAATTATTTTATTTTGCAGGGACTGATTACGGCCATGTCATTTACGATTTTCTCTGTTAGTCGTAACGATCCTGGAAAACGACTTCAGCTAACTTTCATTCTTGTCCTAACGGGAATGACCTTCAAATACGTGGTCACAAAATCACTACCAAAGATTTCCTATTTAACTCATTTGGTAAGATAAAACTATGCTATTCTGATTTGCAGTCTTCATCTTTATAGCTGTTTTAATGTTTCGTATATCGGATCACTATTCTATTTATTGTCGAGCAGTTTCCAGTATTACAAAATCGTTAATTACAAATTAATGTTTTATTATTTATCTTCTACTAAATTGAAGTTAATTTATTTTTTATTTTTTTTATTTTTTATTTTTCAGGACAAGTACATCATCTGCTCAATGGTGTTTCTTTTCGTTGTTTGTGTCTGGCACGGAATTATTTCGCTTTTCCAGTGCACCGAGTCTTTGTCTCAGAAACTCGATTTTTACGTGCTCGTTTTTTTCGCCTTTGTATTCGTATTTAAACATATCCTTTTCGTAGCCATAATTGCTGGAAGGGTAAGTTGTTTATGTTACACAAAGCTTTAGGCTTTGTAAATTGCCAGTTTAACTCGGAGAAAAAGACAAAAAAAAAAAAGACAAAAAAAAAAAGACAGAAAACTCTCAACGATTCATTAATAAAGCATAAAGTGGAGTGTCAGTCAGTTCATATAATTATTTCAAACATTGAAAACGAAATAAACAAAAATTAAAAATAAATAAATGAAACAGAATAAAGAGGAAACAAAGTGTCTATGCACTAAATCAATCTGTAATTTATATATGTTATATGATTAAAAAATAGGGACTTATTTTTTAACATTTGATGAAAAAAGAAGAAAAAAGTTATATAATTTATTGTCTTGTGTGTTGAAGAAAACATTTATTTAATTTTCTTTATTTATTCAAAATGTTTGATAATATAAATGCACACTGACATACAAAAAACAAGTTTGCGTGTGTAAAAGCGTGTATACATGCATTCGTATACACTTTTTCAGCATACATACATACACCGTCTCCATTTTTCTAGACAGGCTTATTCCATTCTTTTCTTCTTTTTTGTTTCCTCTCATGAATTATTGTCTAAATTATGTTTTAATGATCCAGTCTGGGACTGAGCATGTCACCCAGCAGTATTTCTAAATAACTGAGAGCAATAAATTAAAGAAATAATTTTATGATATGTTACTGAGAATAAAAACTAAATAAAAAATACAAAAATACAAAAATACAAACATACAAAAAAGAAAAGAAGGAAAAAATATATATATAATAAAATAAAATACAATACAATAAAAATAAATTAGAAATACAAAATACAAATATATATAGGTATATATATATATAAATATACATACATACATACATACATACATACACATTTAAAACTATAATAATAAAATTAATTAATTAGTAATAATAATAATATCAATAATAACAATAATAATAACTATAAGGAATAAATAAATAAATAAAAGTAGAATCAACCAGATCGTGATAAAACGAAATATTATATAACACGTAGCAGAAAAACAGAAACTATATAAAAATAAAATGACATAAAGATTGTTGTTTGCTTACAGGGACATAAAAAGAGGAAAAACAGTCGTATCAAGTTAGCAGCTTACAGGGTATGAATCAGTCGTTTACGTTTTATATCCATTTTTTATCTGTGCAGGTGTCCGTGAATGTGTGTGAATGTGTGTGGCATGCGCCTATATCAAAGTGTGTATATGTGTGTTTGTCTGTATTTGTCAGTTTCTTTTTTTTGTTGTTGTATTTATTTATCATCCATTCATCTATTTCTCTGTCTGTCTGTATGTTTGTATATTTGTATCTCCTTCTGTTTATCTCTCACTATTTATCTTCCTGTCTGAATAATGTGAATTGTGTGTATGTGTGTGTGTGTGTGTGTGTTTGTTTGTCTATTTACTTCTTTCCCCTCTGTTTATCTACGAACTATATCAGTTATCTAATATGTCATTCACTTATGTTTATTGATGAAATTGTTTTATTTTCAGAGAAAAGTCAACGAACTCGAATTTCAAAGAGAGCACCGGAAGCGACTTGCTGCTCTGGTTCTGTCTAAACAACCATATTCAGTTTTATCGTGAATTGTCTTGCTTGAACATTTTAAGAATTAATAAACATTAAATATGTAACGTTCTTTGTCTAAAATTTATTTATTTATTTATTTATTCATTCCTTTGATCTTCAGTTAAACGCATGCAATTATTAATTATTTGTGACAGATTAATACTGTTTGGTGTATAGCAAATGCTCAGATATACATATATTTCGACTAAAGTAGGGCCTCGCAGAACCATCTACTTATAAGTTAGAGAGTGTCTGTACTGTATTTGTTCTCATATATACTGCATCCTGCCAGGAATAAAATTTATATTAACACACACTCACACAGACACACACACACACACGCACACACACACACACACACACACGCACATAGAAAAACAACTATTTTGAGAGGTATCGATAAAGCAACGTGTATTTCATTAACCTATCGTTCAATACATACATACATACATACATACATACATACATACATACATACATACATACATACATACATACATAACACCGGTTATTCCTGATTTAATAAAATTACATATAAACAGTAAATATCTTTTGAACATGTCCTGCGTCCCGTTTTAAATAATACAATAATTAATCATACTGGGTTTTGTATGTGAGTTCCTCTCTAGAATATTATTTATATAACAAAATCATTAGTTTATCGGCTTTCCTTTCACTCATTTTCATGTGATTAACCCATTGGTGGTTACAAGACATAGGCATATGTATTTCCTTTTACAGCAATTTTATTATCAGTGACAATATTTGCAAAGTAAAAAAATAATTTGTTTAATTTGTTTCGGTAGAGAGGAAAATAATTCTTAATGGTTTAAGAATATCAAAGAATACGTAGAATAAACAATAGTTAACAGCATAAGGAATATGTAAATAAAAAGCTGAGATTGAAATGTTCAGTAAATCAACCAGTCTAATGTTATACCAAACGTGGATGTATTAGTAATGCAATTATTGGTTGACGTATTTATTTGAAAATATAAAATTATGCGTCGGTGTAACATATTCTCCTTTTAAGCTGTATGCAGTAGCTTTTTCTACATGCTAGTAAAAAGGGATTGAACAAAATACGTTAAAATGTTTTGTTTTTATAATTTGTAATGAAAATGATATGTGAAATCTGTCTATCTATTTATCTATCTATCTATAATATTCTTCAGTTATTTTATTAAATGAAATAATTTTGTTGTTGTTGTTTTGGTTTTTTCTTTTCAAAAGTAACACACATATACAAACACATATTCAGCACACATATGATATATATACACACAGATAGACCACACACTGCTATATTTGTGGCAAGGAGGAACGTGATCATCAGGTTAATCAATAATAATAACAATAAAACAAATACTACCACTTCCACTGTTTATACTATTACTACTGCAGTACTACTGTTACTGCTACATGTACTACTCCTCCTACTGCTACATTAAATAAATAAATAATAAAAATTCGATTAAACAATCAAGTAAGAAGAAAACCGCTTTGTTCAAAAGTAAACAATTATGACTCCTTAATGATCAAAAGCATGTCCAGAGTAAATAAAAAATGATTATTCGAAACAGTTTGTAGTATAAATAATTACTTTTAACAGTTAATTTGAAATCAAGTACGTACATTATTATTATTATTATTATTATCATCATCATCATCATCATCATCATCATCATCATCATCATCATCATTATTGCTGTTGTTATAATTTTTACTGTGGTTGAGGTTGAAACATATGTTTTTATGTGTGAGGTTTGTGTGAGAGACAAATGCCTTATTTAGACATAAATATGATATTACAATGACAATTTTCTATTTCACAATTAAAAATGCAGTTAAACAAGTTACTGCTTTAAAACTGTGAGTTGTGAATTCGCTCCAGTGACGCCCCGATTAATGTTTTCTCCGTTACTGTCACGGCATATGTATCACTATCTACATATCTGTTATTTTAAATAACGTGAGTATATGCATGTATTAGGACTAAACATTTATAACAGTAATATTAAAGTAAAAACAATAACAAATAAAATAATGTGGGAACAAGCTGTTTGGAGACCAACTGACGTTGGTACAAATTAAAGAGGAAACAAATACGCCGTTATGTGAGTGACGAAAATATATGATGCAATGCTATAACTTGTTACTCTATATACTCTTCTTTTTAATGCATACCAAGAGATGGATCCGCATAATTTTTTTCGTCATTTTTTCGGATTTCATTCTCATAGGAATGAAGGAGAAAGGTAAAACGAAACATTCAAAACGATGTTAAAGTAATATTGAAATATGCCGCAGCATGGTTTGACAAGAATAAAAGTTAAAACGATTCTTCGAGAAATTTCCTGCATCGTCAAAGTAATACATTTATTAATAGTAGAAGTATACATTTATTAATATTATGATTTAAATACATATTTCGATTTTTTAATATTACCTTTGCTGTTAGTCCAAAGAGATAAATATTTGACATGATTTGATACGATAAAATAATTGCAGTCGTAATTAATAATAATGACATATCATCTCGACATGTTACATATGTTCCGTAATAATTATTTAATAACACAATCGGAGATTAAAATACCATCACAAATCGTTAATTATATCTATCCGTATGATGACTTTGAATGCGTGAACAATTTCACATTTTGAATCTTATTTGTTTATAAACTACGTACATGTTATGGAATAATAAATAATGGCCTAGCCATACGATTAGGCAGACACAAAATCAAATGTAACTGATTTTATATTTATTTAATATATTAAAATTATTTCAGCTTTTTCAAAAGTGATGAATATGACGAAGATGACTTTTTCCAAGATGATCCATTTCGACATATTTTTGAGTCAATGGAACAACAAATGGAAGCTGTGCAGCAACATATGGAAGACATCTTTAAACATTTTAGTGCAACACCATTTCTTCCTGGTACCAGTTTGTTCATAAATGCATTAAAACATTTGACATTACAGTTAAATAGATGCAGTAAATAACAACAACAACAATGAACCAGAATAGAACAGAACAAAAAAAAAAAAAAAAAAAAAACCCAAAACACATAAATTAAACAAAAATTTATTATTAAAATTGCACTATGCATGTGTGTGTGTGTGTGTGTGTGTGTGTGTGTGTGTGTGTGTGTGTGTGTGTGTGTGTGTGTGTGTGTGTGTGCGTGTGTGTGTGTGTGTGTGTTTTATATGTGAACAACAGATACATGTATAATTACATATAGTATGTTTCATTAGAAATTTGTACAGACTAATTTTTAACTGATGAATTTTCAGCACTTGAAGATCCCAGAGCTAACGACCCCCACAGATCTCCTCGTGATGAGATGCTAAAACAACCAGATTCTGAAAACCCACTTGAAAAAGATCCTCCCCAGTCACTGGTGAGCAGAAATATTAAATATCATTACTAGACTTTCAGTACATTCTGACACTTGTTATAAAGTCTCTGGCCTTTTGTTTTAACATATTCAAACACAATTGTAGTAATCAGTTTTGTTTAAAATCACATTTAAATATAAACTGAAAGAAAGTCAATGCAGGTTGAAATATGTTGATTCTGGCATCCTAGAATTTCTCCTATTACTAAGATGCATATAAAACCAATCAGTACGAAGGATTTCAACTTGAATCACTTCTGTTAAGTTAATAATTTTGTGTTCTCAATTTATTTTTATCTTTTCTGTATTAAAGTGTGTCAAACTTTTGTACATGTTTAACTGCTGTTTTATAATCCATTTGTGTGTGTGTGTGTGTGTGTGTGTGTGTGTGGATTTAAACATTTATTTAATACATTATTAAAACCAAATTTGTAAAAATATTTTTAATATTGTTATTAAATTTCTGCTTAGAATTGAGTTCACATTAAAATAGTTTCCTTATATTATAATATTTAATGATATTTTCAGTTTGAGGGGCTTTTTCCAGTTCCAAAATGGGATTTTAACAGACCTCATATGAAAGGAGATATAGGTAATGTATTTACAAATGATTCAAAACCTTAATTTGGTTATTTTTTAATTTCCAGTTTTCCTGTTGTTTTGTTTTTATGATGTGTTGAGACATTAGTTATTTTCAGTGTTATCTAAGATTCTTAAACTTTCCAGTTAATCTTTTGTATTCTGGATTAGTCAACTTCTAGTGAACATTGTAGTGGTTCAGTTTACCAGCTGATTTAAATAATTCAATAACAAATGTAAATAAATTATTTAAGTAAAGTAACAACATATGTATATAGACAAAATAAAGTAAAATTAACATATGTATATCCAGAAAAAAATAGGTCAAATTTTCTTCTTTTAGTTTTTAGTGTTTTTTTTCTTTTTTCTTCTTCTTCAATTTTTGAATTTTTTTTAAACAGTGAAGTGGTAACAGTTCCACTAACATATAACACGGAAATGTTTATTTTATTTTATTTTATTTTTTGTAATTTTATTTTATTTTATTTGTTATTTATTTATTTATTTATTTATTTATTTATTTATGTATTTATTTATTTATTTATGTATTTTACTGATGTTTTAATTTAAGCTTTGGATGAAGAAGTGAAGAAGAAAGGACTGTCTGCTATATTAGATAAGGATTCTGGTTTCTCACAGAGAACTGGGATGTCAGTAACAACCATCAGACGAGGAGATGGGGTAATTTTAGTTCATCAGACGCATATTAATTATTTTATTAAAAAAAAAAAAAATAAAATAATAACAAATAAATAAATAAATAATGTAAAATTTAAAAACAAAACAAAATAAACCCCGACATTTTTCATAATTATCTTTTCTGAATAAACTGATTATTTTCATTTTTATTTTCCATTCATATGTGTGTCTTTCATTCATCTTCCCCCTCATCATTTATTTTCTCTCTCTGTCTGTGTGTCTCTTTTAACAGTGAATGCAAAACTGAACTGAATTCTGTTTCATACATGTTATGCTAATAAAAAAGTATTATTTTAAAAGGTAAATTTAAATCATTAAAAGCCCATAGAAACATGAGAAAGAAAAAAGAAAAATAATAATAAATTAAAGGTTCAGTCCTTTAATTCACAAAACAGTATGCTGTATAGTTTAATGCATTTTAATCCCGATTACACATATGAGTAAAACTTAATAACACACCTGTAGCAACAACTCGAAAGCAGCCATTAAAATAATTTCAAATACCTTTTTTAAAAGTATAAAATATTTATAAATTGAGATTTTCCTTTATCTTTTCTCAACATTTAAAAAAGATAAATAAAAAAATAAAAATGTTCATCACAGTATATTTGTATTTATGTATCTGATGAAATATTCAGCTAACTGAAGAGAGGAAGACGATTCGCTACTCGGATGGTCGAGAAGAAACGATCGTCACTCGCAGAATGGGAGACAAATCTCACATCATCACAAGCAAGAGATACGGTGATAACGTGGAAACAAGTGAAACATTTGAGAACATGGATGAGAGTAAGTAGAATGCTGAAACGAGTGAAACTTTCAAGTTTTAAGTTTAACAGTCGAAAGTGTTGAAATGTTTGAAACCTCCAGCTTGTAAGTTAAACAATTACATTATGAAAATGTATAAAACTTTCCATTAAACTGTTAAAATGTTTTAAATCTTCCAATGGTAAGTTAAACAGCTAAAATGTGGAAATGTTTTCAGTTGTAAATTAAACAATTAAAATTTGAAAATATTGGAAAAATTCAGTGATAACTCAAACAATTAAAAAACAATTAAAAACACTTTCATACATGAATAAGTGTAAGTTAAACCATTAAAACATGGAAACATTAAATTTTCTGAATAAAGACGGACACATGGTTAAAAATGTGGAAATTTTTGAAACATACTAAAGTATATGTAAAAGTAATTCAACTAATTGTAATGTGGAATGATTCTAAACAATAATAGTGTAAAAATACTTGAACACTTTTTAGACCGGGGTAAGAGTAAATTGCAACACTAAAAAGTGGAAGCTTCTCAAACTTAAAATATTGAAATTTTTAAGCATTTCAGAATATAGATGAAAATAAGTCAAAGTATTTAAAAACTAAAATCTCTGAAATCATTTGTGTTATGAATTAAATATGTTAAATCTTGGAAACTCATAAAACTTTTCTGAACTAGGATACCAGAAATCAAACATTACAGTACTGAACGTTTTGAAGTTTGTAAAAGACAGTATGGAATAAAATAAACCATTAAGTTGTTGAAATTGGTTAAAAACCTTCAAAAATTTAAATAAATGTAATTTGAACCATTAAAAAGTTGAAATATTTGAAACCTCCCATATTTGAATAAAACTGTTAAAACATCAGTTAATTATTAAAATGCAAAATCATTTTGATAAAGTTAAACATTTCAAATTCTAAAATAAGTCTGATCTTCCAGGATAATTTCATTAAAATGTGGAAATGTTTGAAATGATGTAGAATATAGGTTATAAGAAGTAATATTTAAATTCACACATGCATTAGCATAAATAAAAAATTAATGTTTAAATGGGGAATTATGTGAAAAGTTTAAATCTTTCATGAAAGTAAGTCAGACTATACAAAATAAATAAATAAATAAATACAAATACCACTTATGCTGCTGCTTCTACTACTACTACTACTACTACTACTACTGCTGCTACTACTGCTGCTACTACTACTACTAATAATAATAAAAATAAATAGGGATACTAATCATAGGAGATCTGCTGGTTTACTACTATTTCTTCATTTACTTGTAAAAAATGTTTACATTTCAGTTGTCATTCTCAAATAAAAAAACATAAATATCCAGTGAATGTACCTGTTTGAATTCACAGTATTAAATCAACACACTTGAATAGTGAATGTAGTCACCTGTACTGGCAAAAATATGTGACACAAAACCAACTGAACTTTAATTTACTAAGATTTTAATTGTTTAATTTGTTTTAATATTTTTTTATTTTTTTTTTTTTTTTTTGCCTATAATTTTATTGATTTAGTTATTTTTTTAGTTTAATATCTGAAAACATTTTTTTTTTTTTTTTTTTAATTTTAATTTATCTGAAAATTATTTTTGTGTTTTTAATGCCACCAACTTGTTAAGGAACATGTCAAACTTCCATTTATTTATAACTGATATCTCTGATTTTAATATTAAACTGTGCTTCTCTCTCTTTGTCAATTTTTGTTTTTTCCTTTGTAGATGTTTATGTTTTGTTAATGGTATATGTAAATTATTACATCAATGCAGTAATAGCAATAACTAACGTTATAGTTATTTGTATAATTATCTTAAATACATTTAGTAAGCAAATTTCTTATTGTTTTGTTTATAAATGGTGGCAAGTATTGGCTGATAATTAAATATAATGAAAAATTAATAATAACCTTTTTAAGATGACATTATTTCAGGATATTCATTGATTCCTTTATTTATTTATTTATTTGTTTGTTTGTTTGTTTGTTTAGTATTCATTTATTAATTAACTGACTACATCCAAAATAGAACAGAAAAATGTCAACCTATGTATCTCCTTCCTAATGTAATGTATTATCATACTTCATTGTCAGCAAAGATTAAATACAAAAAACTAGTTTTAAAAAAATAATAATAACATAAATACATAAAATATATTTAAATTATGTTTGTTATAGTAATAAAGGTATGCACTGAGATAATGATCTGAGTTTGGTTATTTATAGGCCTGCTTCCATCAGAGAATTGTTGAAATACACCTTTCTGCCCATCCACTATTTATTCATTAAGAACATTCACTTTGAGTTTGAAGTTTAACTGAATTTCATTGTGTTTTCTAATGTTATGTTTTTCAGAAGATCTTCCAAGTTTTGAGAGACGTTGGAATAATCCAGGTGGAGATTCAGAGCCTCAGGAGGATCTAAGATTGCCTCAGAAATATGGACAATCAAACAAAGATCATTCTCTGCTGTGGAAATTGTTTGGACTTTTTTCACCGAAAACAAATGATTAAAATTATATCCAGAAGATGGGGAAAAAAACTTATTAAGTTTGTGTAAATATTTGGTTGCTGGATGCAGAATGTAAATTATGTGTGTGCAGATTTAGTTGTGTAAATGTTGCAATTCTAACAAGTTCCTGAGTGTATATGTATTTGTGTGAATGTTTGAGTTAGAATAAAGTACCAAGATATGATTGTGTATTTTGAGAGGTGTTTTTTTAATTATTATTTTAACATTTGGACTTTAATTTATTATCAGATGTCAGAGAACAAATTTATTTCAGTTAATGTTTGATTTCTTGTTGTGGGATAAAATAAAGAAATAATTAATGTTTGCCTTTTTGTAATAATTGTTTTTGTTTGTTTAAACAATTTTTGTTTTAAATATTTATTTATTTATTTGTTTATTTACTTACTTACTTACTTATTTATTTATTTATTTATTTATTTATTTATTTATTTATTTAAAATTAATATAATTTATTTCATTTTTATTTTTATTTATTTTTGGTGTGTATTTTTATGGTGAAAAGCATTTTGATATCAGTTTAACCTAAAATTTGTGAATTTCATAAAAATAACATTTATGCTTGAACCATATTCTTTTTATTTGAAATAATGAAAAAACAAAACACACACACATGTATTAATATTTGTTTTATATTATAATAATAATTTATTATTGTTTTGTTAAAAGCATGATTAATATAAGTGATCAATATTTTAAAGAAAATAAATAATTTTAGATAAAATGAGATTTGTTCATTATGAATTAGTTACAATAATTATAATGAGATTTTCATTTGTAGACCTATATTTCATTATAACTAAATATATAAAACATTACAATACTTTATGTTTAAATGAACCAAAACTGGATTGCTATAAAATATATTTAAGTGTAATACACAAAACAAGTATTAATAATGCTCCATTTTTGAATTTTACAAGTTGTAAAAATTGAACAAGTTAGTATAATTTGTTCAAAGTGATTTTAACAGCAGGTAAAGAAAGTGACTTCAAACAAATCAGTAATAAACTTCTTATATTAAAAATGATGTTCTATTTTCAAGGAATATGCCACATGATACAATTCCTATACATTAAAGAGACGTTTATTAACATTTGTTAAGTTTGTGTGAATTAAAATTAATTTTCAATTACATTTGAGATAAATGTATCTTAGATGATCACATTACATATATCTGTGTACCAAAATTTATGTCTGTTTGTATGTTTATATATATATAGTCAACCCTCCATTTATCGGACGCTATTTTGACGTATTTCAAAAAAAAAAAAAAAATAATAATAATAATAATAATAACAAAATAATAATAATAATAATAATAATAATAATAATAAATCAGATACAATTTGAGAAATGTACACAAATTCTCAAATCTGCTAAAATATATATAAATCTGCTCGTATGTACGTACGTACACACGTACACACACACACACACACACACACACACACAGACACATGCACGCATTAGTACATTTGTTAGAATGAATACATTTTTGTAAACATATCACAATACACATAAACATACTTACCCGTGCATACTTAACTATTTATAGACCACAACACTGTTACGTCATTTCATTGTTGTCGACGTAATGACAACATTGACACATTGACGACGTTTGTGTAATAACGGTTTGTTACACTAATCTAATAGTTGGTAGTCGGTGAATGATAGAAAATAGGAACTACTTCGAATGTGGGTAAGTAAGAAATAGAATACATGTTACTGTATTAAATTCGGAAATCGGTAACCAGTTATATGCCGTATTCTAACACTATGACATCTTAATGGTTCATTTTTACAGATGTTGTTACAAAAAAAAAATCATTTTTTTTCTTCAGTTATTTATTTGTTTATTTATTTGTTTGTTTGTTTATTTATTGTTTATTTATTTTTCTTTTACTTTGTTCTGTTTGTTTCTAACAACAAAATAACAACATTTCCAAATAGGCGACTCTAAAAAAAAAAAAAAAAAAAAGAAAAATAGCTGAAACATAGCAGTAGTCAAAGAAGAAGTACTGGGATTTATAATTGTAGTAACAAGTAACAGTAGCATGAGTAGTAATTGTAGTAGTAGTAGTAGCTGCAGTAGTATTTAGTGTAGCATATGTTATAATAATGAACTCAAGTGTACACTGCGGTAGATATAAATATACTAATACAATTATTTATACTTCCAAGATGCTATTTTATTGTTTTGGACAACCTTTCATCCTTCATAACAAAGTATAAAAGAATAATGCTTTTACAGTACATCTGAATGCCGCCATTTTACCTGTTAGAACTGACAGTGACGTCATAGCGGCTGATAGCCCTATTATTTATGTCTTTTTCTCTTTTCCATTTCTGTATTTCTTTATTTCTTTCTTTATTTTTAACTGACAAAACTTGAAGAAAGTTTGGGTGATGACATAAAACGCTTAACTTCAAATTGCCCCGTTTTGAAGCCGGCAGCCCCTTCTTCTAGTAAAAATTAAAACAAAGAAACACGAAGAATGATAATAAATATATGTAAAATCTTTAATAGCTGACTTTCAAACAACAGATATCTATATTATAAAACTCTACATTTTCCACCCATACATATAATCTTATCCTATATATATTTCAACACTATTTTATATATATTTCTACCACATATTATCACTATTAACGACATTTGGGTGAAACAATTATTTCAACAAAACTATTTATCGATCTACATATATACATATTTATAATGTGCGTAATTATTGGTTTTGGAAAAATTGTTTATTTATTATTATTATTGATTTCATTTTAGATTTAAAAACAACAAAGTATGAAAAAACCCACAATATATTTCTGTTAAATAATGGAATAAACTTTCAAAATAAATAAATAAATAAGAAAAAAAACCCAGTAACAATAGCAATAACATTAATGATAGTAATAGTAGTAGAAGTAATAGTAGTAGTAGCAGTAGTAGTAGTAGTAGTAGTAGTAGTAGTAGTAGTAGTAGTAGTAATAGTAGTAGTTCGAGTAGTTGCAGTAATACAAATAGTAGTAGTAGTAGCAACAGCAGCAGCAGCAGTAGCAGCACACAAGTAGTAGCACAGTAATAGTAGTAGTCATAATAGTAGTGGTAGTAGTGGTCGTTGTAGTAGTTGATTAATAAACTATATAAACACCCAGAGCTAAACGTGACAGATGAGTCTGCTGCAGACGTTAACTTGTTCTTACGACGATGATATCAGCATGGGATACGTGATCTGACTTCCTGCATCCCACGCGTAAATTTTACTTTCTTTGTGATTGTACGTTACCATGACGTTATGTCTGTACGGGTTCGTGAATCGAAGGTTCGGGTTCCATCGACGACCAGTGTATATATCGTAAGCGAAATCAATCCTAGAGGCAGGGTCGTTGATGCTCTTTACCAGGTACAAGATTCCGCACATAACGAAACCATTCCCATGACTCTGCGAAGGCTCATTTAGCGACCACGTTTTTATCACAGTCAGCGAATCCGGGTGCAGTTTGGCAAGCATCATTTTCGACCGTATAGCTTTGTTGGAGTAAATTAACCACAAACCGTTTTCGTCGACGGAGAGATCGTAGAAGACGTGCTTCGAGGCGTACACGGCTTTGTTACCTTTATACAACGAATCGTGCATTTTACGAACGGCCACCACTGCTCCGGCGTCAATGTCGTATCTAACAACTTTATTAAGACTACTCCATTGGTAATAGAAGGAACCCCTGTACACGACGTTGCCGGTGCCGTAGTAGGGGATTTTGCCAAGGTCCAGCACTCTGCCTATCGTCTTTGCTTGAAACGTTTGGGAACTGTCGAACTCGTACAGTTTGTTCCCTCTAATTCCTTTAGTGATCCATATTTTCTTACCGTCTTTCTCTGTCAGTGGGTCTGGATCTTTCATCCACGATCCAAATTTTTGTTCCGAATCCCGATGGAATAAAGGCTTCCCAATGATTCGAATATGGCAGTCTGGATACAAGTTTTAAAATTTTAGGTGTCCAGGGGAAAAAAAAATGTATAAAATAAAATATAAAATAAAAATAATAAAATGAAATGTGTTTAAATTTTGACAGATTTTAAATAATGTTGACATGCTTACGCAATAAGATGTCATTCTATCAGCAAATGTAAATATTAGTTAGTAGGTCTTTCGTAATAATAATAATAATAATAATCATAATAATAATAAAAGGAATAATAAACATGAGATGATAATGATGAAGGTTATAATAATAAATACGTTAATAATAATAAAACTTTATTCTTCACTATATGTACTTAAGTTACTGACTACAAAATATGCTTGAAACCATATCAGAATATATATAAATTACTGTTTTCAGCTAATTATCCATACCATATTATCACTAATAGTAATTATTTTGAGTTTTCTTTTGTTCAAAAATTTTATTACAAACATTATATATAACATTTATCACAGCATACATGTAAAAACTATTTCACGTTTATAAATAACAACATGTTATACAAATACCTTTAATTAAGGTAAGAGGAATGTAATGCACAGTTCAGCAGAACGCAAGAAATGGCAAGAACGTATAAACAAAATGCTGACGATGATACGGAAGATGCATTTCCGATTGAGAATTTCGAACCTGTGGAAAACATACATGCATATATAAAGTGATGGCAAACATGGATAACAGTATGGATTATGACAGGATATAGATAACAATATGGTTTATGTCAGGATATGGATAACAGTATGGCTTATGTCAGGATATGGATAACAGTATGGTTCATGACAGGATATGGATAACAATATGGTTTATGTCAGGATATGGATAACAGTATGGTTCATGTAAGTTTTGTAACAATATTTTTATTAACAGGAGTGAGTACTTTATATAGTTAGGACAAAAGAAAATATCAAAATGCATTATCTCAAAACCAGGCATACAGACGTAATCGCATTTCTATCTTGAGGGGGATGTGTCTGTCGAGCTGTTAGTTCCAATGCAGGTTTGAACAATACTTATGTGTTTAGACTTTAAAGTTTTAAGCTTAATTAATACATACAGCATATATTGTGTGTAAAGTAAAATTATCAATATATTTAAAATCTTTTAGTGCTATTACTTGTATAATTATATTACGTTCACAAAGAAAAAAAAACAACAACAATATACGACATTTTAACGGATTTATAAAATTTTCAGTCGTTATTTATTCATTATTATTTTATTTGAAAATATAATCGATATTTTATATAACTTAATTAAATAAAATTAACTAAATTATTAATTATTTTCTAACGAATTCAGACGTCTTCGTATATTGTCGTCCTTAATCAAAAGTTTACTAAATAAATAAATCAAACTTCGCAATACATTTTTCAATACAGAGCATTGCCGCTTTGTTTTAACCTCTCTGAATTTAAAATAAATAAATAAATAAATAAATAAATAAATAAATCTAATGTAATTCATTCTTGACAAGTTTTGTTTTAAGCAAAGACTTCAGATTTTGTGTCAAATGCTAAGGACAAACAAGCATGTACCAAGTGGCTATAGATTCGTGCAAAATTAATCAAGGGGGTCAGAAATGAAAGATGACGTCATTCTGTTGATTGTGACGTAACAAGCTGGGAGGTACTGATTGTACGAAAACGTTTCGGCAACTCACTCGAGTTTCGTGGTTGTATCGTTGCAGTCGTCGTTGCTATGGTTGTGGGTACAGTTTTATGTGTTGTTGTAACTGTATTTTAAACAAAACAGTTTTCAAGCCTGAGTCTTAACACAAAATCTGAGTATTCAGTGAAGTAAATACAGTTTGAGTAAAATGAAGCTGAATAATGATTTATTTAATTATTCTCACGCGCCCATTCCCACAAACTCTCTCACACACACAAGTACGCACACACACACACACACAAGTACGCACACCAAGGATTTATAATGTGTGTCTTTAACATTTAATAAAATTATATCACACTATATATATTTATATTTATATATATATATATATTTATATATATATATATATATATATATATATATATATATATATATAATTCGAGAATATTAGTTATATACTCACGTAAAATACTTACCTTTTGTAGTGCTTGGAGTTGTTTGTGGTTTATCACAGGTTACTAAATAAAGAAACAAATAAACAAACAAACAAACAAACAAACAAATAAATAAATAAATAAATAAATAAATGAACTTAATACATTTTAGAGACTTTGCAATTAACATATTTGTGTTCAGTATTAATTTGTTTTTACGATTTACCTATCACAATTTTGTCATCCTCCAGTATTTAATATGTTAATTTACTAGTTACATTTATTTGTAAGCATATGTACTAACCGACATGTTCAATGTACAAATAATCTATATGTAAACAAATAGTTAACAAGGTCTGAATGTTGATAATTATATGCAAATGTGTATGGTGGGAAGAACACGAATATGTATTTCAGTATAATTATTCTGAAACGTACCTTGACATATTCCATTATCACCTTTATCACCTTTTAGTCCTACTATACCTGAACAATAAAAAATAAAAATATTGTCATTAGTATGTATATGTATACATTTGTATCTATGTATGTATGTATGTATGTATGTATGTATGTATGTATGTATGTATGTATGTATGTATGTATGTATGTATGTATGTATGTATGTATGTATGTATGTATGTATGTATGTACTCTGTATGTTTAGGTGTATATTAGTGGATATTAATATATGTATATATGTTCGTACATATACACTTATGTTTATTTATATCTTTGTGTGTGTGTTTGATTCTGAAAGAATGTAAATATATGTATAGGTGTATATGTATATACATGTATCATATGCACCTATACGATCATATACTTTTATCTCTCTGTATTCTGAGTATGTTTTAATATTTAGCTTTTTACCTGGAGAGCCAGTTTCACCACGATCACCTTTTTGACCCTTCAGACCAGGTACCCCAGGGATCCCACTCTTGCCTCTGGGTCCTGGAAGTCCATCTGCACCTTTGTCACCTTTCCGACCCCGTCTTCCTTCGACCCCGTCTTTCCCGTCCAAACCTGGCGCACCTGATATGAGAGGAAATTAACTTTTACCATCGTCTTAGTTTACATTTTAGAGAAAGAAAACACACTAACTGTATCATATCTGAGCAAACACACTAACTGTATCATATCTGAGCAACATACTCAAGCAACATAACTGTGCACGTATATATGGATAAGGACTTTTTCTCTTCAAAATATAACTTCTCTATGTTTTATTAACAAACATCTGTTAATTAATTACTTTGTGGGTATTTATGAGTTCGTGTGTGTATATCTTTCTGATTGTGCATGCGAGGGTGTGTGTATGTGTGTGTGAGCATGTGTCAGAATGCATGTATTATTAATTGTGTGTATTTGCATGTGTATGTGTTACTGATTGTTTGTGCATGCGTGCGTGCATGTGTGTCCATGTGTGTGCATGAGTCAGAATCAGAATTTATATAGGTGAATGAGTATGAAAGCTCGTGAAAGGATGTATTTGATACACACACAAACACACACATTCACATGTATATATATATATAACGGTTATATATCACTTCAATAGCCACTGAGATGTTCCATTGCCCGCTATGGCACTAAACATCTGCGTTTTAAGTATAATTACAAATGCATGTGTGTTACTCTATATTATCTTGTGTTTGTGCAAATAGTTTATACCTGGCTCTCCTGGTATCCCATCTCTACCGTCTTTGCCCGTGGGTCCTATTGGTCCGGGCGGGCCCGGAGGTCCCACAGGTCCTGTAACGAAATAAACAGTTTTAAATGTCAACACAATATTTAACTAATGCGTTTATAATGTTAACATTTCATTTTATTTCAAACGACAATAATTTCTGTCATATAGAAACCAGTTTTACATGATAAATTTCAAATTATGTTAAGAATAACATTTTTTTTTTTTTTTTTTACTAAAATAAGTAAGTGGATTTAGGATGTAATATATAAGAAATGTATTAGTAATCAATATATATAAAAATAAACGCTTATTTTAAGAATTTATCATAGTTTAATTTTTCGATTACTATAAAGGAATTTATATTACATTTCGTGCAACAATATTACTCATTACGATCTTATACTTTAGAAATCAGATTACAATGCTGTCAGAGCTGTCAGTGCCAGCGGTTTGTATGTTATTTCATTATTCTGAATTTTAAAGGATTCAAAGACAAGATAAAGAAAACTGTCCAAAGAAGCAGAGTATGATATGCAGCTGAACAATGATTCTAATGCATTCTCCTTCATGCCAAGACTAATTAGAATAAAAACACCATTACAACCTCAGCAACTCCATTAACATTAAACGCCTATCAACAACAACAATAACAAGAACTCGATTAACATTAACAAATGCGTCATCAGCCACAACGATTACAAAGTACAAAAATAAAACTACATGTTTGTTTGTTTAATCTATGTGCTCATTACTAACTTATACATAAAGTAATACTTTGTGTGTGTTTGAAGTAATACTATTATGTATTACCTGGGTTAGATAGATACCCTTCTTTCATCATATAATGTTTTATATAATAATGCCAAGAATGATTATCGCAAAACAATGTATGCAAAGTAAAGTTTTCTATGAATAAGAAGTATTTCGTGTATTACGATCTAAACGTTTTCCTGGCTGTCTAGTCTATGTCTGTGAACGTTACAAGACAATACGTTTTGAAAAAGAACTGTTACATTTTTTAATGTTTGTTTTTGTTTCACATTTAAATAAACAAATAAATATACACATGCACATAACATTATACATACATACATACATACATTATATATATAGTGACAACATTAAGACTATAAGTTAATGTTCTAGTTTCTAGATTAGAAAATAACTGAAAGTTAAACTACAATGCTACAAGAACTGAAACCTGGCGGTCCTTTTTTGCCTGGAAATCCTAATAAACCTCTCAGACCTTTAGAACCTTTATCACCCTTCAGTCCAGGTGTACCTAATTAGTACCGAATATATAGTTTTGTAAAGGTAATGAATCCAAAGATGGAATAATAATAATAATAATAATAAATAATAACAACAACAATAATAATAATAATAATAATAATAACAAGTAGTAGTAGTAGGACAATAATATTAGTAGTAGTACTAGTAATAGTAGTAGTAGCAGTAGTAGTAGTAGTTGTTGTAGTTGTTGTAGTACCAGTAGTAGTAGTAGTAGTAGTAACAATAATTATAACCATAATGAAATATTAGTTATGTGTTTAATAATAACCTTAACTGAATGATATAAATGGTAGTTGCAAAAATAAGATGTTAGAAAGTTTTGCTTTTTCTTGCTGTTGTAGATTTAGTACTTGTAGTTATTGTTATTGTTCTCTTATTATTAGTAGTAGTAGTACTAGTAGTAATTGTAGTAGTAGTAATAGTAGTAGTAGTAGTAGTAGTAGTAGTAGTAGTAGTAGTAGTAATCTGTCAACTTTACTTACGAACACAAAAGGAACCAGTTTCTTTTTTCCCATTAAGTATTTGAAGTTTCGAATAATGAACTGGAAGCGTTTTTGTTTTGTTATGACGTTGACCGACAATGAAATGACGTAATGTCATTATCTAAGTACGTTCGTACCTATAGATATCTCTATTTCTCTGCTTTTCTCTATGTTTGTGTATGTGCCTGTGTGTGTCTGTGAGTGTGTCTGTTTGTCTCGCTCTACGTATGTGTGTGTGTGTGTGTTTGTGTGTGTGTGTGCTTGTGTGTGTGTGTGTGTTTATGCATATATATTATTTTATCCGTGCAAAATATTAATTTTAAATATTTATGTAAATGTATTTTGTTTTGGGAATCAGCTACTAGCCTAATGGAATGAATAATAATAAAAATCTTCTTACCTTCTTTTCCGTTCTGACCTGGTTTACCGTCAAGGCCAGGAGGTCCTCTGGGACCAGGTGGTCCTTCATCGCCGCGGTCCCCTTTCGGTCCGGGTAGTCCGGGAACGCCTTGTTCTCCTAGTGAGTTGTTAGTGAAATTATAAAAAAACCCAACTTACAATCATTGTAAATTTTCATAAAATACAGTAAATTATTTATCTTTGTGTATTAAAAAAATAATAAACAATTAAATAAAGTAAATGATAATTACTATTCAAATGAATAAATAAATAAATAAATAAATAAATAAAATAATAATAATAATAATAATAATAATAATAATAATAATAATAATAATCATGAAGACGACAACAGCAACAGATATTGCATATTTTTACTCCAATATATATAAACATTTCACAATTTTTAAATTTTATTTTTGTTATTATTTTTAAGCACAATTGTGACTATAATTATGATTATTAATATTTTAAAGAATAAACTCTATTAATATATTTATTAGTTTAAAAACCTTTTTCCCCAGGAGGGCCTCTCAAGAGTTCGTTGTTGTGTAAGTTTTCTGAGACTAATCCCAGATCAGCTGATGTTCCTTTGTCTCCCGCATCACCTTTCTGTCCGGGAAGACCTTCAGATATAATACAATTAACATTACAAATTGTAAGTACATAAAATAAAATAAAGTAACATAAATAAATAAATAAATAAATAAATAAAATAAAATAAATTAAATAAATAAATAAATAAATAAATAAAATAAAATAAAATGAAATAAAATAAAATAAAATAAAATAAAATAAATTAAATTAAATTAAATTAAATTAAATTAAATTAAATTAAATTAAATTAAATTAAATTAAATAAATAAATAAAATAAAAAAATTAAAATTAAATAAAATAAAATAACAAAATGAATAAATAAAATAAAATGAAATAAAATAAAATAAATAAATAAATAAAATAAAATAAAATAAAATAAAATGAAATGAAATAAAATAAATAAAAATAAAATAAATACTATTACTACAACTATTATTACTATTACAACTAGTGCTAGTATTATTACAACAGGTACTATTACTACTATTGCCAGATTATTATTGCTACAACTGTTACTAATACTATCTACTACAAATATTATTATTATTTTATCATTACTACTGCTACTAGTACTATTATTACTACTACTGCAGCTACAACTATTATTACTACTACTGCAGCTACAACTATTATTACTGCTACTAGTACTATTACTACTACAACTACTATCTTTGTTCTTCACGTCA
Source organism: Chrysomallon squamiferum (assembly GCA_012295275.1). Lineage (NCBI taxonomy): Eukaryota > Metazoa > Mollusca > Gastropoda > Neomphalida > Peltospiridae > Chrysomallon > Chrysomallon squamiferum. Next base: position 3,757,521 of record CM022669.1, read on the forward strand.
CTGAACTACATTTACAAAAAACTAATTACATCTTACCTGGTAGACCAACGTCACCCTTTTCACCTTTCTCACCAGCTACACCTGGATCACCTAAAATGAATAAATAAACTGTAAGTCAGTGAATGAATGCATAAGCTTTGATATAATATCCATGGCTTGACTTTAAAAACGCCGATATAACGATAACTATACGATAATTACAGGAAATAATATTCAGTTACCTGATGGTCCTTTTGCTGCACAGTATTCTTTGGCTGCTTTGCAGTAAGCTTCTAAAGCCACGACCTGTAAAAATATAATAGAAAATAAAATAATGATAATGTCTCAAAGTATACACATATATAAGCATACATACATACATTACATACATACATATATAGACATTCATGCATGCATATATACATACATACATAGAGACTTACATACATAACTGCATACGTACATACTTATTGCAGATACATAAATAAATTTAAACATACATACATACTTACATACATACATGCATACAAACAAAACAAAACTCTGACATAGAAACATTTATATAGTCACATTTTACAGAATAATGAATTTTAATTACAGTAACGACGACAACAACAATAATAATAAGAAGAACAACAACAACAATAATAATAATAATAATAAAACAATAATTTAAATAGATCGTGATAAGATAGTATAAATATTTTGATTCATTTTTATTTTTATCTTTTTATTTTTTAATTTTTTAATTTTTGTAAATCTTTTGAAAAAAAAAAAAAGTTAAATGGTATCCAGACCTATATTTAACATGTATAATAATACCTCTTTAATAGAAATATCAACACAAGTCTTTTCTTTTCTGTATAAAAAATTTTGAAGTTTAATTTTGTTTGAACGAGTGAATCGTTTTATACCATTGTTTAAGAGTTTTATCAGATTTTATGCTATATACATTTGATAGATTTGTAAAGCATGATAAGTATTAATGAGAATACGCCATTGAATTCGGAAACCAATATTTGCTATATGTCGTATGTTAATCCATTGTTCTGTTAGATCATAAAGAAACAAACAGTACTTCTTGACATATATACAAATACGTATATAAATATATATAAAAATATACATTATAAATCCATAAACAGAGAAATACATATAGATATTAACAGACATACCCATAAAACACATATAGACATACACATGTACATATACATACGTATATACACGTACATATACATGGATTCGCACACATACATATACATATGTGTACATAAACAATATATACCCAGACATTCACATTTACATACACACACAACTACCACATGCATATGCACAAACACATCAAACACATACATGAACATACGCGATAATTAAATTAATTTTAACAACTTGATGCTGAAAATAATAACAGCAGCTGTATTCATTCGCCAGCATCAAATCTGCAGAATATCTTTATCTTTGTCTTGGAGTGAATATTCATTACTTTTATTCCAACACGTCTACAAAAATCGAGGTGGTATTATTTACAGTGCAGAACGTGCTATGAATTTCAAGTGACCGTGACCGGAAATGTCAATTTTTCCTCAACGGAATTTATCTCTTGGAAAAAGAAAGGCGATATTTGCTCTGGTTTAAGCTGAAAATCCCGGCCTAAAACAAAACTGCTTGTTTGATCAATTTTCGATGTCCGATTTCTTTTTCTTTTCCTCCCGAGAAAAGACGCTCGCTGAAAGCGGAGACTATTTCGTTAATATTGCGATTAGAGCCTCGACGTCCTTAAGCGAAAATGAACCGAGTCAGATATCGCAATCGCCAAGCAGATTCTTGAGTTTACAAATGTAAATCAATATAATCAGCTGTCTGCCGGTGTGGAAAAGATCACCGTGCAGAAGCATCGCCGAACAAAAACTGTTGTAATTTAGTTGTGTACGAAGCAACTCATCGAAATGTAATTTACTCAAATCCTGATGAAAAAAAATGATGTGCGAGTAAAACGATGGTTATTATCACCGGGTGTTTAGCACACGGGTAATTAATTAAAGTGGTGAGGCGACGACGGAAAGATTGTTCATAAAACTAATTATAGATCCGTCTATGTATCTGTCTGTTTCTCTGTCATTCTCTCTGTTTCCTTTAATTTGTATCGTTTTCCATGTCGTCTTATTTATTTGTCTGTCTGTTTCTCTGCAGTGTGTGTTTCTCTGTTTGCGTGTGTGTGAATGTGTGGCTATGTGTCTCTGTGTGTGTCTGTGTGTGTGTTGTGTGTGTGTGTGTGTGTGTTTGAGAGAGCGATCGAAAGAAAGACAGACATACAGACATATATAAAGAGAGAGGGTGCAAGATAAATTATTTAATATATTTAAATCGAAATATATTTTAAGGAATACTTCCTGTTCTTTTTTATTTCTTTCTTTCATTTTCTTATATTCTTTCTTTCTTTTTTTCTTTCTTTACATCTTTCTTATATTTATTTATTTATCTGTGTAGCAAGTGCTTGTTTGATCATTTGGAATATTGGAATATTTCTAACAGATGAAACAAGAACAATGATTATCACCTTTTTAATACATGCGCATACACACAATTAGAGCCTACACACAAATAAATATAACTTTTAAGAAAAAGTTCTAAATCAAATGTTTAATTTTTTTTCGTTTTGACATTACCAGCGAAACCACATAACGTGACAGTAATGATTATTTTTTATAATAGTTTTATCTAGACCGTTTTCCCTCAAGAAACTGCGCTGCTGGATTCACTTAGTTTTGAACGCTGTCACGAATTTTCCGCGGCACCAGTCGTAAATCTGTTTTGACTAGAAGCTGCTGGAGATACATAAAACGATGGATATAACTCCCCAGCACAAATAGGTTTGCCGGGAGAACGGGACAGACAAAATCCAACCCGTAAGAACATAATAAAGATGTACGAGGATGCTGAGCCGGCAGACGAGCGATTTGAAGATTTCTTGCCACCTGATCGGGTCTAAATTGAAAATAACACTGTCACCGCAACACAGTCCAGACTAAAGAAAACTTAATTACTGTGAACTTTTTCCTGAAATAAACCTTATTCCACTTGTAATAAGTCATTAATTCAAATCGTAAATGCCTGTAGAGTTTCAGCGCCGCCATCGTTCTCTGTCAGCGGGGAGAGGAGAGGAGCCGGCGGTGGCAGATAGAGCAGCAGCAAGCCGAGGAGCGAATTTGATTAGAGTGAGGTAACCGTGTTTGACGAGTGACAGTGTGCACTGGTAATTTTATGATTGTGTGTGCGTTTCTTTCAAAAACTTCACAAACACTGGAATCATCTACGGACGGTGATTGCATTATGTTATTGTGATACCGCTGCTGCTTCTGCTGCAGTGATGATGATGATCATCATGATCATCATCATCGTTATCATTACCAAGATTAATGTCAATATCACCAGTTCGTAATCATGACTATTTTTATAGCTTTACAATGATACTGATCGCCATTATTATCATCAAATGAATTAGTATAAGCATGTTCATTATCAGGTTCATAATTACCAACATCGTCATCACACTTGTCACCACCGTCATCATCAGTATTCTCATTATCATAGTGAAAAAAACATTTCGTTAAGCTAACTACTGTTAGTGTCGTTTATCAAATCAAATTAAAAAAAAAAACGTCTATACAATTGTAGCTTTAAAAGAATTCTCATTTTAAATAAAGAGTTTTTTTTTTTTTTTTTTTTTATTTCTGTTCATTCAGTAACTCCAGTTACGTGTAATAATTATATAATTTAATACAAAATCCAAGATTTTAAAATTAAAACTTTATTGAAACGAGCTAGTAAATTCTGTTGTTGCGGCTGGGTTTGTTTTTTTGTGTGTGTGTGTGTGGTTTTTTTTTTTTTTTTAGGGTTGTATTTGTTTTTTTCGTTGTTGTTATTGTTGGTGTTTTGTCTTATTGTTTTCATTTATTTATTTACTTATTTATTTATTTATTCGTGTATTTATAATATTTATATATTTTTTTGTTTTGTTGCTACTGGGTTTTTTTTTGTGTGTGTGTTTTATTTTATTTTTATTTTTATTTTTTTTGAGAAAACAATGATGTGTAATTGCTGTTGAATCCCAGTACTACGACACAAACTTATTTTAGGATTAAAGGAAAATCTCTTTTTTTTAAATTATTTTCTTCTTCTTTATTTTTGTAAATTAAGTAAACATCGCTTTCTGTTATTGAATTTGATCGATAATCAGATTGAAAGGATAATCGACGTAATCAGCATCATTCACAACGTCTCTAACATTACAGTTTTATCACGCCTTCCGTCCTATTCACATCTAAACCGGATATTGTGCAGACAAACACACAGTGATGATTTCCTGAAGATATTGCTACAACTGCTACCACGGTTACTTCTACGACAGCTACTATTAATATTACCACTTGCCAGCACCGCCACCATTACTACTGTTACTACTACTGCTGCTGCCATCACTTGTACTAGTAGTACAACTAGTACTACTACTACTACTACTACTACTACTACTACTACTACCACTACTCCTCCTACTACTACTACTACTGCTACTGCTACTACTATTACTACTACCACTAAGACTGCTAACGGTAATACTACTACTACTACTTTGTACTACTAACTGTTTTACTAGTACTTTTTGTACTATGCTATTACTACTGTGTGTGAAGACGAAGTGTGTGTGTGTGTGTGTGTGTGTTGTGTGATGTGTGTGTTGTTTGTGTTTTAACTGTTTTATTGATAATACGTAGATTTTGTCAAATCTGTGTTTAAAGGTGTGTTTCAAATGGTGTGTTTGTGTTTGTAACCTTGATCACCCTGACTGAATTTTTGATTGATTATAATTAAATTTGTAGATTATTGAAATATTTATTACGCTAATACATATATATACATATATAATTTAATATTATACATTACTTAGAATTATTTAGTTCACACGTTTATATACAAAACAAACAAATACGCACAGGCATCACAGGTAAACACATCAGCTTATTTTACATGCAGCACGCACAGACATTTGTGCATGTTCACACCAAACACATATAAACACATATAAACATGTTTAATAAACAAAACAAAAAATAAAAATCTACACATTTATTATTTTACAATATAAAATAATTTATTTATTTATTTATTTATTTTTATTTTTATTTTATTTTATTTTTTTATTATTATTATTTTTTTATAACTATGGTTTAATTTTGATTTAGGATATTATGCATGAATATTAAAGCTGATTAAAAGAACGGAAAATTGATATGCAGAATAAAATGTCTAAGTTACACAAGGATATACATTCGCTAAAACAATAAAAAAATTAAAAAAAGTTTTTATTTCATCATATCACTGTGCTGAAACTTACTAAACAGGTAAAGCTTATGTGGTGGGAACGATTTGAAACACTATCTTAATTCTGGATGTGTCCATTAAATAACGTTGAAAATAAACATTATTTTTATTACTTACTTACTCACTTAATTAATTAATTAATTAATTTTATTTATTTATTTATTTATTTATTTATTATTATTATTATTATTATTATTATTATTATTATTATTATTATTATTATTATTATTATTATTATTATTATTTAGGTTTTTTTTTCTGTACTTACCGGTATTCTGGAATAACCGCGCATCCACAACCAATTGTCCGGGTTTCCATCCTCACCCGAACCTTCAAAAAAAGCATGGCGTTTGTGACGTTGCCAAAAGTTCAGTGAATTTTCTTGGAACTGTGGCTCAAAATCATTTTCACTTTTAGTGTCTGTCCAGTCGAAAACGTCGAAAAAATATTTATTTCCTTTTCCGGTAAAACTAGTTTGTCCATCTTTACTATATTCCTTAAGACGAGAGTATATTTCATGCGAAGGCTTGGGATATATTCGCAAATCAAGAATTTCTTTCCAAGACAACTTGTCTTCAAGTCCTGATTTTAAATAATTTAATTCCTGATATAAATACCATATACCAACTCCAATTATTACGGATAAGAAAAAAGTCCAAAGATATAACATTCGAATGTGGATATTTGCCGGAGAACAGCAGCATTTGCATCTCCTAGACCTCAAATCATTTTTAGTCTCCATTCAAAAAACTTTTTTCTTCTTCTTAATTTCCTCTCACTCTCTCTCTCTTTTATACGTAAAAAATCAACCACTCATTCGTAGAACGAAATGTCTGTACCAAACACACTCTTCGCATGGAGGGTTATAATGTTTGTCTCCTTGGTGGTTGTCTGCGTTATCTTCCGGGGCCCACTGCAAAGACAATGTCACAATTAAGATAATTAAAACAATGTGTGCTGTGGTGCCAGTATCAATTGCTTCTCGCAGAAACGTAACACGATAAAGCTTGGATCAATTTCTCTTTTCGTACAACGGCTTTGGCCGAATCATTTATAAGAGAAATTTCGACAGAATATATCCCTACCTGTATTTTCTTCTTTAATAGATATCATTCGTTTTGTATTGTGAGAAAGGCAATTTACCAAACGACTGGGCTGCAGTTTATTTATTGGAAAAAAAAAAAAAAAAAAAAAAAAAAAAAAGAAAAAGAAAGAAAACGACATAAGTAGAGATGTCCATTTACATTTTCTTTTTTTTCCTTCTTCTTGTTATTATTATTATTATTATTATTATTATTATTATTATTATTATTATTATTATTATTAAAAGTAAATTGATTAAATAAATAAATAAATAAATAAATGAGAACAACTTACGTATCGGAAAACAAAGTCAGACATCAGCGTATTTACGTTGTTCCTTTATTACGTCATTCCTTCATTAAGACGAGCTATTTATTTTTGTTGCTGTTTTCGTCCTTATTATCATTATTATTATTATTAGTAGTAGTAGTAGTAGTAGTAATAACTATTTCTAGTAATTTATGTAGTAGCAGTAGTAGTCGTGGTGATATTAGTTATTGTTTTAATTACTACAGTGTGTATATATATATATATATATATATATACTACTATGGTAGTCTTGTTCTTTTATTATTAAAATCAGGAATTATGATTATGTAGTTGTTAAAAATGATATTTATAAATATTATAGGGTGTTAAAATAATAATAAAATGTATACACAACAAATCTGTCGATTACATAATAACAATTTGTTTAGTTTTTCATTTATACCATTTACTTTCAACTGAAATGATTATTTTATTATTGTTGTTGTTGTTGTTAATATTATATTATGTTATTAGAACAGTAAGAACAACAATTAATATAATAATAATAATAATAATAATAATAATAATAATAATAATAATAATAATAAATAAATAAATAATAAATAAATAAATAAATAAATAAATAAATAAATAAATACTACAACCTTCTATTTAAACAAATATGAACTTTATCAAAATCTGCTACTTACCATATCATATATTACTCCATTCTGAGAACATTATTTTTATTCCATGTTAGAATGAAGATAGCATCTTTCTAGCTTTCTTGTTAACGCCGTGGAATGTCCAGCTAACGATGAACAAAAGCGTGCTACGTTTAAAACGTAATTGTCTTCAAGGCAGTCATCACTGGAAGAAAATATTCTTCTTCCAGAAACCATGGTATTTTCAAAGATTAAGAAAGCGTGAAGAAGAAAATCGTGTGTTCTGCAAGAAATCGAATCTGCAGTGCACAACTGAGCTGATGGGTTAGTTTTGAATTAAAAAAAAAAAAAAAAACAAGAAAAAAAAGCGTTAAATCACACTCCGTTTACATATAACTGATCTGCAAAAATATGTTTTTGTGTACGTTTGTGTGTGTGTGTGTGCAGGTGTGTCTGTGTCTGTGTGTGTTTGTGAATGTGTGAAGTGTGTGTGTCGATGAATGTGACGTATGAAGTATGGATGCAAATATAAAGATGTAAAAGAATTTGACTATTTTACTAAATATGTAAGACTGTATGCATATATGTGTATAAAAAAAAATAATTTTTTTTTACTATATCAGATAAAGTTTAGTTATATTAAGGAGGTGAACTTCTATATCTATGTAATGTAGTCTTCAACTTTAGTGTTATTTTACTGCTGTTATTTCTGGTTTTATTTAATCGCATAATTATTTGCACGATTGAAACAAAAATAAATAATAAAAATAAAATAAAATAAAATAAAATAAAATAAAATTGTTTTTTTTTATCACCGGCAGTTACAGGAAGAAAATCGATTAGCTTAACTTGTTTTGCTCTGTCCGACTTTATCTGATAATCAGCCAACTCTCCCTTCACCCCTCTCTCTCTCTCTCTCTCTCTCTCTCTCTCTCTCTCTCTCTCTCTCTCTCTCTCTCTCTCTCTCTCTCTCTCTCTCTCTCTCTCTCTCTCTCTCATCCTATGTTCATTTCTTTTGAATGATATTCAATTTATTTTCAGAGTTGTAACTACCATAATAAGATCTGAAATCTACTTCTGCCTTAGGAGTTATATTAATATGAGACATCATTTTCAATCTCTTTAATAATAATAATAATAATAATAATAATAATAATAATAATGATAATAATTATTAATAATATTATTAATAATGATAAAGATATTATTATTATTATTATTATTATGTTATTAGGTTTTCTTTAAAAAGTACACTCAACACAAGACCGTGTTATTACTTATAAAATAACGACCATCTCATATACGCACATTTAATTCAGCCAGTCGTAATACGTTTTACTTGCTCTAAATGTTTTACCAATATTCATAAAACGTCGATTGTTTCCTTAATGACCGTTTTAATAAGTAAATTATTTAGTCACAGAGAGCAAAGGACTTAGAGGTCTTACAGCTTCTCTGTTAGCTCTGATGGTGTGGCGATGTTATCCTTGTAATTAAAGGAGATATAGCAGTTCGATCCATATATCTACAAGTTCTAATAACTATAGCTTAACCAGTGCACTGTCGCATTCAGTATCTTTAATGCTTTTTCTTATAGAGCAGTTGTTATAAGCTATGAAAGAGTCGCTGTTCTTTGATACAGCCCTGAACTAGTTTGTCAAACAGTTCTGGAGTTTAATTAGAACTCGCCATCTGGCTGTTGTGTAAAATAAGTAATAGGAACACAGTACATGGTTAAAAATACATCGGAGATATGTGACACTTTCTAGTTTAATTACAAGTGTATGCATATATATATATATATAGTTCAGTGTTCTATCAAATATATATATGTAGGTAGGTATAGCTGTTTTACATATTATGATTATGATTATTATTATTATTTTTGTTGTTGTTGTTGTTGTTGCTGCTGCTGCCGCTGGTTTTTAAAAAAAATAAAAAATTATTTATTTGATTATATATATTGTTATGAATATCATCATTATCATCAACATCATCGTCGCTATTAACACATAATAAAAAAATAAATAAAAACATAACAGAAAGTCCACAGAATTAGATTTAAGAATTTAATGTTTCAAATCATAATTAAGCTGTTGTTTGTTTATTCGTTTTTGTTTTTATAAATAACAGTCAGATTTTAATTTTGATTCATGTATCTTACATTAAACTTCTCCACTTTGACAGAAGAAAGAAGGAAAAAAATGTCTTCTGCTTGTCTGCTCTATTCGGAATCAGAATGTCTTTATATTAATATTAGCAAGAGAAGCTCACGAGAAAAACTTAACATATTTTACGGTTTGCATGCATGAACATATATCACCAAGCATTCTCTTTAACTGCAGACATAAACTATTGTAGAAATCCGCTTTATCGGACTGGTATAATAAAAATACCATTTGTAGCTTTCGAACACGAAGTACGAATCGTTTCCGAGAAAGGCGGCTGCGGTTATACCATTAGGCGCTTCAGACCACGGGCTTTCAGGATCAGTCAAAGACTCAGTTTTGTTCAATAGGTATCTGGTTTCGTTCACGTCGTAGGACATGTGATAGACGTTGTTGGTTTTGAAGATGTACAGGTCTCGAAGACTGTCGTCGGCTTGTGTAATGGCGTCCATGTTGGAGATCCCAGGTAAGTTGAAGTACGCAGAAAACAGATCGGCTGGGCAAGGTTGAAAAGTGAAGTTAGTACCGTTACGACTGTAGCACGAACTGGTATTACCTGGGAAATAACAATAATAATAACAACAATAACAAATAGTAATGATAATAATAATATAATAATAATAATAATAATAATAATAATAGTAATAATAATAATAATGATAATAATAATAAGAATAAGAATAATAATAATAATAATGATAATAATAATAATAAAATAAATAATAATGATAATGATAATAATAATAATATAATAATAATAATAATAATAAATAATAATAATGATAATAATAATAATGATAATAATGATAATAATAATGATGGTAATAATAATAATAATAATAATAATAATGATGATGATAATGATGGTATGATTATAATAATAATAATAATAATCAATAATAATAATAATCAGTAATAATAATAATAATAATAACAATGATGATGATGATTGATAATGATAATGATAGTAAAAATAACCATCTATTATTATTAGTGCTATTAACATTACTAATATTTCTACTACTACTACTACTACTAATAATAACTAATTATAATAATAATAAAAATTACAGTAATGATAATAATAATAGTAATAATGATGATGATGATGAAATGATAGTAAAACTAACAGTACTACTACTACTATTACTAATATTTCTACTAGTACTATACTACAACACCTAATGCTATTTCTTCTATACTATAACAACTAATGCTTCTGCTTCTACTTCTACTACTACTAATAAGTAGCAACAGCACGAATAAAAACAACAGCAGCTAAAGCAACAACACCATTTATAATAACATCAATAAGAATGGTATTAACAAAAAAGCAGAGGCAATAATAACAACAACAACAACAAACAACAATACTATTGTTATTACTACTATTGCTGATGCTACTACTACTACTACTACAACTACTACTACTACTAATAATAATAATATTAATGGTGCTTTTGAAGGATTTTATCCTAACCAGCAGATATAGGATATCATTAACTCTCTAGTCCTTAACCACAGAGATATGGACTGAAATGTTTTAATTAAAATAGTTCCTAATTACCACAACACAAAGGACTACTTGGCAGTTTGATGTAATTAGCTGTAGGTGCGTATTTTCTGGGTGTGCTAGGTGGTCTGTGCACAGCCAGCAAAGATAATAAATTCTCGATAAATTTTAATTTCACTCGAAATCATAGACGACAAAGGAAAATTGATTTTTCTACCCATTTTTTTGTTGAGATATTGTAGCAGTTATTTTGAGATACTCCATCACACCTCACGTATAATAGTTATCAAATGAAAATGTACGGGGTGGATGGTGGGGTTATGGAAAAGCGACAAAAATAAAAATCGAAAGTTGAGCGACATTGTGCCAAAACGCCCTATGACAACCACTCAGCGCTTAACACAGAAACAGTCGTAGATGCAGTTGTTGTTCTTACCATTCAGTAGCACGGTGTAGTTGCCGTAGAACTCCGTCATTGCTTCGACGCTGGAACCAAACGAAGGGAAAACCTCAGACACAGGACCTCTCCAGTACAGAGAAAACGTGTATTGATGTCCTAACTTCGTGAAGCGCATTTTTCGTAAAGTTGTGTGGGTAATCATAAACATTTCCTGAACGTCTCGGTAGATGATCGTTGCCGTAGTGTCAAACAAATGTGTACATGTATTCTGAAAGTACAATAACAGTGGATTTTCAACTGTGAAGGAAAGAAAGGAAAAAAAAAAAAAAAAAAAAAAAAAAATAAAAAATTAATAATATTAATAGAGACAAAATAAATAAATAAGTAAATATATATATATATATATATATATATATATATATATATATATATATATATATATAATCTATATATATATATATATATATATATATAAATAAATAAATAAATAAATAAATAAAATAAGACTCCAAAATGTACTACAAAAATAAGAAACGCTATTCTTCCCAACAAATAATAAAAGATGTTAAACTGATTGTTACTAAAATATTTTATTATAAACAGTGTACAAGTCGAGCAAATAATTCATTTTCAAAACAACAACTACAACAAAAGATTAAAAAGAATGAAAAAAAGATAATAAATAAATAAATAAATAAATAAATAAATAAATAAATACAAAGAATCTTAAATGTTTAAATCAGTTTACCTTATTTGACCATTTTTCTTAAAGTCAACAGTTTTTTTTGATATTATTAGGACAATATTAATATAATTATAGAATTAAATGCAAAATCTAGAAGAGAATCAAAACAGTCTGTATAGATGTGCCTGCCTATTTATATATGTATTTATTTCAGTATGTGCATATAACTATACTGATTATATGCCTGATTTACATTAACTCACCTTTTCATAATAGTTTGAATTCACTGAAGGTTCCATCATTCTCAGATGTGTGTAACTGGTGAAGGTGTGACATACTAATTTTCCGTTTTCTCTGGAATTCTGAAAAGCCTGACATGAACTGAGATCGGAACACAGTCTGGAACAAGCCAAGCGACTCAGGGTCCCTTGGAATGTCCCCTGGGAACGTAGACGCCTGTAATTCTCTAAGCCATAACGAGAATACAAGTACGATCGGAACTGATCGTCTGCACCAATAACTCCAGAAATAAAGCAAACAAGAAGAAGACCTACATAACATTTTGTCTTCGACATTGTGGTTGTTTTACGATTCACTGTTTATAACTGGTTATGAAAGTTGTAGGAACTGAAAGTCTTCTTTTATTAATATTTTCAGTTTATATCTTCGAATTCTTGTCTTAACGAGTCTTTTCTTGTGGTCGTCCAGAATAACTGCATAAAATGAAAAGTCTTCGTTCACTATGTCCAGTTTTTAGCTTTAACTAATATTTCCTTTTTGTTTTCTTAGTCTTCTGTCAGAGTTATGTTCAGTTGAGAAAATCATCTAATACTTGTTTTCTCTGATATCCACAGTAATTTTACGTATTTAGAAGAACGTTCATTCAACCTGAATTCTTCTTTTTAAACTATTGACGTTTGCTTCATATTCACAAATCCATAGTTATTTCCATCAAGAAAAATGCCACATTTAAAGAAGCCTTCGTTTAGAATATTGTGCATTTTATGTACCTGGGTTTTTTTGTGTTTTTTTTTTTTGTATTGTTATATTTGAAACAAAATTTACATCTAGCTTCATTAGAGACAGCTGATCAGAACCATATAATCAAGGTTTGTTTAATATCTTAGTAATATCTTAGTATTGTTATCCAGAAACAGACGAAGAACTGAAAAGTTTTCACTCAACAGTAAATATTCAGTTCATTCCACCAAAAATTATTTTCTCGTCAATATCAAAGGTTTGTTTAAGATTCAACAGAACGTGCAGTTGTCCGGAATAGTTGCAAAACTTGAAAAAATTCGATCATCCTAGTTTGTAGATCAAATAAATAGTTTATCTTTGATACATAGTTCATTTAAAATTCAATTATCCACAGTATTTGTATGAAAAGAATAATAAAATCTTCGTTGACAGTAATCTTTCAGTTCACAGTTTCAGGTAACCTAATAAGTCCAAGGTCACGACTTCAGGTAGAACTATCGTAAACGGGTTACAAAGACTGTGAATATAACACTGTATTTAGTTTATAAACGTGGTGATAGTTTATGACATCACATACATAAATTATCAAACACAGGTTTAACGAACATAATCAACTCTCGTCTAATTCTATACACACATAAAAATAACCCCAGTATGTGAGAAAACTAACACGCTACGAAGACTGTTTACATTACACCAGTAAGTTGATTGGTTTTGAATATTGAAAGGGTATCGTGTTCTTCGGTGAGGCATTGTCGTCGTATGCTTCAGCGCTCGGTTATTTACTTAACGACAAACTTTCCAATGGCTGATTGATGGTAGGAAATGAATCCAATGGTTCGCATTGATTTCTTAATGTACAGTACGTGAGTATAATGTTTTATTCAAACACTTATTAATTAGTTCACTTACTTTATGTATATTGTCCATTTAATATATCGGATCCATTATGTTGTCATTTATTTACTTATTTACTTATTTATTTATATTTATATTTATTATTATTATTATTATTATTTTAAAACATTTCAGAAAATAGTAATAATAATGATAATGGCGATGATGACTGAAGAAAACAATAAATAAATCAGTAAGTTAGTAAGTAAGTAAGTAAGTAAGTAAGTAAGTAAATAGTTTTGAAGTCTGATAACTTTTCAGAAAAAAATATATCCACAAAACCAGTTTAATCTTCTAGGAATAATTCAAGTTTATAGGTCATGTACCCAAGCGCCTTTTTTGATTGTTTGGGGGTTTTTTTTATTATTATTTTTAAAACTATTATTGATTTACAGGATTGCAAAAAACAGCTTTTCCTCCAAGACTGACAACAAGAAAAATGACTTAAGATTATTATTGCTATCTAATCATGCGAACATCAATTAATCAGGTGTTGATGTAAAATTCAGAAGAACGCAAACCTTTAAGTTAATTAAGTGGTATTCACAATGAATGTATACAATATCGTTAGAACAATTTTTTTTTCTCCTCTGTATAGATGCATATAAGGAAAGTAATTTTGTTGAAGCTGAACTGATTTGTCATTCAGTGCAGAAAAGAAAAAGAAAAAGGAAAAAAATATTTGCTGTCATGACAGTAATAAATTCAGGAAATATGATGTAGGTGTGGATATCGATGTAATTTAATAGTTACTCAACAACTAAAACTGTTCTGAAAACAATGCATGTTTTGGCTTGTGACTTGGCTTTATATTTAAGAATCCAAATTGAGTTAAAACTCTGAATCAATGAGCATTCATATGTATCACATTTCTGTTTGTTCGAAAATCAAACTAAATGAGAAAGCCGATACATACTTCCCGATAATAATGAATCCAGGTGCATTCTAAATGTCTTCCGTTAAAATTTCAAACAAAATAAAATACAAACAAAAAACAAAACAATTTATAAAATCAGATAAATATATAAAAAAAATAATTAAGTAAATAAATAAATAAATAAATAAAATAAAATATTAATAATAAAAATGATAATAATAAACAAACTAACAAAATAAAAAGGAAATAAAAATAATAAATAAAGAAATAAAAAAATAAAATAAAATAAATAATAATAATAAAATAATAATAAAATGAAATAAAAAATAAAATAAAATAAAATAAAATAAAATAAAATAAAATAAATAAATAAATAACAAATCAAAGGAATCATGTTTACAGTTTATTTCACAAATTCATTGACACTATTTTACTGTATATTACACATTGCACATTTTAAAACATGTAACCTCTGTCTATAGATAGGTGAAAAAGGTTCATATAATAATCACAATTTTATTATGCATAACTTATCCATTATGACCACAGGCAAAACCAATTCATGTACAGCAACCACAATAAAGCAACAAAACAATAACAAATTTCACTGAATGGCAGAAAATAAATTAAGAAACAAAAAATTGATATGTGCTGTAATAGTTACCTATAGTATTAACATTTAATTATAGATAATAATAATAATAATAATAATAATAATAATAATAATAATAATATTATTAATAAAAAAATACCATTTTCTTGAATATTAAACATGGAGTCAGTATTTATTAAGGACAACTAATTATTTTTATACTTAAACTGTCAATGTAAATTTTCTGATACTTTATTCTGTAATTTAAAGTATCTGAAAATTTACATTGATAGTTTTTCGTCTTGGCTCTTATTAGACAACAAAATTAAGGTTTTGTGTTTGCTGATTTAACTTTTGCCATTTGCTCATTGTTTCTGAGCATGGAAGGATGAGAGAAAAGAACAGAGAATTTAAACAAGAATCTACAGTGGAAACAATACTGGAAAAAAGAAGTAAAAACAGGATGAGCTAATTGAGTATATTTTATTGGTATTCAGAAAAGGAGAAATCTTAACTTGCATTTTGAGAAAAAAAACAGTTTTACAAATTACTTTTTAAGACAAAAGACAGGCAAGATTTTTTTTTCATGAACAAGAAATGACATAAAGATATAAATATGAAAATTAATATGATATATGAAGAAAGCATTGTCATATCTTTTATGCACCTTCTTGTATACACTGATGAAGTAATTATTAGTAAATTGAAAAGCATGAACATTGAAATTTTATCTGAAATCAAAAGGAGAAAATATGAAAAAAACAAATATTGCTGAAGGGACTAGATATCTAAAAGCTAAATTTCCTGAAGAAATGAAGAGTTTACCAGACTCTGTAAAGTTTGAAACAACAGAAGGAATGAAATATTTCAGAGTAATACATAATAAACAAATATCAGATAATCATGTTCTGAAAGAATGTCCACATACAAAATGTTGTAACTGTAATGTGATGGGAGACACTGTAAAACATGTTCAGTGATTTATTAGAAATCATCTACCAGCCTTTTCTTGGATACATTCTTTAGTGCAGTCTGATAAACCAGAATTTAGCAACACACACTGAAACCTGAACATTCAGTCTTGTAACTTAATACCGCAAAATCATTAATAACATAAATAAATAAATAAATAAATAAAAATAGTAGTTGCTTGACACTCACATTAAAACAAAAAAAAAAAAAAAAAAAAGATAAATTTAGAAAAAAAAAAAAAAAAAAAAAACCTAAGCAAAATCAACACACACACACAGACACACACACACACACACACACACACACACACACACACACACATATCTGTAAATTAATCTATTTTTGTACGAAACACATTTAATGTGCAAAATTATCTATCTACTATTCCACAAACACATTAATAAATAACAGACATCAACAGTCACACATATTTATAATAATCTTTCTCTCTTATTCATAAGTATGTACAGTAATAAACATTCTCTATGTCAAATATACACAGTCACATATATTTCTCTCTGTTACAGTCAAATACATACATTATTTCTATGCAACAATCATATACATAGTCACATATTTCTGCTTAACAGATTCATAGTCACACATACTGCTTTATCTGTAACATTCAGATATATACACTCATTTGTTACGTACTTTCACACAAATTTCTATATCTGTTATTATTATAAACAATGTCAGACACATTTACAACTCTTCATGATATCTAGATAAATACATTTGTAACTGTCTCTGTTACACCAATACTAAGATACATGTAACTGTCTGGTTACATGAGTATGGACAATCAAGCAAACTAGTAACGTTCTATAAAGTCTGATCTGGGAACAGATGTTAATTATACTGTGAGGGGATAAACAGCACTAACAATATTTCTAAATGATCACTGTCTGGATTACTATCTTCTGCACTTCTTTACTTGTATTTGGAAGCTGAAAATAAAACAAATAACAATATAAAAATAAGTAATACAAGCAAGGTCATTAATTCAAGATTATATTTAAAATAAAAATTGATTCAGAATTTTTTTTTTTTATATGTGCATCTGTATGTATGTATACATAAATGTGTGTTAACCATGCATACAATTCAGTGACATTATGTATGTTTATAAATCTATGTACAGCAAAAAAAACAAGAGATTTAATACATGTTTTAAGTCAAATATGTTATTTCATTTTCATGTTAAGTCTCCTTGTGTAGGTGGATTCACAAGTGTACAAGTTGAACAAATGAAGAGAGCGGAATGTGGTGAGAATTTCTTGTAAATAGACGTTACTGTATTAAATATAAATGAGAAACACATTAAATTAATTACATTTTTCCAATAAGCACTTAATACACTTACAATGAACATTTGATGTGTGAAATTGTTTGATAAATATGTAATTTGTAATCTGTTTAACTTATAATTAAAAAAAAATAAAAAAAATAAAAAAAATGAAAATAAAAATATAAATCCTCACATTTTCAGTCAGAATTTCAAGTCTTTTCCAAAAATAAAAATTGGTTTTAATTTTTAAAATTTTTTAACACTTTATTTCCATATTTAACTGACACACACAATCACACAAAAAAATAGAAAATAGAAAATAAAAAATAAAAATAGAAATAAAAAATAATAATAAAAATTAAAAACAAAATAATAATAAATTTGTTATATAAGTAAAAAGGAAAAAAGAAGAAAAAAGAATAAATAAATAAATGAGTATAAAGAAAATAAAAATAAAAATAATTAAAATATTTACTGCTTGCTTGTTATTATTGAATAATAATGATTTATACTGTTTTAAACACTTTTTCTTCCAAGTCTCACAACAACAAAAACCTGATACAAAATGACTTAAGATTATTATTTGTGTCTAATCAGGCAAACACCAGTTAATTTGGCTTTGAGTTAAAATTTAGACAAATGCTAGGCCACTAAGTTCATTAATTGGTATTCACTGTAAGAGAATATAATTATTATTTCTTTATACAGGTGCTTGATGAAGCTGTATTTTGTTAGTTATTCAGCATTACAATAACCAAAGCACAAAATAAGAAATGAACTTGCCAGAAAGAGACAATGTTTTTCTTACATTACAATTATTTTCAAGAAAAGAAAAATGTTAAACATTTCATTTTCACAAATCAAAGAAGAAAAGAAATATTAAAAATTCAGATATTTACAAAAATTTGGTGAATTTGAATGTAACGGAGTAAAACATTAATAATTTTGTCTAAACTAATTTGTTGACTAAACTTTTTAAATACGTCTATATCTGAGCTGAAAATAATATTTTATGTCCCTAGGATAAATGAAGCACAACAGAATTCCACAACAGATATTTAGTAAACTAAGACAGCTTAGAACTACAGACATCGTCATGCTGCATGGATTATTGTGATTATTTTTTTAATTCTAATTTAATGCTAAACTCTTTACCATGCATTACTCCAACATATCTTTACATTCAGGACAACACAACCAAACCATTTCAACCATGAAGTGTTTAGTGTATTAAAGCCAAATCCAGTTAGTGATGTTAACAGCCACATGCCAATTCAGAAAAATTCTACTTAGTTTAGGATTTTATTTAACAGTCTATTTCATTTCTTTTTTCATTTAAACAATCAAAAACAGACCCTAAATTGAAGCTGTGTATGGAGACCTGTGTCTAACAACCATGCCAATAAGCTGTTAATCTTGCATAATTTTTTTTTCTGAAGTAAAAATAAATGGCACTATTTTAAGACATCTAAACCACACCAAACTCAGGAATTACCCAGCCTAGAGTCGTGGTAATACAAATATCTCTCTGGAGTCTTACTGAAATCTGAAACACACAAAATTATGATACAGAATGTTGGTGTTGATTAAATTAACTATTATTATTATTATTCTTTTTTTTAACGAAAGTGTTAAATATATTTTCCTGTCTCACCATTTGACCCTTTTTCTCTCACTTTCCTCATTATCCATCTGTAAGAAAACATAACAACTATCAACTAGTTAACTAAATGTTAAAAACGTTTTCTTTGTGAATACTGCAGGAATGTTAAAATGGCATGAGTTCATTAAAGAATTGTATTATTACTATGTAAAAAGAACTATGGTTATTAATGAATCAGGCACCCATGAAGGGAAATTCTGTTTAGTATTAATGCTTGGGTTCTCAGACCAAATAAAGAAAAACATTTTTATAATCCTGTAATTATGTTTTATGTACATACAGGAATAACAGGATCTACAACTCTTGATATGTTTCTTGTAGAAATTTTGATTAAAAAAAAAGTAAATAAGATTATTATTGAAATTAAAACAATGTAATTACAATTAAATCAATAAGTCAAAATATTTTTATACTATCTCAAAACATTTTCATTTTGATGTTTATCTAAAGACTGGTCATAGCATGATATACACTTTCATATACAACTTTCATAAACAAGAATGTACATACCACAATGTTTAATACAAATTTACAGAGCTGTGACTAAATTGCTTAGGCCAGAATCTAATTGTTGACTGCCAATCATCCTTTATTATCTAATACCAACAACTGATTAAGTAACAAACATTCCCTATGATGTTATTAATAGTTGATAAAGATAGGTGTATTATGTTCTGTTACCAAAAGTTGATCAAACAGCAATCACTTCTTACATGTTAGAAACAACTAATCAAGTAACAATCACTGCTTATAAAATATTTTGATCAAATAATGATCCTACTTATCAGTTACAAAACCACACTTTAGATATGTTATTGACAACTGACCAAGTAAAAATTACACTATTAGTTTGCTAATCAATTAAACATTATTGTTTTTTGTTATCAATTTGTTACCACCAGCAGACTGATGACCTCTTATTAGGATTTGTTACCATAACTAATCTGATAATGATAATCCCTTATGATCTATTATCACCCACTGATAAAATAATGATAACTCTTCATTATCTATTGTCAAATATTGATCTTTTCTCAGGATGTAACTATATGCTTCAGCCCATTTGTAAAACTTTAAAAAAATTATTGAATAAAACAAAAATTACGAAAACAAATAATACTGTTATTGTTTGTTGTAGTGTTTACTAACAGAAAAAAAAACTTCACTTACGGCTTTTCTGAGTAACCACAGGCTTCTGTGGTGGATTCAGTTCTTTGGACAACTTTTCAAACAGGTACTTGGCAATGCGCAGAAGAGAAGCATGGATGGCAAACTGCAAAACAAGCGCTCCAAATCCTTTGTACAGGCCAAATATCCCTTCCTCATTTATGATGCACTGGAAACAATCAATGAACCCCTCGTAGCTGGTGTTGATTGGGATAACGCCAAGGCCGGTGTCTGTGTTGTCTATGATGGTTCGTGTGCCTTGCACGTACAGTCTGTGCAATATTGTCTCAAGGGGAAAAGCATAACATCTGCGAGAACAGCTCCTGTGAATGATGCCAGCAGCTCTGGAAAGTAGATGTCGAAAATTGTGCATTCTAGGTCTGGTGTGTCCACTGAATGTTCCTGTAAAGAGTGATCCTGGAAGAAAAAAATAAACATAAAACAGGAGAAAAGATTATAATAATTATTGCACTGAATTACAGTCAGGTTATAGTGTTAACAAATTAACACTGAGTTCATAGCAGTTTTAAATAAAACAGAATAATACAAATGTGAAAGAGATTAATCCTTTGAAAATAATGGATTAACATTTTTCTCTCTCAAATTAAACTGTGGCAGACATAAATAATACATAGCATTCAAAGATTATGATTATGATACATCAAAGATACAACTATAACATAATAACGACCTATCATAACCACTTTTGTTGTTACTGTTAGGACAACTGATATCACAAAGTACTGAATAGATTAAGCAAGGTGATATGAATCAACAGGTATTCCTGAAAAATAGTTCAACTTGCCTTTACAGACTTCATAAAAAAAATAAAAATTAAATAAATAAATAAATAAATACAAAATAATTTTTTTTGCATATATTTATTAGTTAAAAGCCCCTAAAAGGATGCAACTGTTACTTTTTCATCTTCTTTTTATCTTATTTATTAACAAAGGGTTAATGTTAAATATAAAACACACAACCATATTGTTTTGTCCTGCACTCTAGATGCTTACTTCCACAAGATTTAATTATTTTTTATCAGTCACCTCGCATATTAACAATGGTATTAATGTGTGTACAAAACTCATGTTGCTTTGTCAAGCATTCTCAATATTTAGTTATTTGTTTTACTCACTCTCAGTTCTCTCTGCTCAGATCTGATGGTGGACATGACAGTGTACTGGGCCACGGATGTTATCAGGTAGTGGGACATGCGGAAGGCCAGTGTGGGAAAGACAAGTTTCCACATTGGAAGAAGTCGAGTGGTCTGAGGCATACCCCAACCCATGACTCGTATCAAACCTTCTTTCACCGTGTCAAACACTCCTGGCTTTCACTGGCGATGTCACTCTGAAATAAACAATAACATGTCTTATAACAACAACAACTGTATTAACAATGTTTTAAAATAAAAACAATATTAACAATATTTTAAACAGTAACATGTCTTATAACTGTATTAACAGCATTTTAAACAAAAACAATATTAACAATATTTTAAACAGTAACATTTTTATAACTATATTAACAGTATTTTAAAACAAAAACAATATTAACAATATTTTAAACAACATTTCACTATAAAAATATAAATAATATTTTAAAGCAAAAGCAATAACATTAAAAATATTTTAAACAGTAACATTTCTTTATAGAAATATTAATAATATTTTACAACAAAAACAATAACAATTTTTACATCTAGTACTATAAAAGCTTTAAAAAAGCATCTGTCATATATACCCAAACACAGACAGACACACGCACAAACATCAAGAAAAATTATCAAAACAATATTTTTTGTAAAACTTTAAAAGAAAATGTATTAGTGACTGAAAGCATATATTTAAATAGTTATGTCCATCCTCGGATAGTTTTAATACTTGTTGTTAATGAGTGAATGTATAATATCTAATTTATTTACTTCCATTTATCACAACTTATGATACTGTCATCTCTGTTCAAATAGCAAAAAGTAATGCTACAGTTATTACCACAGAGTTTAGAATTTCTAAAACTAAATTAATAATAATAATAATAATAATAATAATAATAATGATAATAATAATGATAATAATAATGAATGTTTCCTAGTTTACATTCATTATTATTTCAACACTCTCTACAATTTGTACAGAAAAAAAAATGTGTCAATAATAAAATTGATTTCTAAAATGCAGTAGATACTATGTTGCTATGACACCTTTAAAAAAAACCTTTTAATTTAGGCATCTTATGGGCAATAAGAAAAAAAAAAAAACCCAGATAATACTGCTCCAGCACAATGTATTATAACACACAGTATTTACCTGGATTGTTTCAATCATGCTGGCTGCATAGAATGGTGTTGTTACCAAAAAGGACAAACTGAAATTTAAAATAATCCCTATGATGTATCAGACAAAACCAGAAACTGCAGGGCAATGGTTTTAAAAATATCCCTAAAAATCAGATCAGAATACTCTGCTTGCTTCCAACATCTTATTTTCATTTTTCTTCTCTGAATTAAAAATATTTCACTATTTCCAACAAATATATAGATCTGAAATACCTTTGAAAAATATATTTTCTCCAAATTTTGAATAAGTTTCATTAGAATTATTAAAAATGTTAAATTAAAAAGAAGAAATACAAAAATTTGAGGATGATTATGAAAATGATAATGGTGTCAATAACAACAACAACAATAATAATGATAATAATAAATAGTAAAATATTATGGGTTTTTTTGTTTAGCATATAAATTTAATTTTCAGCCATAAATGCAATACTCTTTCAGAACCAAAGAAAAAAATCAATAATGAGAAGAGACAAGTCATGATGCTAACTGCAGTAAGTTCCCTTTGTTCTTACACATTTGAATCCATTATTAAAAAGCTGTTTAGTTTATCAGTCTTATCCTCTTTTACCACAAATGATAAACTGATCATGAAAAAATATCTGCATCTTGTTAATAATTTATTATGTGTGTAAGATTTGGCTCTAATTTTAAAAAAAAAAAATAACCAGCACTTAACAGAAACTGATTCCAGCTTTAAATATTTTCTATTCATTTTATTCAATATACTTACTGATGGGATAACAAAATAATGTCCTTTTTAAAATGTTAATAATTGTCTTTATTCTTTATGTTGTAATTGGTCAGTTATGTCATGTGACCATTTAACATACACCCCTAACCACCAAAATCAACAAAATTAAAAAATTAAAAATAATTAAAAGTAATAATAATAATCATAATGTATCAAATGTGTCTACCTTGGTATTTTGTACAGAGAAATTAAAAGAGAGAAAACAACAATGAATAAAACACAAACAATAGATAATAGATAATAATAATAATAATACTGACAACTATAAAAAGGATGAAGATAGCTTTGAATGGCTTATAATATAAATTAGATGTAAAATACCTTTTCAGAAGAAGATGTTGCCCGTACTTCTTTAGTGAGCTATGTCTTGACACTTCTCTAATTTAGAAAAAAAAAAAAAATTAAATTTCACCCATGAAAATTGTACAGATGTTATCTACATTTCTAATAAATTATATTAACTATTTATTTTAATAATGTGTCATATGCATGAATATTTTGTAATGTTTCATGACAAAAGATATATCAGTTTTTGGATATCTTGTTTTGTGAAATGTTTTCCTGTTATGCCAGATAGTATATATATAAGGCATTCCTCTGTTAAACTGAAAAATGCTGATGCATAGAAAGAACTTGTTAATGAAGTAAGTATGAATAATTATTTCTATTTTTAAAAAAGATCAAGAAGTAATTTAAAACTCACTTTGGAAATGGAGTTACTTCACTGATAAAAGTTTCACTGACCATAAATATTCCCTTGGTGACAAAGACACTCCCAAACCCCTTCCACAGTGTTGTCATACCCTGCATGTTAAAAACAAATAAAAAATTAAAAAGAGCTAAAAAATATAATATATAATATATATATAATAATAATAAAAAAGTAATTTTTGTTTTCTAATTATCTTAGAGCAGCAGTTTTTAACCTATGATATGACATTTGTTATTTGGGTTACAAATGACAACATTTTTACACTGCACTGATGAATTACTTTAATGCTGTTACTTTTTTTCTGAAACACAGGAGTAAAGAAAAGTTAGTGGTATAAGGCCTTAGAAATATTAAAGATGAATGTCTTAGAGGATAGAGATTCTCAATAGTGCTTCAAGTATTAAAAAAATATACTAAACACTGTTTGTTTTAAATAATTTGTTTTCAAAGTGCAGTCGTTAATATTAATATATTTAGTAATTGGAACAAACAAACAAACAAACAAATCAATAAATAAATCAACAGATAAATAATTACAACCTGGTGTCTCTGCATGTTGAGTATCACTTGGAAGAGAGTCAGTGGTGTCAGATGGAACCATTCTCCATTGTGGTGGACCTATCAAGGAAAAATAATTAATTCTATTGCCATTTTACTTGTTTATTTTTAAATAAATGATATTACAGGAATTTATATACTGCATAGCAATGACAGGTCTAGCTAAAACAGTTTCTATTCCATTCTATCTACAGTGTCTATTCCATTGTGTATGTATAGTTTCACAACGGTTTCTTTTTTTTTAAAGTTATATTTTGGTAATTCATCATCTGTTTGGTAATTATATTTTAATTAAATAATATAATAATGAATGATGAAGTTACAACATTTTAAAGAAAGGAACAGACAGAGAAGATGAAAAAAGAAGTACAAATAAAAATAATTTTTTCTTTTGAAATTTCAATTATCAAAAAGCCCCAAAGAAAAACAAATTAAAAGACAAATAAAAATAATTTACATTTAGCTGAAATGTATCATTTCATTAGGCTAGATAATCTTTTATTTATTTTACTAATAATTTAGACTATTTAATAAAACTAATAAAATAAAATTGTAATGCTGGCGTCAATTACCAATAACACAATAAATAAAGATGACTGACAGTACCTGACATTGTCTTCGGAGAACAATACACGGGTGTGAAAGAACTTGTTCAGCAAATATACTGTAAATTAAAATACAAGTAAAAATATCACTGAAACAATACAATCAGAAACAACACAATATATTTAACTTTTATACATTCATGAATTTAATCTAAGAAAGCACAATCAACAATGAATAAAAAGGCTACTCCTAACAAAACAGTTATTCTTAATGTTTGTATGATTGGCCTATATATTTTTATTTGCCATCCATATATATGAACAAAATATTACTAAACAATTCTGTAACAAAAAAAACCAAATAAACCAAATGCATCTTAACTTTATACCATTAAAATTAATTTCTGTCAGGTGTTTATCTCTGTGTATGTGTGTTTGTCTTTACCTTGAAAGTCCAATGCTGAAGCCAGCAAATTTTTGAACTTGATCTGCAAAGATATTTTTTTTTAATTTAATAAATATGTTCAAGAATAAACTGGATTTATCACCATACTATTTAAGAATGTCATTATTATTATTATTATTTTTTAAACAGTATTTTATTTTCTTCAATTGTTTATAAATTAAACATTACAAAAAAAGAAAAGAAAAAAAAAGATGAATGTATGGATAATGTTACACATCAACTCTAGCATGGATGCAGCAATTATTCAAATGTATATGATTTTTCTTTCTTGATCAAACTAATAACTTCCTGTTATTTCCAAAATGCAATAGTTACCACTGGAAGGGTTCCCTTAAATGATCAATAAAAAATAAATAAATAAAAAGTCTTATGATATTTAAACTTGAATGCACTGTTTATAATGTTTACATTAAATACAAAATACAAAATACAAAACAAAACAAATAAAATAAATAAATTTAACCGTTTACCAATTTGCTTTCCTTGTTTAACTTTTGATGTATTTAACTGTTCAATGCCAATTTCATCTCTCTTTTGATTCAGATCCACGCTGTCACTTTCAGAAACATACTGCATGTATGCAGTTTCTGAATTATAAGGGGATGAAGAAAAGGACCTGTCATTCATAATAAATGTACCCATTTGGTAATTTAACGAAATTCATTAATATTCTAGGCATTTAATGTCAGTTCGAAGTCTAGCCAAGGTCGCATGTTAGAATGGTGAAAATTAAGAGTTGTGTGCCCCTGGAATTTTGTACCCGATATCCATTGAACACAAGTTAATCTTGTACCGACTTTAATGAAGATTATTAACTGTAACTTCCATCAAATAATTATAACAAAATCACCGAATACAGAATAACGAAATAAAATAAAATGAAATAAAACGTAAATAAATAAATAAATAAATAATAATGACGATGATAATAGTAGTAGTAGTAGTAGTAGTAGTAATAATAATAATAAATAAATAAATAAATAAATAATAAAAATAATTATGTCATTTATTACGTTAGAGTTGAATATCGAAGGATTCGATGCAGTATACTCAGTCTTGTCATTATGCACATAAATTAATAATAATACTTTTATGTATTCATAAGCATCCAAAGACAGAGTAATACTTAAATTTAAAAGATAAATATACTAGACCTACCATATATAAATTAACACATAAATGTTTTTAATAAATTGTATTTGAAAAACCATTGGTTTCCCTTTCGTTAAACTATTGGCCTTAACTCTGAAGATTTACTGGATCGAATCGAAGAAGAAGAAGAAGAAGAAGAAAAAGAATAATAGTTTTGGAGTGGTACAGGTAATACTATAGCTGAGAGTGATTTGTTGCTGTTGTCGTCATCATCATCATCATCATCATTATTATTATTATTGTTGTTGATGTTGTTTTAAACTAACCATCTAACACACTAACAATGACACCATCTTGTACACAAAAACAAGTATCAGATGACACACTATATAATAAAATGGCTGGCTGATTGATACAGTGTTTATTTTATTTAACCATGTGACAGTAACAGAAAGTATTACGTATTGATTATCGTCTACCACAGACTGGCGCAGGTTTGACATAATTCAGTCTTCAGCAGAGTGTCGTATTTACACAGAGATCTTACTTCTGATAGTTTATAATATTTGCAGTAATAATAACAATAATAATAATAATAGTAATAATAACAACAACAACAACAATAATAATCATAATAAATAATCATAATGATGATGATGATAAACACTAACACTAGTCAGTCTTGTGATGTAAATATACACTCACCATAATCAGAGAGAATACGAGAGAGAGAGAGAGAGAGAGAGAGAGAGAGAGAGAGAGAGAGAGAGAGAGAGAGAGAGAGAGAGAGAGACAGACAGACAGACAGACAGACAGAGAGAAGGGAGAGTTTGCTGATTATCAGATAAAGTCGGACAGAGCAAAACAAGTTACGCTGATCGATTTTATTCCTGTAACTGCCAGTGATAAAAAAAAAGTATTTTATTTTATTTTAAATCGTAAAAATAATTATGCGATTAAATAAAACCAGAAATAACACAGTAAAATAACACTAAATTTGAAGGCTGTAGATTACATAGATATAGAACTTCACCTCCTTAATATAACTAAACTTTATTTGATATAGTAAAAAATAATTTTTGTATAAAAATAGAGGCACAATCTTACATATTTAGTAACTAGTCAAATTCTTTTACATTTTTATATTTGCATCCATACATCATACGTCACATTCACCAACAAACACAGAGAGAGAGAGAGAGAGAGAGAGAGAGAGAGAGAGAGAGAGAGAGAGAGAGAGAGAGAGAGAGAGAGAGAGAGAGAGAGAGAGAGAGAGAGAGAGAGAGAGAGAGAGAGAGAGAGAGAGAGAGAGAGAGAGAGAGAGAGAGAGAGAGAGAGAGAGAGAGAGAGAGAGAGAGAGATGTATTCATTTGGCTTGTTAATTAATATGGTTTCATTTTATATTTATTCTTGTTAGCAGCTAGCTTCAGAGAAAAAGGTCAATACTTCAGTGCTAAACATGACAAGCACATTTTTTTTTTTTGATTTCTCTGTCCCTCTAACATTAATATTGACTCTGTCTTGGCCAGACATTCCACAAGCTAACTTGTGTGCCCAAGACAAACTTGCCTGAGCCTTCAGCAGATGTAAGCATATTTCAGATATTTAATTTAGTTGATTGAGTTATTGATTTTGTCTACAATATTATCATATAAAATGTTCATTTGTTTTTTTACTGACTACTATCTGATACTATTGCTGCTACCATTACAATTACTACTGCTACTACTTTTGCTGCTGCTACTACAAACTACTACTACTATTACTATTACTGCTGTTACTACTGCTACTACTACAGCTATTACTATTACTACTACGAATAATAATAATAATAATAATAAGAAGAAGAAGAAGAAGAAGAAGAAGAAGAAGAAACCTACTACTACAATAATCATCACTATATTTTTAAAAGTATATTTGTACAGGTGTGTGAGCACAATGAAT
>CM022669.1:3791493-3821493 GCA_012295275.1 Chrysomallon squamiferum
TCTATGAATAACGTAATCAAAACAAACAAAAGATACTAGAAAATGCCTGCCTCTCAATAACACGGAACATTTGCATTTAGTAATGGCAATTTTGAGTGAATGATCTCGGAGATAAGACAAACTCGATTGTTTACGCATTTAGAACGACATTTATACACCAGTGAAAAGCTAGTAGCGAAATATATTTAGCTCTGCATTTCTGTCTGGAATATATATCTGTATTCCATTGGCGATCATAAATACATTTCACTATTAATTATTAATAAATGTAACAGTGGCATTATTAGTAGCATTAGTAATTGTAGTAGTGGAAGTAGTAACAATAACAACAAAAACAATAACAATAAAAATAATAATAAAAATAATAATAACAAAAAGAACAATAACAACAAAATAATAATAATAATAATAATAATAGTCGTAGTAGTAGCAGTAGTAGCAATAGTTGTAGTAGTAATAGTAACTATAGCAACAGCAAAATAATAGCAACAACAACAACAATACTAACAATTAAAATAATAATAACAACAACAACAGAAATAGTAGTAGTAATACTAGTAGTAGTAGTAGTAGTAATAATAATAATAATAATAGTAGTAGTAAAAGAAGAAGAAGAAGCAACAGCAAAATTGTTTTTAGTTACGGCTGTAACATTTTCCTAAAATAAAACAGAACCAATTGTTTACGTATTTAGGACATCAAAAGAAGACTGTAAAACTAATAAGACAAAATCTTTCCGCTGCATCTTAGTCTGGAATATTCATTTGTTTTCCTTACACAATGAAAAACACATTTGGTAGGAGATTTGTAATCCCTTAAACGATCTTTACATCTGGGGCTCTGGATCGTATATTATTAAATTTATTGTACTTGTTGCTGTTGTCGTTTTGTGCAAATATCGGTAGTGTTACAGTAGCTACATAAAAAAGAAGTAGTAGCTGTAGTAAAAGTAGTAATAGCAATATTAGATGGAGTAGTAATAAAGGTAGTATATCTAGTAGTAGTAGTAGTAGTAGCAGTAGTACTAGTAATACTAGTAGTAGAAGTTGTGGTAAAAGTAGTATTGCTAATACTAGTAATAACTGATGTATAGTAGTAATAACGGTAGTAAAAGTAGTAGTAGTAGTAGTAGTAGTAGTAGTAGTAATAGGAACAGTTGTAGTGACTGTGGTATTAGTAGAAGTATTAGTATTACTAGTAGTAGTAACAGTAGTACTAGCAGCAGTGACAGAAGTGTTAGTAGTAGCAGTATAAGTATTAGTATTAGTAATAGTTATCGAAGTACTACTAGTAATTATAATAGCATTATTAGTCTATCTACCTCTCTATCCATATATCAGTCTTTCTGTTTACATTTCTGTCTGTCTGTCTTTTGTCTTTCTGTTTATCCATTCATCGATTCATACTGGTACTGATACTAAAATACTTTAAAATGATTAAGGGTCTTCACTTCACTCCAAAAAATGACACATAAGAAAAGATTTAAAGGCGCAACTGAATACTAAACTGGTTTGGAGCCTCGTAGGATCAATTCTCATCGACAAACACTTTGAAATATTTCCTAATCCAACCAGTGCTCCGACAGTTACTAAATGCCATGACATGGCTTCCTTTCTAAATCTGTTACATGTAAGAGATCCCTTTGAGATAATAGATAAATGGGAGAAAAGGTGAAATGGCAGGTATTAAATCTTTTCTTTTAAATTATCATTACACGTGAAATAAAGGCCCGTAACTGTTAATATTATTACGGTTAGAAATATCTTAATTCATTCATTCATATATTTATGTAGATGTTTTTAAGAAATATATGAGTAGAAATGATAGAATCAACAGTTCATTCATTGATTCATTGTTTACAAATGTTTCAAAAACAATATGAAAAGAAATAATTTAACAAACAAAAGCATAAATTCGCCTATTCATTTAATTGTCCTTTCTCTCATTTATTTTTTTCAATCATTCATTCATTTATGTATTCATTCTTTCAAATATGTTTCAAATGCTATGAAAAGAAGTGATGTCACAGACGTCAGTGGTAACGACTACAACATCACTCATTCAGTTCTAAACTTGTTAGTCCCAGCACACTGCACTCGGCACAACACTTAGTCAACTCGCGCAGAAAATTAACCAACAATAAAAGTGATGCAATAAACAGTGTGGTCAATAATGTGCTATGTTATTCTCTTCATCACTTAATATAATATATATATATATATATATATATATATATATATAGACATATAGAGACATGCACAAGCTCACACACACACACGCACGCACGCACACATACATAAGAAAAAAAGGTTGAATAAATAAGTTTCTGAACATTGTTTTGTTTTTCTAATTTGTTTGACATCTCTCTCTCTCTCTCTCTCTCTCTCTCTCTCTCTCTCTCTCTCTCTCTCTCTCTCTCTCTCTCTCTCTCTCTCTCTCTCTCTCTCTCTCTCTGCTTACCTTTCTGTTGAGTGTATGTAGCATGTGTCCGTACGTGCATGCCTTTGTGTATGTATGTGTGTGCGTTTTGTGTATGAACGTATTTATTTATTTAATTATTTATTTACTAATTTATTACTTTTCTTTTTTGTTCTGCAAAGTACACGACTGTATAATTATAAATTAAGTTTAAGAGATTATTTGCAGACATCAGGCGCAACTTAATCAATATGGATTTATTTCCCTTGAATCGCAAGAAAATGTGATTCGATTCTGTCTGAAATTTCAAATCTCGGTTGTTCTACAAATAGAGTTATGGTGATGTATGTCATTTTTAAACATGTTTTAGCTTAGTGCAGTCACTAATATGAAATATGTTTCTTTAATAAGGAAACGAAATCGATAATTTAAATTACATGCACAAAACAAACTTTCACAAAAATGCAAAGGTCAGGAAGCAAAGGATTTATTTTTGTAATTACCAGTTTTGTTTAAATGGTTTTAACTAAAAGAAATGAAAATAAAACTGATATTAATAATAAATAAAAAATAAATAGTTAAAAAATAATTTAATATTAATAATATTCTTATGACCGGTAATAATAATTATTTTGTTTTGGATTATCATCTCTTAAATTTTGCACCTGGCCTGACAATTCTATAGCGTGCTCTACAACAGAATCAGGTACATTTTGATAAAGAAACAGTAGTATTTGTAGTAGTTTCAGTTTTCTTTCTCTTTGGATGTCATGACTGTAAATAAATATATAAAGCATAGTGCTTAAAATATTCATTCATTCATTCATTCATTTATCCATTCAGTTCTTAATTCTTTAATTCTTTCCTTTATTTACACACTGTGAATAGAAATCTATTAAGAAAATAAACACAAATAGATAAATAAATAATAATAACAATAATAACAACAACAACAACAATAATAATAATAA
Source organism: Chrysomallon squamiferum (assembly GCA_012295275.1). Classification (NCBI taxonomy): domain Eukaryota; kingdom Metazoa; phylum Mollusca; class Gastropoda; order Neomphalida; family Peltospiridae; genus Chrysomallon; species Chrysomallon squamiferum. The sequence continues at coordinate 3,794,883 of CM022669.1, forward strand.
TAATAATAACAATAACAACAACAACAATAATAATAATAATAATAATAATAATAATAATAATAATAATAATAATAATAATAAACAACAATATGTTCTCAAAGTGAAACCATCGTCTACTTTCTATAACTGCTACTGTAAATATTCTAACGTTTTCCACGTACGGTTTGTTTTATACGAAATCGCTTTCTTGAAGTCGATTTCATTCTGTCTAATTCGATATACGACTGTCAGTTTTATTTCTTGCAAAAGACTGTAAATATTTATTTTTTATTTTGCAGCTTCTTCGGATGATAAGACTGAACTACGTCAGAATTCCGGGGCACGTAAGTAACAAATAAAATATGACATACTGAAAACTTTAAGAGGAAATATTTTATTGATTAATGCTTCTGGTATGTTACTGCTAACAGTGGTCTTCTTTTAAATTAATAAAGAACAAATAAAAAAAAATGTATTATTATTTAAATATATCATTTATATAAAAAGGTGCATTATTATTAAAATATATGCATATGTTCTAAATTCTGTATTATTTTATTTACAAACGTTTTGTTTATGTTAATGTACTGCGATAAACTGTGATTTGTGTCTTTAAAATGTTGTAATCCAGTGAGTAGTTTTCTGTGGATATGGATCGAAGTGTTATTTATTTTATTATTGCTGTTATTCTAATTTTTATTGTTGCTGTTAAGGAGATGGTAGCAGTATATCTAGTGGTAGCAATGGCAGAAGTAGTAGAAGTTGTAGTAGAAGAAACCATAGTAGTAGTGCTAATGTATTCATGTTGGTACTGGTAGTGTTAGTAGTAGCTGTAGCAGCAGCAGTAGAAGTAGCAGAAGCAGTAGTAGTGGTAGAGATAGTAGTGGTAGTAGTATAGTAGCAGCAAAAGTATTAGCGACAGTGATCGTAGTTGCTGTGGAAGTGATGGTAGTTTTGTCATGAGTGTGTGATCTATAAATCTGTTATTTTCGGTTTCTCAGTAATTTTGTATTCAGTTTCTGTACTTTAAAGAAGACGATTATTAATTAGCCCGTGTCAAGTTTGTACTTGTTTCTTTTACAAAATGTATACTTCATTGTAATCAGCTGTAATGAAAGCTGGTATATCAAATTATTTTAGGTCGCTGACAAAACTCATTTACATTGCTGCTTACCAATTAACCTTTACTTGTTATTTAAACAGCAATTATTTTCTGGTATTAGTAATAAATAGGTAATTAGCTATATTTGATAAAGCTCTTTGATCGTATTAATAAAAGAAATTGCAAAAATCTATATTTGTTTCATATAGCCATTTCCATTTGATAAACGAAGTAATAAAATATATTTTTGTATCACTGAATATCTATATTCAGATATATTTCTGATTATACTAATCTATTAATAAATGAACTAAAACACACACATACAAAAATACGTAAGCCCATTTGAAAGTAATTCCAAAATCAGTTATCTGCACTTCATATCAGAAAACTAATTATTAATAATCTTTCAGTCGTCGTAGAAAATATATTTACATAAAATGTTAGATCGAGTAATAATTATTTGCTATACCAATTTATTTAACAGAAACAAATATATTTGTAAATATTCTTTATTCATATTAATAAATGTAAGAGTTTAAATGTATAGTAAATTCAAAGACGATTTCTGTTCTCGTCAATAAATTGCATAATATTAATATATTTATTTCACTGTAAGAAAAAGAAAAAGAAGAAAACAAACAAACAAACAAAGAGATTCACTAAAACTATTTAGTTATGCTAATGTGAATTAATTAGCATTTACTAAAACAAACAAATAAACAAACAACTAGAAAGTCTTCTATTCCTGCAAATAATAATATAATTAATATGTGTTTGTTCCATTTTTTTAACAATACATAATCTCACTAAAATCTATTTGTTTTATATATTTATTTTAAAATCATAAACTTTTTCTGATCTATACTCAGAGTAAAATAAACGTGTTTCTAAGTCGTTTTGAAAATATTGACATTTCGAATATTTACAAGCATCAGATATATTCAGCATTACCGTTGAATTAATTTAGTTTTATTTGTACATAAAATAAGCGAACAGAAGGGCGATAACTTGTGCGTTTCTTACATTAAACGTAATCCTGGTCAGTGACGTCATGCTATTGTTAACGTTATTATTTCGTCACCTATTTACCCTCACATTGAGTGAACGATTTCTAAGCAAATCTGTCGCTTTGAGCAATACATCATGAGTGTCGAGAGTGTTATATCAGAATTGATTTATTATTCTACAAAATTTATAGCAATTTTAACTAAGACATCAATAACCTTCTTTTATAATGGGACATTCGCTGCCGAGGATTATAATGTTTAGGAATATGATAAGGTAGGATAATGCATTCAGATAATGGATTAATGAAAATAACTCCCCTGTCTGCGCATGTGAATTACTTTCCATAAATACGCTGAATTTGTGTGTCTGATCCTAGTAGTTAGTAATACGCTAATATTTAATTATTCATCCTGTTGAAAACCTGCTACTTATTACAATCCAGGTAATATCAAATAACATAAATCATCATTAGAATTATTTTTATTAAACTAGTATGATTAATTCTCTCTCTCTCTCTCTCTCTCTCTCTCTCTCTCTCTCTCTCTCTCTCTCTCTCTCTCTCTCTCTCTCTCCCTCCCTCCCTCCCTCCCTCTCTCTCTCTCTCTCTCTCTCTCTCTCTCTCTCTCTCTCTCTCTCTCTCTCTCTCTCTCTCTCTCTCTCTCTCTCTCTCTCTCTCTCTCTCTCTCTGTCTGTCGCTTGCTCCTTCGCTCTCTTTCAGTCTCTCTCAGTGTCTCTCTTTCTATAATTATTTTCCCCTCTACTCACACCTACAAACTTGCACATCGTTCTATTTATCTGTTCATTCATACGTCTGTCGTCCATCCATCCATCTATTTACCGACCTTCCTAACCTGCCTGTCTGTTTCATTAGTACCTGTCTATTTACTTTCCTTTCAAATTACCGGTCTGTCTGTCTATCCCTGTCTTGCACCTACCGATCCATTCATCCATACACTTATATTCTACCTATATATATATATACATGTCTGTAAATCTGTCCGTCCATTTTAACGTCTACTTTCATCTGTGTATACAAATCCCAAATTTCCTTCTCCCACGCTCGGCCATTCCTTTTTCCCCTTCTCTCTTTCTGGCATTTATCAAGATGAAGACTATGACATATTTTATGGAACGAACGCTGAAGTACATCAATCAACCTTCGACACAGTTTTCTGTCTTTCATTCGTTATAATCTCGTCCCCCCCACCACCAACCCTTTATTTTTAATAAAAATAAATTCGTCGGAAGTTAGACAAGTGGGAGAAATATGCCGCACAGAAATCAATACACGAGAGAGAAAATCTCCCTTCAAAACACACCGCTGCCAGTCGCCTTTGGCGTTAAATGTTTCACACATTCCGAAGGTTCTTTCCCCGCATACAACATGTGGTGTCATGGGAACTGCATGTATAAGGAAACTTTGAGGAAGTCTTACAGGCGCATGCGTGTTTTCTTGCCTCACATAACACTAGTAGTAGTCGGATACTTTGAGTGTACGGTAATTGTGACTTTAAAAGATATAGCATAGCCACAAAGAATATGCGCTATGACACTAGGTATCATGGGATTAGGCTTCGCAATGTGTGTGATGTTGGCTGTCTGCGCTAACGGAAACGATAATTTGCAAAGAGGTAAGTGGAAGATAGAGTTTGTCGGCCACGTAGTGTTTTTGCTATAAGCTTGATAATCTCGAAAGAGTGAGAGCATATCATTGATCTGTTCTGTACGAGCCCTACCGTACACCACAACAATGGCAATATGGTGTCCACCGGTCCGCGTTGCCAATCCAGCACGTTAGCATAAAAAATAGAACATAATAATGTGATGTTATTGTCTCGTTTTCAAGCCAGTTAGGCAAATGCGATAAACCTTATCCTGTTTTACAGTATTCCGTGGGTCCGTTCGGAGGCGAACAGTTCAATATAATTAACCTTGTCCTATATAATACATTTAGGTGTTTTCTCTTGTGGGGGGAGGGGGCGGGTGAGACAAGCCGATAATGTGAATGAGGAATGAATATTTATGTATTTCCTTAACGTCTTATTAAGTTTGTTCGATTCCGCTAGCGAAACCGGAGACTTACTTGTTCATTTTGTCACAGTAATTATGTGTATCTTATCACTGGTTAATTTTATAAATAAAACAACGCTGTATTAATGTAATTTTGCTTATGAAATAATTCTGTGTTACTAATTTCATCCGTTTCATCCAAAATATAGCAGTGATTTGTGTTATATATATATTTATTTATATGTGTGTGTGTGTGTGTGTGTGTGTGTGTGTGTGTAAACATGGCCTACACACACGCACATGTACAAAATAGCTGGCGACACTTTCTCTTATTTTATATGTTTACTGACCGGTACATTTTCTCTGCTGAATTATTATGGTTAAATATTCATTCATTTAGTTGTCTCATGTTAAATGTTTGTCAACAAATGATTTGCATAACAGCTCAGATTATTATTATGTTTTAGTGCTGTGATGATATATATATTGATATAAGATGCATGGCTTTATTATTTACAAATAATAATAATAATAATAATAATAATAATAATAATAATAATAATAATAATAATATTTTTAACAAAATAAAACAGTGATAATAAATAAATAACAACCAACGGTAAAAAAAAAAAATAATAATAAAAAAAAAAAAAAAAAAACATAAAAAAAAAAAAAAAAATTAACAAAAAATGGAAAGAAAGAAAAAATACATGATTATTTATGAAAATAATAACGTTACACAAAAAAATTGGTTGGAAATTTCTATAAATTCTTTAGAACGTAACCCAATATTATACAGAGAAACATTTTTCAAACAGAGCATCTGTTTTGTGTACCTTAGTGAACTGTACCACGTATATATGTATCTTAGTACAGGTACAAATACACGAAGCCTTTAATGATTTTATTTTACGTTATTAAAACGCAGTAGGTGCTAAATTGCGTATCAGTAATTTATAACTTTTAGATCCGTGTTTATTACAAAGGAACAACAACAAATAATAATTAAAAAAAACAACAACAACAAAAATAACAAAACAAAACCAAAACACAAGAATAAGAACAACAACAAGACTAACACATAAATATTTCTCGTGTTCGCAGTGATTACGCTCGACTTTAAACCGGATTAGTTACGTTGCTTGTTTAGGACAGCCTTATTTTAGTGGGATAAACACAAACGTGTCTAAATTCTGTGTTGAAAAAACCTGGCGCTCTACTAAAAATACCGTCAGTTCGTGCCAGGGAGAGCAGCTATTGCGGATTTTCTTTCTCTAATTATATGTTTTCGGCTTTGAGCGGTTCGGGAAAAACGAACGTACACACACACTCGCGAGAATGATCAATAGCAGCACGTGGCTGCCTCGCAAGGAAACAAACCAACACTGAACACTTGGGTCGCAGTACCGATGTAAAGCGATTGTTTAGCTGTTTTGCTCGAAAAGCCCCACACTCTCTCCCCTCTCTCCCACCTCCCTCTGGCAACGGCTGTTACGATTAGTCACTTTATTGAACCGTATTCGTAATAATCCAGTACGTGTTCTGAATGAATTAAACTATAGTGATATTCATTACACACACACACACAGACACACAGACAAAGAGAGAGAAAGAGAGAAAGTGTGTGTGTGTGTGTGAGAGAGAGAGAGAGAGAGAGAGAGAGAGAGAGAGAGAGAGAGAGAGAGAGAGAGAGAGAGAGAGAGAGAGAGAGAGAGAGAGAGAGAGAGAGAGAGAGAGAGAGAGAGAGAGAGAGAGAGAGTTACAGCAAGGCTGTCGCTAGTACGGTTAAACACAGAGACATACAGACAAACAGATACACTAAAATACAGATGAGTTTATGGCTTCTATTATTTTTCATTTCGTCTGAAATTTTATCATTATTATTTTCAAATACCGATGTATTTCAGTGATTTGTTGGCGAATTTATACAGGAAAATTATCCGTTACTAAACCAACACATACACACACCGACCCACCCAACCATACAAACACTAAATTACCTATAAAAACACTAAAAGATATAATTAAGAGAGGATCTTACCAACCCCGAATGTTTTACATGTTTTTCACTTATTTTGCACTATGACTATAAGGTCAGTAAAAAATTGTTATTCTATTTTTATTTTTGAAGAAATACTTCGAACCAGTTGCCAAAATCCTTGTTATACTAAATGAAAGTTAAACATACTTGCCATGATGCAAGCAGGTTAAAATATCTGAATTCTCATCTCAGTTCAGTGTCACAGTTTCCATATTAAAACAAGAGGTTAATAAGAAAAGAAAGCTCGATAGACAAGCACATTCTCATTAACCTCTAGTCTGGGCCGGTGTCAGAATTTACTTCCCATTACCTAGCAGTTAAAAGTCTCTTTTCTTAACCAGGACAACATATTCGATAATGTCACAATATCTTCATTAAACTCTAATTTGGAGCTGGTATCAAGATTCGATCCCTTTTCCAGCAGTTACAGGTCCAGCTGCTTAACCACAGCATTTCAGAGGACGTTGCATGTATGAAACTAATTTGTTTGTTGATTTTTATTTAACTCTGCACTATTTATAACTTTGTGAAGAAAACGTTTCCTCTCTCCAGATCGTTTGGTTTCTGTCGTACTAATCGGTTATTGACGTTCGTGATCAACCTAGATTTCATTCACAGAGGTCCATGAACGATTAATGCCCACTCAGAAAGTTAGTTTTTATCAATTTTCACTATTTCAAAAATAGTGTAAGCAATCAACCAATATTAAGAAGAGGGTACGCTGCTTGGGTTTTAAAAGAATTCAGTCGATAACACATTTGAACCAAGATACTACTACGGTTACCCATCGGACAAGAAAAACATTCGGAATAAAAAAAAAAATAATAATTTCAAAAATGTGCAATGCCTTACTGGCGAAACCTCAATATCACAGTCTTAGAAAAGTAGCCGTTATGGAGAGAGGACCATTTCTTGTGCAAATCTTAAGCTTTTCTGTTATTCCTAAATGTCAGATTTAATTTATTATACACGTAAATTGGCGTGTTTTTCATTGTAATGCAGCTCAGTGTGTAACATATTTTATAAAAGTAAACAATCAAGAGGAAGTTGATACAGATTTCGAGTCGTTCAGCCAAGGATATTATTGATTTTAGACTCTTCCAGCTTGCCAAAAATATAGTGACAGAGAAACTGGGCGTTACGAATTAATGTAAAAATATATTTCTTAATGATATGGAAAAGATACCAGTGTTAGCTACGATATTCCTAGATTTAATTTCAAACCCCACTGAGGTAACGTTATTGAATTGGTTTGCAACTTTCGCACATGACTTGAATTCTTTAAGTGTAGTCTGAAATATTTTTTAAGATCTTGGCTACGACTGCCTGTAACTGTCAGCTCTGTTCAGCATAGAAATACACCTTCTGTAATGTCGTGTGAAATAAATCTTCCAGTTCGACGCAATGCAATGCAGTATAATGATGATTCAGCATCCTAAGAACAAATTCTGAAGTCTTCATGCATACTGTACAATCCAGACACACACGCCCACACAAACACACACACACATACACACATGTACACACAACGCACAAATACACACAGCAAAACATACATGCACAAGTAGATATATACACACATGTGTTTATAGACTGCTCAACAATATTTTCGCACTCTATGCAAACAGTCACTAATTTCTAAGAAGACACTAAATTACTGATATTTTATCTAGAAACTGACTGAAAATGGTTTAGACAGTTGATCATTAAGTCCAAAATATGTCATTAATTAATTCAAATTTCAACTAACTTGTAAAGATGATTATTTAGAAAACAGAAAAAAACAAACAAAAAAATACACCCACTCATGTCATATTGTAATATAGACCGAGAAAGGAAACTCGCTATTTCTCCTACAAAAAAGGTAGGACATACCATAGTCTTTAATGAACCAGTAGTAGGAGTAGCCATAAAGAATGACGTTTAACGGGCGCATAGAAGATGAATTCTTCAAGCTGTTCTAAAAGTTAACTGAAATAATGTTTTGTTTACATGTATTATAATAACAACATAAGTTTATAATTATTATTATTTATTATTTTAATACTGTGATCACCAAATCGTTGCTGTTGTTGCTGCTGCCCTTGTACCTACTACAACACCTTCATCATCGTCACCTTCCACCGTTACTGCTATCATTACTAGTACCATCACTGCTGCTTCTCATTATCACTGTTTTTGTAAAAGAGGTAGTAGATGTAATAGTAGTAGTAGTAAGAAGAAGAAGAAAAAGAAATCACGTTTTCTTCTTCTTCTTATTATTATTATTAATGCTGTTGATATTATTTATTATTATTATTATTGTTGTTTATCTCGTAATTGTTATTATTAGTGTGTTTGTTGTCATTCTAAAACTGTTATTATTGTTGTTGCTGTTATTATGATTATTATGATTATTTTTATTATTACTGATTTTGTTATTATTATCTTTATTATTGATACGTTGTTGTTGTTACTGCTATTACTACTACTACTACCACCCTACATTTATTAATAATTAATAATGAAATGTTGAATTTTGTGATTATTATTATTACCGTTATTATTTTTTTCTTGTTGTTGCTTTTGTTATTATTATTATTATATTGTTGTTGTTACTGTTGTTGTTGTTATTATTGTTGTTACTACTACAGGAGAGAACGAGGTACGTCTGGTGTATGAACTGTTTGAAAAGAACGGCTACAACCCGCTCATTCGTCCAGTTGAACACGTCAACGACACCCTTCACATTGACTTCAGTCTGCAGCTCAGCCAGATCATCAACGTGGTTTGTATTTCACTTTTTAAATATTCCATCACCTCGTATACCTAGCTCACAGCACTGATACGTCCTTTGACACAGTATACCTAGCTCACAGCACTGATACGTCCTTTGACACAGTATACCTAGCTCACAGCACTGATACGTCCTTTGACACAGTATACCTAGCTCACAGCACTGATACGTCCTTTGACACAGTATACCTAGCTCACAGCACTGATACGTCCTTTGACACAGTATACCTAGCTCACAGCACTGATACGTCCTCTGTGAACTTCAGAGAAAATCAGAGTCAAAGGTTTTTAACTCATCTGTAAAATCTCCTGTCCCTGTTCTTCGGCTTTCGACACATATAAAGTTAAAAGTGTCTTGGCTGTCTATAAAATCGTGTTTTTGCAGGTTTTTTTTTTATTTATTCATGTTGCGATGTGGATTATGCTATTTATGACTATACTTTTAATGGTTATACCATTTTTTGGTCGTGGTATTTTTGTTATTTTTGAACAAAATACATGTAAAAAATTATTCTGAACTTTTCTATTTTTAGGGTATATCACTCTTTTTGTCAGCTTAAATATCAGCATCATATTTATTATTGTTAAGCTGGAGCTAGTTATTTAAAAATAAATTCTGTTATCATTTTCATTTCAAATTTTGATGTTGTTTCTGCTGGGTATTTTTCTCTGTATTTTTTTTTTGTTTGTTTGTTTCTCTGCTATTTATATAAAAATAACAATCACTTAATTTTATTTTTTAGAAACTTATTTACTTATTTATTTTACATATTTATCTATATTTGCTTAGTTATTTACAGTTATTATTATTATTATTATTATTATTATTATTATCATCATGATGTGTAAATTTTAAATTTTTAAATTCTTTTCACAATATTTTATTAGGCGTAATTGTTTTAAATTCTTTCATCCTTTCTTTCCTCTCTTATTTGCTTTATCATTTCAGTCTGGTTAAATTTGCACGTTTATAATTATTTACTACTTACTATGAAAATCTGAAGTAATAAACAATAACTCCTTTTCTTTATTAAACTGTTCGGTGTCATGCTTTTATTTTTAGGACGAAAAAAATCAACAGATGAAAACAAACGTTTGGCTACAAATGGTGAGGTTATCATAATGCTGCTTTTGTCTATTTTTAACAGTTTATCTATTTTGATAAAGTATGTTTATAAATAAGTGTTGTAATAATGTAATGGACAAAAGTGACGCTTTTCCTTAAAATTAATGAATTAAGGCATAACATTGCTGTTGTTAAACGTGTATTTTATAATACATCATTTTTCAAATAGCTTGGGTTTTTCTCTAACAATAAATACGAAACATACAGAAATAACATATACATGTGGCTTTCTTGAGCCTTCACAAACCACGCGATGTGTATTAAATGAATACACAGCCAGTGGGTTGTCGCTTAATCTTCGGATCATTCTAACAGCATCGCTCAAAGTGAAGTCGCTCAGAACGAGGCCGGCTGATCGTCTGACCAGTAAAATCAACAGACATTATCATTCATAAAAAAAAAAACAGATTTTTGCGTGACTGGATTTCTGAAACATGTGCACTTTAAAGATGTGCAGTAGAACAAAATAACCGAGTTAATCAAATAAATAGTATTCAGATAAATAATATATTATTATTATTGTTTTTTTTTTTTGTCCATACGTTTTAGAATGGAATTTAATTTGTTAATATCTGATAATTTTTTTTTTATCGCTCAAATCATTAAAATTTGAACAAAATGTTCAGAATTATTATTATTATTATTATTATTATTATTATTATTATTACGTGTGTTGCGGAGGGACAAGTACAAATTGTTGTTATTTTATTTTCAGTACTGGTTTGACAAACAGTTGACTTGGGACCCGTCAGAATACGGAGACATCAGAGCAATTCGAATTCGACCCGAATCTGTCTGGACGCCAGACATTGTACTGTTTAATAAGTACGTTGATTACAAAGTCAATTACAATTAATTCTGTCAAGGCGTATGTCTGTTGCTTTTTAAAAATAAGATATGCAGTTAATTTGAAGAATTACGTATATTGATTTGTTCGTTAAATGTATTCAGTTTGGTTACTTATTGTAGAATATTTTAAAATTTTATTATTCAACATATAGATTGTATTTTATTTACATATTTTAGGGATTTGTTTTAGATTGTTTTATTTAGAAAAAATAAATTAAAAATGCGTGCTAAAACTGCCAGTTAGATTAATTTTAGTTAGACAAATGCCATAAAGCAGGGATTTTTTTTTGAGTTTTTAAAAAGTTTATTCGTATGAGAGCCAAAATAAAACGTTTATTTCATAAGTTTTCACTTACATTTTTTAGCGTAAAAATAAAAACTTTATAATTATTATGGGTAAATGTGATTTGAATTTTTTCGTTCATTATCTCATACAGAAGGGATATTATTTTAAAATAACTCCAAAATTCCACCTCCCTCCATTTTATAATGAAATCAACAAACAACAAACAAAATAATTATAAATAAACGAAAAATTATTTGGTTAACGTTTATTTTGTAATAAATCTTGTTCTAGGTAACCCTTAATGTATGTATTTTTCCATTCGTTAATTATTCTAAAGCAAGTTTCTGTTGACTTAGAGGAAATTATAATTTATTATCATATATGTCATATCTTCTATAATTTGATTAAGCATAAGAGATTTTGAAATACTTCATGTCTTCTTTTCTTGAATAATTATTTTTGACATTATTTCATTCACTATCAGTCTGATCAGCACTAGAAATTTGTTAAAGATATAGGACTGAAATATTGAAATAATTTTGTTTGTAACGCATATTTTATAATCACACACACACACACACACACACACACACACACACACACACACACACACACACACACACACACATCTCTATACATATCATAAATAACTATTTTGGAAAAGGAAACAGCATACTTACATTACGTTGATATTTGGTTCTATTTACAAATTTCGTTGTCAGTGACGTCAGAACAATATAATGATGTCACGACAAATTACGACGAATTCATCCATCTGTTTATTTTTATTATTGTAACTATCTGTTTCTCTAATTACTGTCCATACATACATATATACATACATATAGAGGTTACACATTGTTCAGAAAATATTTAAAACATTGTTTTGTACTTTCAGCGCTGATGGTAATTATGAAGTATCTTACAAGTCTAACTGTGTGATATATTTCAATGGCTACATCAACTGGATTCCTCCAGCAATATACAAAAGTTCTTGTTCGATAGACGTGCGTTACTTTCCTTTCGACGAACAGATTTGCGAAATGAAATTCGGCTCTTGGACGTTTCGAGGCAACCAGCTGTCGTTTGGATTCTTCAAGAACATCAGGAAGCTCGACATCACAGACTACTTGAAGAGCGGTTCCTGGGACGTCATCGACTGTCCCGGGCGCATAGTCAACGTCACCGACGAGGCCACGGGCGAGTACAGGAACCTCATCATCTTCACGCTGCAGATTCGCAGGAAGACCTTGTTCTACACCGTGAACCTCATCATCCCCTGTGTTCTCATTTCCTTTGTGAGTATCTGTGTGTTCGCTCTGCCGGCCGACGCGGGCGAGAAAATCACACTGTGTATCTCCATTCTCCTCTCCTTGGTTGTGTTCCTGCTGCTGATATCGAAGATACTTCCACCGTCTCTGACCATCCCGCTAATAGCCAAATACCTGTTGTTTACGTTCATTATGAATATCATTGCCATTCTTTCCACTGTTATCATCATTAATAGAAACTACAGAACGCCACGCACACATCGCATGCCTGATTGGGTGCGTATTGTTTTTCTCAAGCATCTTCCAAAATATCTCTTCATGAAGCGGCCAGACCACGATGAACGTTGGCAGAAAAAGACCTTCGCCCCTCCGCCGTCCTATCATACCACACCCGAAACACGAAGGGTTAATTTGAATATTCATGAGACAAACTTGTTGGAGTTAACAGAGATTCACCATCCTCACTGTAGACTGGGACCCAAGCTGGACCGTGCCAAGTCTACAGATTCCGATGTCGTGGATAAAACGTTCAAAATGACTCCAGAGTTGTATAGAGCCACAGAAGCTGTGAGATTTGTGTATCAGCATTTGAAAACAGAGGAAGAATATGATGATGTAAGATTTATTTTTTTAAATACACACTAAAATGATGCATACGTGTGTTTGTTTATATCTCTTTTTGTGTGTGTGTGTGTGTGTGTGTGTGTGTGTGTGTTTACGTGTATATTCTGTTTGTGAAGGTATTTAATCATGTATATATAGGGGTATCTGTGTGTGTATATGTATGTATGCATTCGTGTGTATGTACTTATATATGTATTCAGGTAGATATGTAACTATGTATGTGTTTCTCTGTAAGGTGTGAAGAAATAATATATATGTGTGTATTAAATAGGTTTTTTTTTTTAAAATAATACTTCTATTTACATGTGTGACATGTATATGTCTATATGTGTAACTGTGAGAATGGGAGTTTGTATATATTTTTTAAATCAATTTTTGAAGACATCTGTTGAATATGTTTGTGACTTTTTGTATGTGTATATTTGTGTGTATGTGTTTTATGGTACTATGTTTGTATCTGTGTATGCTATACTTATGTGTGTCTTTCTTTGATAAATATGGTATTATTTTGTGATGGGTTCGTGTCGGCTGCGTATTGTTTTAATGGTCTGGGGGTTGTTTGAATCTAACCATATGTGTTGTTTCTATGTGTGTACTACGTCAGTATATGTTGGTGTGACTGCATGTAAGATCTGAATACGAGTTTAGCTTGTGTATATGTGTTTACATGTGTGTGTATAGTGTTTTTATGTGTTAAGCGTTTCTCAATCTTTACGTGTGTTTTGTAGGTATGTTGCTGGTATATTGTATGAATGAGTATGTGTGTTGACTTTATTTTTATGAATGCTATTTGTATGTGCACACGGTATACAAGTATGATGTGAATGTAATATCTGCTGTAAGAGAATATATGTGTAGTCTATATGTGTCATTCGAGGATGTTTGAATGTGTATCTGTCTGTCTTCTGTCTTTCTATCTATCTTATCTATCTATCTATCTGTCTGTCTGTCTGTCTGTCTGTCTGTCTGCCTGTCTGTCTATCTGTCTATATCTATATATATATCTCTATCTGTATATCTATCTACCTATCTATCTGTATATCTGTCTGTATATCTGTCTATCTGTCTATCAGTCTTTCTGTCTATATATCTGTGTGTGTGTCTGTGTGTGTGTGTTAGTATGTAATTGTATGTGAATTGGTAGCGATATTTATATTTGTGCACTGCTACTATTATCATTAGTATTAATTAACTGGCATAGTAAAAACAATCTAATCCGAATTTATTATGTTTATCATAAATGAAAATATGTTATTGCAACATAACTGTACAATAAATCTCTTTTATGTATTTGGATGCGTTTATAATTGATACTTTATATTAACTGGAAATATGGTAAGATAATTCTAGAACATTTCACGTAATACTTATTAGATATTGATGGTTAGGTATATAATTGGCATAAATGAAAACATGCTACTGTAACATAATTTTATGCCACTTCACATAGAGCTCTATTTCATATACTTGGATAGGTTTATTATTAATATTGTATATTAGCTGAAGAATCACAAGAAACGTATTATTCTAAATAATTTTATTACACTTGTTATTAGTTACTTTTGAATAGATGTACAGTTAGTATTACAATCTATCTTAAAATGTATTATAAATAAAATAATAATAATAACAATAATAATAATAATAATAATAATAACGATAATATTTAAAATATAAATAAATAAATATAAAATGTATTACAGTAAAATAAATTTACAACATTTAATAAGTATTTTTCATCTTTGGCTGAGCATTACATATTACATGCCAATAACTTTGTTAAAGTATCATAACTCAACACTTTAGTTCATGATTTGGGATACTTATGTAATTACCATTATACATTAATAACAAACATCTGTTTTTATGGCTCTGTAGTTTTACAACAGATTGCTTAATATTTATTTTTTTGTCTCTTAATACGTATAACTGCAATTAAATGAAAGTAACTACGTTACGGTAACATTACTTAACAACATTTCAGTTACTACGTATTTATTTAAGCTTACGTTACGGTAACGTAACTTGACAACATTTGAGTGAACGCGGCTTTGATTCGTTGAAATAATAAAAAACAATTTTTGTTCGTTTAGGTGCTGGACGACTGGAGGTACTTGGCAAGAGTGCTGGATCGTCTCATGTTGTTGATATTTTTATCAGTCACGTGTGCTGGAACTGTTGGTATTTTGGTGAACGCTCCGTTTATTCTGGACTACGTAGACCAGGACAAAATCCTGGCACAAATTCAGCAGGCGAATACACTGGCAAGAGAACTGTACAAAAAAGAGGAAAATTTGTGATATTCTTTAAAAAAAAAAAAAAATATTATCATTGTTCTTTACAACAGTATCTTTCTTTTATAATCATCTACCAGGTGGTTCGGTGAAAGTGAGGCTGTGTTGTGATGGTAAAGAGATTGCAATAAAGTACGGCAGCAGAACTTTCGTTAACTACAGAAGCGTGTGGATTCACTGCTATAATAATGTGTTGAAACATTCTCATAGATTTCAGTTAGCTCTTTTCTAGAATTTTCTTCATGTCATTTTGTAGCCTTATTTCCCCCATTCTATTTTCCCTTCCGTATACATCAGTTTATACAGTAGTTGCTTTTTGAAAAAAAAAAAGAGAAGATTTTATTGTCCATAATTGTAATAAAATATTTTTACGATAGACATTTGTGAGGTATTTTATAAAAAAAATATGATTTAATTGAAGATAAATCCACCATCTTGCAAATTTTTATGCTGTAAATCTGTTTGAAAAGTTCTATTATCAGTAACTGAATTAAAACATTTCACGGTAAGCATGTGTGAGGTGTTTACTACCAAATTTATATGATGATTTTTTTCCCCTTATTTTTCTTATTTTAGGAAACATTATTATCTGCGCTTTTATATTTAACAGCTCATCTATCAGCTGGAACAAGAATACAAAGATATCTGTTGTTGATTCTTTTAAGAAAACTGCTTTTAAAAAAGATTCATTGTCTGATAGCAGTAGTTCTTTCGTTTTTACTTCAGTTTTTTTTTTTTAATACCATGAATCAGAAATATCTGTTTAAGAGAATCTGTTATTTAGCTGTAATTTTAAATAATTTTACTTTAACTTGTTTACATGGTAACCTGGTCCCATGCAGACATTTTGTTAGAAAACCGCTTCTTGGGACGTTTGCAGTAATTTTGTTAATGTAGTGTTGTGACATTCTGAGAATTTTTGTGAACATACTTCAGATGTTTTACTGATGAAAAACACCTAAGACAGGCAGACATTTTTAATACAACGCTACCAGCAACAAAATTACCAGTAATTACCAGTGACATGCACATGCAGTAAAACGTCAACTGTAAAATACATGCGTATAAACGCACGTAGGACTGCTGTCATATCTGCCAGCATTTACGCAATTTTTGCACATTAGAGAAATACCGTATTCCCCGCAGAAAATGTAAAACTTTCGTGCTCAAAAAAGACAAGAAAAAGTGGAAAAAATGCATTGCCAAGAATAGAATGTAAAACGATGTCATTTATTTGTTCTTCATTAGCACACTGACATAACTTTTATACCCCATCAGTAAACCTCTTCTTTTCCCTTCCAGACTGTTCGAGCACGGAGTTTGAAACCATCTTGGTCATTCCTCCTCTTTGTGCTTTGTGGACGACCTCTCTGGTCCCTTCTTTTCATCACTACATTATCTTCCAATCTTTGTATTAAATAGTTTTATATTATTTAATTTGAAATTTTACAATTTAATTGTGTTGAATAATAAACATTCTTAAATTTGATTTTGAATGTGTAATGTTATTCTTTTCTGTTCAGAAATATATTATGAAGTTGTTGTGTTGTAAGTCGTTTGTTATATGTTGCTGTTCATATATCTGGATAGTAATAATAATAATAATAATAATAATAATAATAATAATAATAATAGTCGTAATAGTGGTTTTAGTAAATTTTACTGGTAGCAGTACTAATTGCTACAGTATCTGAATTTATATTATTATAAATAATTGCATAGTAATAGTACTTCAGTGGAAAAACAAGAAACAACAACAACAAAAGAAGACTACAACTGTTTTATTTTATCATAATAAATCACAGCTAAAAATAATCGGTTAAAACAAAATACCTATAAACACACTAAAACCTGACACATTAAACATTTCCAGAATAACGAGCAGAAAACAACAATTACGACTAAAGTTAAAGGAAGAAAAGGAAAGTACAGAGGAAATAAACCCCAAATCTAAGTAGTCTCTCTCTCTCTCTCTCTCTCTCTCTCTCTCTCTCTCTCTCTCTCTCTCTCTCTCTCTCTCTCTCTCTCTCTCTCTCTCTCTCTCTCTCTCTCTGTTCCTGTCTCTTTAATAATAAAATAACAGAAACAGAAAGAGAGAGGCTAAACATTAACAACATTACACCTACTCAATTAAAATCTGGAACATGCTGCTATTTAGACACGAACTCTCCATCTGACAGTTTGAAATCGATATCTTAACCACTGCTGTGCGCCTGTAATGGGCGTGAAGGCCAGCGGAGATAGAGAAATCGAGATGACAGAGCAGACCTACTTTATCAAGTTACAGTGTAATAGATTAAACGTTTGGAGACCGGTCATTCATCACTGATATTACAACAAGAGTAAGTTTGATATCACGTTATTGATTGTCTGCCCATATCTGGTAATCATGAGAGCCGGTTTGGTGCTATATGAGCGATTGGTTGATTATGGGTGATTATTTGAATATTATGCATCCGTGTATGTGTTTGATTGTTACGTATGCGTGTGCGTGATGTATGTTATCTATATGCATGTGTGTCTATATGCGCGAAGGCGTAAGTGCATTCACGCCTATTTGTGTGTACGCATAAGTGTTAGTAAATCGAATGATATATGTTACAGAATATATGAGATTTTAATGGAAACAGAGTGTTTGAGTGGGAGTGAGTGAAAGAAAGAAAGCGTCAGAGACAGAGTGGGACAGGCGCAAGGAAACAAAGAAAGAATGAAAGAGAGGGAAAGTGAGATAGAGACTGAGACGAAAGAGATAGAAAGAGACAGGGAGAGAGAGAGAGAGAGAGAGAGAGAGAGAGAGAGAGAGAGAGAGAGAGAGAGAGAGAGAGAGAGAGAGAGAGAGAGAGAGAGAGAGAGAGAGAGAGAGAGACAGCCTTGTCACTAACATAATAATTTACGGAATGTGGTACACGTGAAGTGAGTATTCAAAGATATAAAAAAACTGTTTTTCTGCTGCCTGTAATCCAGCGAAACGAAATGTTTCTAATGTTCCACTGCATTAGACGAATATTGAACCAAAGTTAAAGAAAAACCAAAGTTATGTCCCTTGCATAACTTTCCAACTAAGAAAGCCGATTATGTGTGTGTATGTATGTTTGTATGTATGTATGTATGTACGTATATATGTATGTATGTATATATGTATGTATGTATATATGTGTGTGTGTGTGTGTGTGTGTGTTTATGTGTATGTGTGTATGTATGTGTATGTGTTTATGATGTGTGTATGTGTGTGTGTGTGTGTGTCTCTATCTCTACCAATCAAAATGTCTGTCTGTCGGTTTGTCTGACTGTATCTCAGTATATTTGTATATTTGTCCGTCTCACTGTCTGCCTACTTTTCTTTCACTGTATCTGTCAATTTGTCTGTTGTTATGTTTTTTTGTTGTTTTTATGCATTTTCCGATTCAAAATTTCAGTTCTTCGGTTAGTGTACCTGTTTCTAGATGCATATGCATATATATATGTTTATTTCTTAAAATTTATTATTATCTTCTTTTTTTTAAATTATTATTATTTGTAATTCATATAACCAAAAACAATTAAACTGCAAAGCTTTCATAATTATCTTTCTAATTGTTTACTTTTGTTTCTTGACCAACAGTACAGCAATTAGAAAAATATATTTTTTTTTTTACCATTTATACAAAAATATATCTACTTATTCTAATTCAGGGTCTAAGCTTTTTTAAAACGACGTCTCAAAAATTATAATTGTTTTCTTTTTCATTCCTCCGTTTTTAAGCTTCTATTCTCCAAATTATTAAAAAAAAAAATTCTACTTTTTTCTTTCTAATTTAATAAGCATGAGACAGATACGTAACTGACATTTGTGTTCCTTTGTGACCAGTGAGAGTTTTGTAATTACGAGTGACAGGAGAATTTGCTTTTCCAGGGCAGTTCTCTTCTTCTGATAAAGTTTTCACATACTTACATCTATAATTGATTATCGAAAAGTTCTTTGTGGGCCAGACACTAATCTGCAGGGTCAACGTAGACGGGTTTGCTTTAACATGAGGCTCGGGGCCAGAGTTTACGGATTAAGTGTTTCATAGCTATCGCTAAATCTTTTAAGAACATTTTTCGTTATAACACGCTCGAGGAAAATTATGCTTTTTGTTTACAAGGCGTCTGGAATCCATATTGTAGTTAGATTTCGATAACTATGATGATGACGGTGGTAATAATAATAATCATAATGATGGTGGCGATAATAATAATAATAATAATAATAATAATAATAATAATAATAATAATAACTACAACAACAACAACAACAACAATAAAAATAATAAATTAGAGGAAATAGATATAAATAGGTAAGGAAGAGATTGGAGAATCAGAGAGAGAGAGAGAGAGAGAGAGAGAGAGAGAGAGAGAGAGAGAGAGAGAGAGAGAGAGAGAGAGAGAGAGAGAGAGAATAATAAAAAGTGATAAGAAACACAGAGAGAAAAAAAACATCTGGTAAAGTGATCACCAAATTGTATTCTGTTCTCATCGCTGCCCATATGGTCTATTAACCTTTCCAGTCAGAGTACAATAAGTGTTTTATCAAAGTAGGTGGTATATGTTTTGTTTTGTTTTCTTTAAGTAAAGTTTATATAAAAAAAGTCTTGGTGTTAAAAGAAAAACTTAGTTTTATCATTTGGTACGCCGGGAATTCCTGGAATTATTTATCATCCAGTGAACATTAATAAATTCTGTTCAAAATTAAAGGAAATTAAGAAAGAAAAAACTGAAATAATTTTGAATATAAAATAAAATAATAACTACAAATACCTGTCCTAGAATTATACAGAGTTTAAATATGTACGTCATATTTTGTCTTTAAACGTTATTACTTTTCAACACAGACAACGATTCGCATCTACATATTTTACTGGAGTTTTAAAGCCTTAGGGTTTTATACTTCGAAAGATATGTTAGCAGAAATATAACAGAAAACACCAGTGCAGTAGACAAAAGGCAAATACCCCGAGGAAACTAATTTTAATTTTTTCCTCCCCAGCATTTAAAAACTCTGCCTAATTGGGTTTGGCCGCATCTGTTAATAAGCAAATAGAGTGTCGCGTCCTTGGAGAATATCATTTAAAAAGTTTTAACAAATAAGTTTTCATCGATTAGCTAACAGCCTTCAGCATGAAGTTAATGTGCTTTGTATACATGTACACAGAGGTGTGGGTCATTACAGACTTTAATGATCTCATTGGTAAAGATAGCATCCTCATGCATAGCAAGACTGGTCCATCGCAGGCCATTTACCAAATTGACACAGTGTTTTCACATGCAAATGTGATGTGGTTTTAAGATTTACGCCACACGGTCCAAGGCGATTGTAAAATAGTAAACCCCAATACGATAATTTGATCATTCTAAATATCATCGATCTGCTTTCTCGAAAATGGGACAAAACTTGGAGAAATCGAATTTGTTTCGATGACAAACGAGTGCCGAGATCAAATTGAAGACGTCTTTCCTATCGTCGCTGTGGAAGAGTAAAATGAATTTTCATGTTAAATAAAATTACAGTGTTTCTTAATATTAATTTACAACGTGTGAAGATGCTCAAGCTTGTACTAACAAGGCGCAGAGGCAGGCTGTAAGAAAGTAAGAACGTAACCGACATCATCGCATTAATCTTCCAGGATCAGTGGCTCCTTCAATTTCATGTTTAGTTATTGAAATTTTATGTACAACAACTTGTCATAAAGACAGTCTGCTCAAAAACAAGATTTTTCTCCTGTATCTCCCATTTGTCCTGATTGGTGGTATTTTAAAATTTATTTTTATACTTCATCAAGGGATTTTTTTTTATTTAAGTCGAAAAATCGAGGTTTTGTCCACAAATCCTACCTTCTTCCCTTTTTGGTCGCACTAATTAATGACGGATTTTTGCTGTATTTAGAAATGCTTATAAATTTGATTCATTACTTTAAAAGTCATTTTGAAAAAAGAATATTATGTTAGAATGATTGACACACGTTTTTAAATCATTCGTAGTGATAAAAATAAGCAAAACAACTCGTTCATTTCCCTGTAGAATCCATAATTAAATTTCATAGAACTGTTTGTTAATCCTTTAATAGTTTAGTACGTTCGACCTATTTAAATGACAAGAGTATTTTACGAGTAATTGAAAAGTACGTTATGTAAAGACAGGTTGCAGTTTAACCAAAGTGTCCCAGTACGTCCTGACATATATTATTACCATTCAATAACCTTGGAAAAATGGGTTTTAAATAGTAAATAAGAATGATATAAACCACGTACATAATATCAACATCGCAAGCAAAAATTGTCTATTAGCATGTGGGCACTGTTTTCTTGATTTCATAGTTAAAGATTCAATTTAAATTTTCATGATCAAGTAGATTAAACATTTCGTTTTTATTTAGAAATTAATCCTGCATGTAATTACAGTGGGATTTTTTTGTTTTCTTAATTTACAAATATATTAGTATGAGTGGGAGTTGGCAGTAAGTCGAGTGACAATCAGAGAGAACACACGAGAGATGTTGTTTTTCACAGATCAGTAGATGTTCACGATTATTAATCTGCCCAGAATTCTTTTCCAAGATCTTTTGGTCTCTGGAACAATCACATCTTATGAGCGATACTGGAACTAATGAAGCGTGAACATCGCGACAGCACGCTGGTTTCTGTCTGATTGACCTCGGCGCACTCATCGTCGCAAAACACGACTGCACATCTTATTGAGTTATCGACCCTGGGGAATCACAGGAGAGTAAATTTTAGCGTGATTTCTTTCAATGGGAAAATCTACTTGGGCAAAAGTGCACTTCATTACAAGTTTATCCAAGTGTTAACGTTTATCCTGCGATACATTCATGGCGAATTGAAAGCCCACTCCTAACACCTGCACGACTGAAACCACTTTCCAGATCTGGTAGTCGTAACAGTAACGTATCTGGTAGTCGTAACAGTAACGTATCTAGTAGTCGTAACAGTAACGTATCTAGTAGTCGTAAAGTCACAACTTACAATTTGATTGATCTCAAAATTAATTTTCCTCGGAGAAAAAATATTCTTTAAAACAAATACATAGTAAATTATCCCTTCAGTAAATTAGGATACAAGTATTATACTACAAAATTATTTTGTATTACGTTGGTTGTTATTTGCATCAAAATGTTCGTTCAGCGATCTAAAATACAAGTGATATATTATTATTACAGAATAGTTTGTATTATATCTCCTACATAAAGCTGATATTTGTAATAAATTGTTTGCTCAGTAATTTAGGATACTTGTTTTATATTGCAGAATTATTTTTATTACATGCACTTACTTACAATAACTAGTTTGCTCTGTAATCAAGATACAAGTATTACATTATTTTTATCACTGTATACTTGATATTTATGGACACATGGTGTACAGTGCGCTTTGATTATTGAACATTGCTGTGTATCTATTGTAAAACAGTTCTGCGTGTTAACATATCGATAATTTACGTTGGTTACATAAAAATAATTTTGCTTGCAGGTGTTTATTTCAGTTTACATTCTTTCTCTCGTTTCTTTATTTCTTTACTATTATTATTATTATTATTATTATTATTATTATTATTATTATTATTATTGTCATTATTATCATTATTATCATTATTATTATTGCTATTGTTATTATTAATGCTGTTGTGTGTTGTTCTTATCATCATTATTATTTTATTATTATTACTGAAATCTGACAGTATTCATTTAATGTAATTAATATCGATCAGAACGTCAAATCATTTCCCGGTAATTATGTTTCTAAGAGACTCAGAAAAAATACTAAAATGAGATTTAACAATGCAAATAATAAATATTTAAGAAAAAAGAGGAAGAAGAAAAACGAAAAAGAAATAAACGCCATGCAATAGATAATCTGAAATCAAAATAATTTTAAAACAACTCTCAAATTTTCATTAATGTATGATTTCTCATTTTAAAATAATAAATATTTTATTTCTCTGATATTATTATGTTAGAGAGAGAGAGAGAGAGAGAGAGAGAGAGAGAGAGAGAGAGAGAGAGAGAGAGAGAGAGAGAGAAAGAAAGAGAGAGAGAGAGACTAAAAGTAAACGAAGAATGATAGAGAAACTTAGATGTTATTAGCAGAAGACATGTAGACCAAAGATAAAACTTAAAAAAAAGTAAAATAACGGTTTATTGTAATCAAACCGTCCTGTCATTCTGAGGTTTTGTTGGGTTAATCGTGCGTCTAGGAATCCTGCCTCTTGTTAATTAGTGAACTGGAAACTGTATCTTCTAGATGAAGGGAAGCTAAACGTTAATGCCTGGGGTAAATTTGATTTAGCAGTGTGTTTGGAATTCTAATCAACTGTTATGACACATGGTTGAAACCGAATGGTTATTTACGCCAGTTTTCCTCATTTTGCCATTAAAGTCGTACAGTAAATTTTCGCATTCGTCATTTATTTTATAAAAAGACATAACTTAAATAGAACACTTCGCCTTCTTGAAATTGAAGCTGACTCCAGGCATTATGAAACGCCTGTCAAATTTGAAGAATTGCTAGAAAACATTTGTTTGTCACTGTGACGAGACGAGATAGAATGACGGTGTGATAATAAACTTCACTCCAGACAGACAGACAGCGAAATCGAACCAGGAATTCTAAATAACACAGTTCGCTAATTAGAATGTTTGAGGTTTTGTTTTCATTAAAGATTTCACCAACTTGTTATTGCTGCTCTTGTAGCAGCTGGTTAGTTCGTCTTCTTGGTATTACAATTATTGTTCTTATGATTCGTATTACTATTACTATTATTATTATTATTATTATTATTATTATTATTATTATTATTATTATTATTATTATTATTATTATTATTATTATTATTTATAAAGCCTTTCTAATTAACTTGCTTCAATACTCAAACACTTTCTTATATAAAATATTTTAAAGTGATAATGCAATTTTTGATATATACACATACATACATACATACATACATACATACATATACACATACATACATATAAATATACATATACATACGTACATACATATATATATATATATATATCTATATATATATATATATATATACTGTATATGTAAAATATTTTATTCATATTTTAAATGTAATCTATAGTGATCTGGTTATTTACATCCTTTTATTTAAGTCATTTTTAGTATATATATTTACGACATACAATTGTTTTTAAAATTATATTATATTTACAAGATAAATATGGCTCGGCAGTAAAATGATACGGAATATTATGGAATATTATAGCAGTGCTTCAGTTGTCTCGGCTTCAGTACGTACAAAATTCAAATACAACTACAACCTGATTTATTCACTTAACCCTTAAATAGAATATTAAAGTTTAATATTTATTTCTCATGAATATTCATAAAACAAAACTCATCATGACTGACGTTTTGTAAATGACGCCCACTGTTTTTTATATACTTTTTTTTTTTTTTTTTTTTTTTGGAACGGCACCAGGAAATAGATTATTTCTGCAATATAATTAATACCGAATCTCGATGGGACTTTAAATATTTTTTTTTTAGGTCAAATCATTGTGAATGACAGACCGAAGCTTGCATCGACCGAATTTTTGAAAAACATAACAGCAATTAACACCAGAAGAGCCTAATCGCATAAAGTTTGTCTTCATCCGCGCTAAAACAGCCATTAATCCATACACGGAGGTACACGAGTGTTGCTCATTAAACGAAACGGAATAAAAATAAAAAAAAAGACGCAAGAAAGGACTGGGTAAGAAAAGTCCATATTGGCACATTTTCGCTAAGTGTGTAAAGCAATAAAGTTATCACACAAAGTGATTTGTTTTGTCGATGAATTGCTCTTCAGAGGTTATTGCAGTCAGCGGTTTGTCTTCATTATGATGATTCTCAAAACTCGTGATGCTCAGTTGTTAGCCTGTTCGAGGACAATGGGTTGTTGTTCTGGCTTGTCAGACATTTTGACAGCTCTGTTCCGTACTTCGTGTCTTAATGGACGAAACCCTTGTCGTAACTTCATCAAAATATGTTAAAAAATTAAAATGAATAAAATCTGAGGAGTGTTTGAGCATTCGCTTGAAGACTGGCGGTTTTCTGGATCAATCCTCATAGATTATGCACCATTATTGTTAACAGTTAAAACGATTGATTTTAAAATATTTCTGTGTATGCTCTTTACTGATTATGTAATATTACGAAATACTGAACACATTTGCAGTCCAGAGTTAAAAGCGTGTTTAATCACCATACAAATTATAGTGGATGAACCTGTTTCCTTGATACAACGGGTTAAATTCCACAGTTAGCAGCGAAGGATATTTTTATGCAACTTCCCATAACAATATCTTTTGATAAACCAGATATGGAGCACTGACTGGAATGGGAAAGAGCCAAATAACTGTCACGATCTTAATCAATGAAAATATTGCATAGCCTGGCGTCAGCGGGTTTCTACTCTCAGTTTATTACTGACAAAAGCTTCGTGTGTGTTAACGATAAAACTACGCTTAGATGTTATTTACTGATTGCTTAATTAAACAATCTTCTTTAGAAAACAAAACAAACCATTAAACGTATTTCTTGTTGCACGCAATCTGTTAACTTGAATTGTCTCTCAAAAACACGCGTTTGTTTTAATGTCTTAGTCGATTACTTTAGAAGAGCAGAGAAAACAGTTGTTTTACGCTTCTCCAGTGAACTGTGAGTAAAAAGGTCGTAAAGAGGATGCGATCCCGCTGTCTGCCGGTTTACACGCCGGTTGTTTAATAGACATGCGACGCTCGCGTAAATCTAGAGGGATTCTGCTGTCAAACTGATGTAGCTAACACGTCTGTAGCAAACAGTCAAATTTACTTAGTTCTCAAGCATGTTGCAGACAGCTTGTAATTGGGAGATTTACTTTGTTTGTTTGTGTGTGTGTTGTTTTGTCTTTCCCGCTCGTTTGATTGTTACGTACACTTGGGAGTAGAGTCAGTCTTACAACAGACTTTTCAGTAACAACAACGACGACAACGACAACTATGGCGATATATTGAAGACGACATCACCGCATAAAATAATAATAACATTATTAGCAACTTAACACTACCACCACCACCACCACGAACAACAACAACAACAACAACAACAATAATAATCTAATAGTCGAAGTAGTAGAAGGAAAATAGGCCTACTACCATTAATACTATTACTACTAATAATGACGCTAATAATAATATCGAGAACAACATAAGTAAATA
>CM022669.1:3826493-3901493 GCA_012295275.1 Chrysomallon squamiferum
AGGAAATAAACCCCTCTCTCTCTCTCTCTCTCTCTCTCTCTCTCTCTCTCTCTATCTATCTCCCCACCTACCTGCATATCTGTATATCTACCTGCAAGTCCATCTATCTACCTGTTCGTCTGATTACAATTTGTTGTTATTATTGTAGTTGTTTTTGCTTTAAAATGTAGGATTATGAGTAAATATAATGATAATAATAATAATAAAAGTACTATTATTAGTAGTAGCAGCAGCAGTAGTAGTACTATTACTTGTATCCCTCTTCTCATTACCACCATCATCACTATGATAGTTAACAAATTCAAAAAGACAACGACATTTTTTGCTTAACGTTTTTTTTTTTCTTTTTCTCGAACACTAGAAAGAGAAAAAAAATCAAAGTATTGTATTGGCATTTGTGATTGACTTCGCGAGTCGGTGCCTCACTCATTCAGAAGATATAACAAGTCCGCGTTGTCGAATCTGACGTCTCTTAGATATATTGTTCCTGTAAATCGTTTACGTGTCTCGTTTATTGCGAAGAGTTGTTATTGATTTCACTTACATCACAGCAGGAATAAAGGACAATGTACTTAGCGGTGTTCGCGTTCCCCCATCAATCAGACGTGCCTTAATAACAACAGATAACATTATTCTGCGTTGAGTAAACATCCTTTACAGTCCTCGGTGTCCGTGCCGATGTTTGTGTTTGTTTGTTCTGATTTTTCTTTTCATTTGTGTGTGTGTGTGTGTGGTTCGAAGCTTTACATATGATTTAATTATTTAAAATAAGTATTTAATATATATATATAATTGTCGTTTTTTGTTTATTTTAAAAAATTTTTATTTATTTATTTATTTATTCATTCAATTCATTCATTCATTTATTCATTCATTTGTTTGTTTGTTTGTTTGTTCCTGTAGTTACTGTACTTATTTTTGATGTCACATATTTGCTCTTTTCGTCTTCATTTGTTGAAGCTAACGATATTATTATTATTATTATTATTATTATTATTATTATTAATAGTAGTAGTAGTAGTAGTAGTACTAGTAGTTGTAGTAGTTGTAGTAGTAATAATAGTCGTGGTAATATTGGTTATTCTTTTTAGTACTACAATAATAACTGTAGAAGTAGCAATAATGTTTCATTTCAGACAAAATGAAAATGAGTCCTGTTAAGTTTTTTTAGTAATGAAAGTATATATATATATATATATATATATATATATATATATAGTATATATATATATATATATGTTTTCACGTGATTTGTTACAATACATGTATTAGCTGAAACCAGATCACGATTCCTTATGACAATATCAAAAAGTCTTCAACAGAGCAGAAAGAGATTTCTTGTTTAAATGAAGCAACGTGTCAAATATACCACAAGACGTGTGTTTGTCTCATTCTGTTTCTTTGAGCAATTTCCAAGAAAAAATTAGAATAATACAAACTGCTATAGGTCACGCAGTAACTAGTTCAAATGTTGTTTGTAGAGTAAAGCTGACATTTATCAGTCTGCTAAGAATTTCCTGTTTTTCCTTTAGCTTTTAAAAACATTTTAATTTCTCTGTGAAATAGAACATCATGAATCCATGCCAGAAAATAACACTCAGTATTAATCTAACATTGTTGTCGACTTTATTGTTGTTAAAGGTTAGTTTCTAAAACAAATAAAATAATAATTTAGAAATATTTAATTCGTATGTTTGCACATTATACTGTATTTCTTTCGAAACTTCTAAGATCTTTTTATCAAAACTTCACAACGATATTATCTTAGTGTTTGTCATAAAGGATATCTTTTTTTTCATTTTTTCTTTTCTTTTTTTCTCTTTTTATAAGTTATTGTCTTTTTTATTTCCTATTTCTTCTGTTTTCTCAAATTATTTCCCTCTTATTCTGTACTTGTAACACACAAAACATCTGCTGTTTAAACAAAAACAATAATTTTGATAAAGTGCCGTTGCTCTTATTGCGTTATTCGAAATATCAGTGACAGGCTGCCGCCAGGTAGATTCTGCGGCGCCAATTAGCGTGTTTGTTTTTTCTTGTAACAGCCACTGTCGACTGTATCGGGTTTCATTTTTTTAATAAGCTAAAAATATTTTATATTTATCAGTCATTCATGTGATACGTTTTTTTTTTTTGTTGCTGGTTTGCTGTATGCAGGTTGTATGAAAGACGTTTTAATATCAGTAATAAATGTATGATTAAGAATAAATATGGGATTATTTGCAAAAATGTTTAATATAGTTTGGGGTTTTTTTCGATAAAATTTGATAAAAATAAATGATTATTAAGTAATGAAATATTTTTGTGTAGTATTTAAGTAACTATTGCTTTGTGATAAAGAATGTAAGTCAACGTGTTTTGAATGAATGTATGTTTGTATATGTGTGTGTGTATGTGTTTGTGTGTGTGTTTTGTATGTGTGTACACACAGATATATCTGTGTTAACCATTCATACAAAATGTGTTTACTTAAGGTCTATATATATATTCACTACAGACAAGATTCGTTGCATCGCCAACATACTAATTTGCTGATCATAACACAGTATAAAGCATGCCTGTTATGGACTTAGAGTTGAGTAAACTAGGTCCTTTGTCTGAGGTCGTGTTTCAGGCTTACAAAGCAATATGTTAGGGCAATTTTGCACTCCTCATATTATGGTCAGGAGCCAGCTCTGGGAAGTAAATTTGGTTTCTATTCGGTTTTAAGACAAATACGTTATCCACGGTGCCACCAAGACTGGTCTAAACCAGGTTCATCTCTATTTTTATAGTTTCTATGGGGGCTAACGTCCATACCCGCACTTAAATAATTAACCGTTGTAATTTGTTATCTATTGAAATAGTTTGATTTGCACAGGCTACAAATACCGTGCATTGAGGAGATCTCACTCGTAAAGGTCTGTAGGTGAGCTGCTGTATCTTTGTACGGTTTAATCAGGTTTCCTTCTGGTCCTCTCATGAATAAGAGAGTTAATCACAACGGAATAATGACGCATCGTAAAAAGAAATGACTGCTCAACGTTAGCCGTTCGATTCTACAAAAGTTCGCATCTTAATTTCCATATTTGCTATCGGCGATCCATTGACCCAAGACATATTGAAAGGAAATTCATAGAAATAATGCAAAGAAAGATGCATAAAGAAAGGAACTTTATTATAGAAAATTCCATTTATATGTCATTGGTAGCTACATTACTGCCGAGTTAACCACTCATCCGCTCTTAAGAGAGAGACTAGGAGATTTTGTTTTTTGTGTGGATTTTTTTTGTGGGTCTTTTCTTTCCACTCTTTATATTCTGAAACATCCATTACCGATTGCAAATGATCACTTAGACTGTCTTCTGGTTTGAAAACGGAAGCTAAAAGACATATTTGATTTCTTGAAGTCCCGCTAACAGCACTTAAGAATCGTTACAAATGTAAGATTTACCTCAGCAGTGTCTGACTGCGAGCTACTTTTTAAATGTTGTATTTCTTTTACCGGTTAAAATCATATCCATTGACTGAATAATAATAATAATAAGAAGAAGAAGAAGAAGAAGAAACTTATTAATAATCTCCAATATAAATATCTGAAAGTATAATTATTATCTAAAGATAGCTACAATTCATTCATTCATTCATTCATCTAGTTATTCATTCATTTTTTGATTCATTTGTTATTTTCCTTCCTATATTTGTTTTCTACTATTTCTCCACTGTCTTCATCGTCATCTTCATCGTCATCTTCATGTTGTTGTTTTGGTTCTTATTGCTATTGTTGCTACTTTTGCTATACTAATCATAATCATCGTTGTCGTCATCATCATCATCATCATCATTATTACCACTATCTCTACTATTAGTATTGTTACTATATTACTGCAACTACTACTACTACTACTACTACCACTACTACTACTACTACTACTACTACTACTACTACTACTACTACTACTACTATTAGCTCTACTACCACTACCAACTAATAATCTATATCATAAATGGTATGCATACATTTTCTCTATGCAAGCCCTGTAATTGCAACAAATGTACTGGATTTTGATTTCACTTCTTTCCGACACATTAACAAAACACAAACCCTGGTAATTGCCTATCTCCAAGCGTTTCCTATGTCTGAAGTTGATTGCGGACAAGCCGTTTGAGCTAATGATATTTCCTTGTATGTGTCAGCCCACACGATCACTCGGTGACGAATATTAAGTTAATTCATGTGTGGAATATGGCTACTTATCGCATGTTCTGCAGATGTTTTCTGAATCGTCAGACAAAACTGATTTGGTAATTCACTAATCTAATTACTTTCACCGATTATTTTATTAAGAACGATCAGCTTTTACACACCCAGAAAAAAAAATCCAGTAAATAATGGTCGATTTGTATGTGTTTGTTTATCTGTGTGTGAATGTATGCTTTATATGCGAGTGTGTTTGTGTGTTGTGTGTGTATTTATATGAATATGAATATGTACATTTTATGTATATGTATATCTATTTATGTTTGTGTGTATATGTGTCTGTGTATTACATATAATGTTTATGTATATATACGTTAATATAAACACATTTATTTATGCTTTGTATTTTACGTCAACGAAACTCTCTCACAACTCTATATTGTTTAATTTAAACATGATGCTACTTTTGCTATATTTGGTAACAGATACCTCTGTTTCTGTTTTCAGGATGAAAAGAATCAAGTGATGACTACAAACGTCTGGCTTAGACAGGTACATTTAGCTTTTATTTCTTCTTTTTCTCATTGCAACATCAAAGCACTCTAGATATTGAATTCTCACAATTAACATTATTAAGCGGAATCTCCCCGTTTCGGTTAATAAAATTTGGTTTTCTTTAGAAAATAGCAGCAACGACAGAATTAACGTTCAAGGGATGTCTGGTGTCTAGCATTTGACCGGTATTAAGGAGACTATCGCTTAACCAATTTGCAGTTCGCTAAAAGGAAAACTGTATATTTGTATTTTGCGTCTGTCTGACTCCGAAGCTAAATATACTCAGAAGTGTCATTTCAGAACATTTCCTTTTTTCATTAAATGACTCTATTAAAGAGTCTTTCTTCTGCTGTTACAGGACAATGTATCAAGAACGCCTTAATGATGATAACGATGATAATGATGTTAGTCATATCAGTGGGTATAGTTCCATTCGTAATAATGCTAGAAAAAAATAAAAAAGTAATTAACTACAACAAAAACAACAGTAACAAAACAATAACAACAACAATAATAATAATAGTAATATAAAATAAAGAACAACAACAACAACAACGACAGCGACAATAATAATAATAAAAAATACTACTAGTAATAATCATAAACTGATGTTACAGAAAAAGGAGTTGTAGAGGTGACGGCAAATGTTGTTGTTGTAGCAGTAAATGTAACAGTAGCAGAAATACAAATATATTGAGAGTAGTGATAGTACTTATAGCGTCAGTAATAGTATGGACAACCAGTAATAGAACTGAACAGTAGCAGTAGTTGTAGTAGTAGTAGAAGCAGTAAAAACAGATGTAGTAATAGAGCTAGAAGTAGTAGTTGATTTAGTAGTAATTGTAGGACAAGTATTAGTATTACTAGTATAGTAGTAATACTATAGTATTTGTTGTTGTTCTAATATTTTTACAGTTATAGTAATATACATTACTACCACTACTAGTAATACGTGTACTACTACTACTACCATACTTCTATTACTACTACATTACTACTACTAGTATTACTACTACATTACCACACTACTACTCCTGCTGCTACTACTGGTCCTGTTCCACTATTACTACTGCTACTGCTAATACTAATATTACGATAACTAGTACTACTATTACCATAGAAACTAGTTGCTAATAATAATACTAGCCTTGCAGTTCATCAACTATTACTACTCTCAGTATATGTATTTCTGCTACTATTCCATTTATTCCTACAACGTCTGTATTTGCCAGTGCACTACAGCATGGTTTTATCTTGCAGGAATGGTGTGACAGAAAGCTGATTTGGACACCAGATGAATATGGCGGTGTCGATAAACTCTACGTACCGTCAGACCAAATCTGGCTTCCAGATATAGTTCTATATAATAAGTAAGTAACAATAACAACAACAACAACAACAACAAAAGAAATGTATTAAATACTATATAAGCTTCGTGAAGATCCTTCTGTAAAGAAAATTAATATGAGAGATTTTCTGTAAAACAAAAATAATGAATGTAATCTAAATCTGAATATACATATTATAACGTCTTCTTTTTACTTTTTTTATTAATTAATTAATTATAATTATATTTATTTATTTATTTATTTAGTTAGTTAGTCAGTTAGTTTTTATTTATTTAGTTTTTTGCTATAAATTCAATAGCTAGGTAATTTATCTGTTACATTTTCAGTGCTGACGGTAACTACGAGGTCACACTAATGACTAAAGCTACAATTCACTACAATGGCAAAGTTGTTTGGGAACCTCCAGCCATATACAAAAGCTCTTGCCCCATCGACGTCGAGTTTTTCCCGTTTGACATTCAGAACTGCAAGCTAAAGTTTGGGACGTGGACGTACGACGGAGACCAGGTTGACCTCGTTCACATCTGTGCACAAGGAAGTGAGCCGAACGTCGTGGTGGAAAGCGGAGTTGATCTCAGAGACTTTTACCCCAGCGTGGAGTGGGACATTTTGGAAGTGTCTGCCACGAAGAACACTCGCAGATACCCGTGCTGCACCGAGCCGTATCCTGACATAACGTTTGAGGTGACAATGCGCAGACGTACTCTGTTCCACACGGTTAACCTCATCATTCCCTGCGTGGCCATCTCGTTCCTCACGATTCTTGTCTTCTACCTCCCGTCCGACTCGGGCGAGAAAACCACTCTGTGTATATCCATTCTCCTCACCCTGACGTTGTTCTTTTTGCTGCTGGCTGAAATCATTCCACCGACGTCCATAGTCGTACCGCTGATCGGAAAGTACCTGCTCTTCACGCTGATACTAGTCACATTGTCCATCATCGTAACCGTCATTGTTCTCAACGTCCATTTTCGCTCCCCAGCTACGCACAGCATGGCCCCGTGGGTAAGGAGAGTATTTCTGAACATTCTGCCCAGGCTGTTGCTGATGCGGAGGCCTCATCATGACTACGACTGCTCGTCCAAGACGATGGTGAAGTCGTGTAACGGTCTGGAAGTCCAGAATGACAGTCGAGACCCGCGAAGCTTCGAAGGAAGGTCTTTCCTGGAGCTGTCGTCGTCGGAATATCAACGAACGTTACAGGAGGAGGTGTTAGTGGTTCAGCGTGAGCTGTCTCCAACGAATCGCAGGAAGTTCTATTCGAAGGAAGTGAAGGACGCGCTGGAAGCGGTTAACTTCATTGCAGAACACATGAAGCTGGAGGATCAAACGTCCGCGGTATGTACTTGTCTGACAAAGTGTGTACGACCATACTGCCTTCTTAGTACTTTTTATTATTATTATTATATATATCCCTGAGATTATAAATGGAAGATGCAACTTTACAAAGTTTTTAATGTGACAACAACAACAACAACAACAATAAAACAGTGAAAAAAAAAAAAAATGAAAAAAGCAAAAAAAAACCCCAAAACCCCCAAACAAACAATAAAAAAATAAAAAAATAAATATGCAATAAAAATAAAAACGACAACAAACAAACAAAAATGATATATAAGATGATTATATTTTCCATTCAGGTTTTTTTAGACTGTTTTAATCTATGAAATAATCTAAGTAATAATCTATGAAATTCTAAAGTAATAAAACACCGTAAATGACCATTTTCATCTTGATCCATTATTACATTCTTGATCCACATTCTTACGATCTTGTTGTGCATTTGTTATGCTTCACTAATATCATAGGGCTGGCATTAAGTAATAATATAAAAATCATTTAAAAATATACGAAATTCTCAAAGATTGTATGTTCACACCATCATACTACCATAGGTATTTGATTAAGATAGAAAATCTTCTTTAATTAATTTTGAAGATGCAAAACATCAAAACGTCTATTAAATACATATATATATTAATGTTCATAATAAATGTATATAGATAAATAACAGTGTAGTCTGCAAATCTCTTAACTTACCTGCAAAATGATCCTGTCATTTAGACATCCAGTTATACCGACCTGCATTGTTATATCTGTCATGACGTCATCATATTATTCCAACGTAGCGGATGACGTAAAATGTAAACAAACAGAAGACATTAACGGGGTCGAACGATATTATTTAATAATAATAATAATAATAATAATAATAATAATAATAATAATAATAATAATAATAATCATAATAATCATAATAATAATATCGTTAGCTTCATCATTTTAAATTTAAATTATTTCAAATTCTCGGATGTGTGTATTTATAATTTCAGATTGAAGAAGATTGGAAATACGTTGCCATGGTGCTTGACCGTATGTTTTTGTGGATCTTTACAACGGCATGTATTGTAGGTACATTTGGAATTATCCTTCAGGCGCCCTCACTTTACGATCAACGAGAACCTCTGACGTCATCAGATTTTGCGGACAGTTGTTACCAAGCGTATGCATCCAGATAATGACACAATCTACCTCATTTGTTATTGTTGTTTACATGGAAACTAAATATAAACTGTTATAAGAAGGAAAAAAAACTGATTATAATTATTGTTCGAAATGTTAATCAAATTTGTTCTTACATTCTGCACAAAATGTCCGTCTTGGAAAAATTAGGTTAGTGGAAATGATATGCAAACATTACATTATTATACGTTATATTATTTTACATTATTATTATTATTATTGTTGTTATTATTATTATTATTATTATTATTATTATTATTATTATTATTATTATTATTTATTACTAACATTTAAAGATAGTATGCACAGCTAACATGTTCTATACTAGTATACAATTAGAACTGGTTGGGTGATAAAGATTTCACATTGTTCTTACAGATTTTTATGTGAATATAAAACTGACGTTTTAAAGATATCTGTGAAAATAAAAATATAATAGGTTTAAATACATATTGTTTCTCTTTTAATTTAAATTAGCATAAATCTTTTCTTTTTCTCCTGTCTGTCTTTCCTTTCTTCCGTTTTGCACTGTATATGTTCCTGTGTATCTGGCTTTCGTGTGTTTATGTATGTATGTATGTATGTATGTATGTATGTATGTATATGTATGTATGTATATATATGTATGTATGTATATATGTATGTATGTATGTATGTGTATGTAAAGTTGGTAGATACGTATTTTACTTAATATCAATAAATAAATAAAATAAAAAAATAATAAAAAATTAAATTAACATAACATTTGTGCTTAGTTTATTTTAGTTATTTTTTTATCTTTGTCTTATTTTACTTGATTTTATTGTCATTTTTTGTCTTTTCGTAATATTATTTTTAATAAGAATAAGAGTAGTAGAATTAGTAGTAGAAGCAGAAGAAAAAGAAAAAGAAAAGGAAGATAAAGGGAAGGAATAAGAAAGTATCAATAATAACAACAACAACAGTAATAATAACAATTTTTTAACATCATTTATCGAGACCTGGATGCACTGCAACATGCTGAAGCTGAGAAGACCGTTGTGATGATTTTCACTTCTAAATAATAACTCAAAGAACGCTGACACCATACCAGTTACTGTGGGTGATGCCTTCCTAACTTCAGTACCATACATCTGAAATCTTTGCTGTAAGTTTGATTCTACAATGACTATGGAACATCAAGTGAATGTAATATATCGGTCTGGCTATGCTCAGCTATGGAAGATCGGTAGAATTTAGTAGTATCTCACCAGAGATGCCATAAAAACACTGGTGAATGGACTTGTGACGTCACGACTGGACAATTGCCATGGTCTACTGCACAGGTTGCTCAACAAACTGCATCGGGTCCAGAATACTGCAGCACGCATTGTGACCAGGTCATGATCACAGACATATGTCGCCAGTACTGAATGCGTTCCTCTGGTTGCGTGTCCACTGTAGGATAAAGTACAAGCTCATGGTCCATACATACACAACACCTTGAACGATCGTTCCCCAGAGTACATCAAGGACATGCTGGAAGCGTAAAGACCAAGCCGGACTCTGCGATCACAGAATTCATTAAGATTAGTAACACCAAAAATAAGAACAACTACAAACAGCCAGAGATGTTTCAGTTATTGCTGCACCAACTTTGTGGAACTCACTCCCAAGTAACATCAAGGAGGCTGAAACATCAACTGCATTGAAAACTACTAAAGACCCATTTCTTTCCCAAATCTTTGTTAATATATAATTATGTTTTATTTTTCCAATTTTAATTACCTTGAAATATGACATTTTTTGTTTTTTTTCACCATTAAGCTTACATTTATTTTAATATG
Source organism: Chrysomallon squamiferum (assembly GCA_012295275.1). Taxonomy (NCBI): domain Eukaryota; kingdom Metazoa; phylum Mollusca; class Gastropoda; order Neomphalida; family Peltospiridae; genus Chrysomallon; species Chrysomallon squamiferum. The sequence continues at coordinate 3,836,906 of CM022669.1, forward strand.
TTTATGTCCATGTCTTTTGTATTTTAGTTTATTAATTTACGCTGTAAAACATCATTGAACTTACTTTTTATGGAAAAAATTCTATATAAATATGGCATAATAATAATAATAATAATAATAATAATAATAATAATAATAATAATAATAATAATCATTCATTTTTGCTGTTCATTATTTGGAAAAATTCCAACTAGATATACCGAATGAAGTGAAATCAAATTATTAAGCATAGAGAAATCTACGAATTTCTACTACATTTGATACATACTGTCTCAGGACTAATATATTTATTCTCATAACAACACTTAAAACTAACAGAGTACTGACGTGAACAAATAAACCTTGGTCCCAAAATGAGCAACCTAGCACTTACTTTATTCTAAGCTAATTAAATTTCCCGTTATTAAAGAGACTATAGAAAACGTCCAATCAAAACGACTGAAACACGATCGTACAATAGTACTGTCATAACACTACGCTGCGTATTTCAATATTGTCAGAATTGGCATTTTCGTATACTTCTTAACCGCATCATGGCTTTGCCCGTATCGATATCAGTGTCACAGTCATCACAAATATTATTCCAGTTTATGAACAAACTTAATGATATCACGAAACGGAAAAATTGTATTACATGGCTTCGCGTTTCGCTTTGTCGTACCGTTCGATTTGCTCTGAGTGCAGAGCAGGCATTTCACGCCATTTCTGGATTTTTGGCTTTACCGACTGACAGTCTCCACTCCAGAATGATGCATTACTGCTACAGTTTTACCTTCGATCTGTGATTACAAGTCTAGCCTTTGAAGTTGGTTAATTCTACTTGTTCCAGACAGGATTTCCCGGTCCCTATCATCAGAGAAAACGTTTCCCAATTACAGTGAAAAACAGAAAAATATGAAGAAAAAAAAAAAAAAAAAAAAAAAAAAAAAAAAAAAAAAAAGAAAGACGTTCTGATCTAATAATTGTTTTCGTATTTTCATTTGGGGTAATATTATATTGATTATGTCAATAAAATAAAACCGAGAAGAAAGTTTAAAATGTAGTTTGGTAATATATTTTGCTTTCTAATAATTATTATTATTAAAAAAAGAAAGAAAATAATAACAAACAAACAAACAAACAACATATTAACAAATCCGACTATAGGCTAGATACCTATAATTATATTTAAGAAGATCTGTAATATATTAGATAATTAAAATTCATTAATAAATAACTATAAATATACATTTACTGATTTATTTTATTTTATTTTATTAATTTATTTGTTTATGATTGATTCATAAAGGATAATTAAAATACAGTATAATTCTCCAAATCCACTGGCTGGAACGGGAAATGACTATGAGATAGCAACACATTCTGCTATATATCAGTTAACCTTATTATATACTGAATTAGGAAAGTATATATATATATATATATATACACACACATATATTACAAAATTACCAGATATTAACCTCTTCATCAAAACAAGTATTTTATATATGATGAAAATGGCAAAGATACACTTTCCTTATTCAGTATATAGTAAGGTTAACTGATATATAGCAGAGCGTGTTGCTAATTCATAGTCATTTCCCGTTCCAGCCAGTGGATCTGGAGAATCATATTGTATTTAATTATCCTTTCTCTTGACATATTGTCTTTACTGGGTAATCGATACGAAAAACTGTCTTACTGGCAATATTAAAAGTATTTAACAGCGAGTTCTTCATTTTGTTTCTTTGACCTCGGTTGCCACATCGAATACTCTTCAGTTAGCAGTTCTATTGGTATAATGATTTCACTCAAGATTGCAAATCGTTTTCTTTAATTAATAAATGAATTTTTGCCATTACAAACTGAGCAGAGGTCAGGAACTCAAGAAAGTAGTTGTTAGACGGGAACTGATTAAAGACTTAATTGGTAATTTCAAACAGTCATTCGGGACTAAAGGTTTCTGTTTTATTTACGATCAAACTACAAGATTAAAATTGGACGTTTCGTGACAGAAGATGATTAGAGAAAAAGACACGAGAAATCGTAACGAATATAGTACGTTCAATGCAGACACAAACACACACACACACACACACACACACACGAAGAAACCATACTTGTACACAAAGATATACACACACATATAAACAAAAACGTATACAAACCCACACATATGAACTCACAAAAATATTCACACAAATACATATAAACACACACACACATACATACTCATACATACGCAACTCAAACACCCACATACATAACTCCATACAAAAAAACTCACACTCACACGCACACGCACACATATACCTTCACACTAGCAAAGAACTTTTCACACGCACATACATTTACGCACACAAACATACATAGATCCATACTCACAAACATACACAAAACGCACTGAAATACGCACTCACACTCACACGCACAGGCATACACATACACACAAATACACATATACGAAAATAAGCACACACGGACATATAATGAATATTTGAATATATCCTTTCACACATTAACATTCTATTCTAATATAGCATCTTTATCCTACTTTTTTCCCTGTATAATTTTTCTTTCTAAAATATCATTTCGGTTATTATATGAAACGTATCTTTTTACAATTTCCTTTCTATTCTCTGCAAGTTTCAGCAACACGCCGCTATCTGTTAATTATTTACTTAATTTTTAATCTTCTGCTCTGAGGCTGTGTTGTAACATACTGGCAATGTTTCCTGACATTCGGCCCGCTTAGAGCGATGATTTTCGTCAGTTCTGTCATCTCTTGGGAGAAAATTATCTGTCATCAGTATTTGCTCGTCTGACATTTGTCTAACTGAAGATTCCATGATTTATTGCTCCATCGGTTTACAGAAAGCTGATAATCTGAATCTCTCCGATACGCCGAACAAGAAATAATGAAGCATAATAGTTTATTATTTTCACTGCTTACTTAGATGCGTAGTTAAAGAGTCTATTATTTCAGCCTTTGTTTAGATACGCACTAAACTACTTTATTCTTTTACTGCTTGTTCAGATGCGTATTTTATAGTTTATTATTTTGTATGTTTGTTTAGATACATATTTTATCATTTATTATTTTGCACTGTTTGTTTAGATACATATTTAATGGTTTATTATTTTTATTTGTTCTTTAGATACTGAGTAAACTATTTTATTATTTTACTGCAAATTTAGATAGTGTTTTATAGTTTATTATTTTACTGCTTGTTTAGATACGTCTTTTACAATTTATTGTTTTACTCCTTGCATAGAGACCTATTCTCTAGTTTATTATTTTAATTTGTTGTTTAGATACGTATTCAGTAGGTTATTATTCTTACTGTTTCTTTAGATACGCATTTTATCATTTATTATTTTTGCTGCACGTTAAGATACGTAGCGCATTGTTTATTATTTTTATTGTTTAGATACATATTTTATAGGTTATTATTTTTAGTGCATATTTAGAAAAGTTTTTGTTTAAATGATATTAATTTAAAGAGGTCGTTACAGCTATTTTCATTTTTTTTCTCTTCTTTTTCTTTGTTAAGAAAACGTTCTCTAGTTCTCTACGTATTTTTTATCAACATTTGTTTAGATACAACGATAATTTTAATTATATATGAATGAATATTTTTTAATCTTTTTATTATTATTTCTGTCTAGCTAGATTTGTCAAATATGATTTTGTTTTTATGGATAGATTTGTTGTTCAGATATTTTTTTTTTTTTTATTCATGTCATTAAATTGGTTTTTATTATTGTTTCTATGATCAGGTTATTTAGATGGATATATTATTCATTCATTTTAAGAGGCTAAATCAGGTGTTTGTGACTATTCGTCATTTTCATTAAGTCTATAGATATATTTACTGATAATTATTTTATTTTACAGGGTTGAAAATATTATTACAGTTTTCTTATATTCGATAATTTGTATGATTATTTTATTATCATTATTATTATTATTATTATTTATTTTGACAGATATGTTTTCTATTATTATTTAAGTGGACAACTTGTTCCTGCTTACTTTATTTGGACAGATCTGTTAATTCTGTTGTTTTAGTTCATTCGTTGAAGCTGTTGTTTATAACAGTTTGCTGTTTTAGAACTGTAATTTGTTATTTTATTTCAATTTTATTTAAATTTGCTGTTTACCCAGTGCTATGGGAATGCTAATTCAGTTATTTCAGGTTATACGTTCCTCGGAAACATGCTTGTACACAGTCAGTTTATAACAGATAAAGTCAATACCTTTGTACGAATGAAGCTATTTTTAGACAAATACTGTCAGCTGCAGATATCTCGCTCATTGGATTGTGTCTTTTGTTACCTTTGCAGGATTCAAAGCAATCTTTGAATATTCAAGTCAGAAACTGCTGAATCTGTTAAGATTTTTTTCTATGTTGTATGATAGGTAATAGCCATGCAGTGAATTTCAAAATGTGTAATAATACGGTTTTTATGATAATTCTGTATAGATAGTATCCATAGATGAGATAAAATATTGCTTGAAAAAAGAATTGGCTTGGCGCACAATAAAATATGCATTCCTAATGTATGATACTGTGAATATTCTTTAAATAATAATAATAATAATAATAATAATAATAATAATAATAATAATAATAATAATAATAATCAGAAGAAGAAGAAGAAGAAGAAGTAAATTTTGAAGAAAGATATATAAGAAAACAACAACAACAACAAAAAAAATAATAATATTAATAATAATAATAATAATAATAATAAATAAATAAATAAATAAATAAATAAATAAAAATTAATACATATATCTACCAGAGTATTACATGTTGGTGATCTGCAAAGATTTAAATCAGATTGGAAAGGTTTATTTGGCAGAAACAAAAAAGTCGAATTATTTTATTTTCTATCATAAAATTACACTGACGTTTTTAACTGATAATGGCTTACTATAGTATATGTATCATTTTAACTTTCTACAATTGAATTTTTTTTTTTTTTTTATAGCCTATTACGTCGACAGTTGTGTTTTGCGTTTATTTCATTTATTATTATTATTATTATTATTATTATTATTATTATTATTAATTTTTTATTTTTATTATTTTATTTTATTTTTGTTTTTGTTTTTAATTTATTTTTTTCTTATCCATCTTTCTTGAAAATTCATTAGCGAAACAATGTTTTATTTCAAAACGTTCATCCGCTGTTTTGAAGAATCAACAAGGACGTTTCCCACTAACACTGTAGGCTGCTCTGTTGTTCTGACCCTGCATAAAGACAAACCCAGACGACGAGGCTCGTGTGCCCAAGTCAGACACGGTTTCACTTTCAGCGGATGTAAACAGATTGCAGATTTTGGACTCAGCGACTGATAAATGAATAATGTATAGACGTAACGTGAATAGAGGGTATAAACAAGGTTTATATAACCGTAGACTAAAAAAAAAAGTTTTAAGTGCGTCATTAAATGAAATATTTCTTCCTTCCTGCTCTAAGACTTTGTAAAAAAAAATAATTAATATTAAAGTGTACTGACATTTGGTTAATCAAATATTACTTTATTCTTTTACTGCATGGACAAAGTAGTGTAAGTAATTTAACTTTCGTTACATATATTATTATTATTATTTTAAATATACTTACATATTTACAAAAATTAAAACAGAAACATCGTAATAACAAACAATATCTGCAGAATAACAGTTTATTACTCTGAATTTGTAACATTATTATACTTTTATAATTGTTATTATTTTTCTTCTTTTTTTTTCTTCAGTAAATCAAACAAAACCATACTGTAACTAGCTGTGAGAGATTTTCACGTTCCCTCTTGCAAATTTCTCGGTGTGTATGTGTTTTTGCCTGTGTGTGTGTGTGTGTATGAGTGCGTTTGTTCTTTCGAGTTAATTTTGTGTGTGTGTGTGTGTGTTTGTGTGCATGTGTGTGTAAAACATCTGTTAAGTATAGAGAATGTATATGTAATATAAATATTTTCATATAACATTCAAACAATACCAATTATCACAACATGTTGTCTAACTCACAGTGACGCGTATAAATACTCGTATCTACAAAAATCTTTTTTCTGAGGTAAATGTGCGATAAAAATATCAAACCGTTTCAAAACAGTCACAGTCAAATAACAAGCAGTCGTTAACCACTCATATTTATATTTCAGTGAATCGTTTAGTCAAGTGTATATTTAAACAATGCAGTTGTTCACCAGACCTGTGTATATTTAAAATAAACAGCTGTTTATTAGCTTAACTGAAACAGTTATTCACCAGCCGCTTCTCTATTTAAAAGACGCAGTTTGTTCACCAGCGATTTTTCTATTTAAAAGAAATAGTTGTTCACCATGGGCATCTCTGTTTAGACGAAGCAGATATTCACCAGATGTCTATTTAAAAGAAAGAGTTGTTCATCAATACTGTCTATTTATATGAAGCAGATGTTCGCCAGAGAAGTGTCTACTTAAACGAAGATGTTCACCAGACGAATGTCTATTTAAACGAAACGGGCGTTCACCAGACAAGTGTCTATTTCAACAAAGCCGTTGTTCACAAGACTCATGTCTGTTTACATGAAGGAACTGTTCAGGGTCATTTGTCTGTTTAAAAAAAAAGAAAGACAGACTCGTATCACCTTGCTGAGTACGCAGTGTAACAGCTGTCCTTGAAGTCAACAGCAGTGAGCGGTTGTTTGTCGTCGTAGAGAGTGGGAGCCTGCAGAATGATTCCAAACGTGCCCACGACACAAGCCGTGGTGAAGATCCATAGAAACAGTCTATCTAAAACCATGGCAACATATTTCCAGTCTTCTTCAATCTGAAATTAAAAAAAAAGAAGAAAAAAGAACTGATTACGATGATGCTGTTGATGGTGATAACAACGATACTGATGATAATGATTTAGACAATGATATTAAAAATGGTAGTGAAGGCGATAATGATATATGGAATAATGAATGAATGAATGAATGAACATATAATAGGACTTATAACAATGGTGATGATAAATAACAATAGTAATGATTCTAATAAGTAAATAATTGAATACACAAACAAACAAAAGAATAAATAAACAAATAAATAACTAATTAACTAACTAAATAAATAATGTATACTTTACGATTTAATTAACTATAGATATTTAAATTAAAATATATATATGAAAAATAAAAACGAAAGAAACTGACTGATTGTGTCAAATCTTCAAACTTCATGTGTTCGGCTATAAAGCTGATGGCCTCTAAAGCATCCTGTACTTCTTTGCAGAACTTTGAAGGTGTGGGCGTGGCCATTTCCTGCTCCACGTGCAACAGTTCACACCTGAGCGTGGAATTATAGTCTGGAAGATCCGTAACGTTTATATTTCTCATGTCCTGCCCCCCGTCGCGCATTTTCATACCGTTACAGTTTCTCATGGGAATCTTATAGTTGAGTTCTGAGGGTTGGTGCGGCCGGCGCATCACCAACAACTTTGGAAAAACGGTGAGAAACACCCGCCTCACCCATGACGACATGCAGTGGGTAGTGGGAGACCTGTAGTGGACGTTCAGCACGATGACGGTGACGATGATGGACAGCGTGACGAGGATGATGGTGAAGAGGAGGTATTTGCCGATGAGAGGGACCACGATCGACGTGGGTGGAATTATCTCCGTCAGCAGCAGCAGGAAGATGATGAGCGTGAGGAGGATGGAGATGCACAGCGTGGTTTTCTCGCCCGAGTCGGACGGGAGGTAGAAGACGAGGATGGTGATGAACGAGATGGCCACGCAGGGAATGATCAGGTTCACCGTGTGGAACAGCGTCTTCCTCCTGATGGTCACCATGAAGGTTATGTCGGGAAACGTCGAGTTGTCCAGAGGGTCGATTCTCGTGTTCTTCTGGGCATTCACTTCCAGGATATCCCATTCCAGACTCGGGTAGAAGTCTCGCAGGTCGACTCCGCTGCGAATGTAGACGTTAGGCTCGTTTGTTGGAGCGCACGTGTGGACGAGGTCCACCTGGTCGCCCTCGTACGTCCACGAGCCGAACTTCAGCTGACACGTCTGAACGTCAAAGGGGAAATATTCCACGTCGATTGGACAAGAACTTTTGAAGATGGCGGGCGGTTCCCACACAACCAGCCCCGTGTAGTGTAAAGTCGCTTTTGTTGTCAAGGTTACCTCGAAGTTGCCGTCAGCACTGAAATGTAATTGTTACAACACAAGTATAAAACACGAGTGTGAAAATATAGCTACTGTCATTATTTTGAAGATGATACATTCCAGCATTTAATATATAAAGATAAACACCAAACAAGAACACAACTTTTCCTAATAAATTATTTTTTAAATAACATAGTTCGCCTCCATGAACTAGATTTATAACAACTAAAAACCCCAAGATTTATACAGTAAATAACTGAAAAAAAGCCTCATACAGCTGACCCATTCAAATTATTTTAGTAGATAATAAAAAATAAAAAATAAATATTTTAAATAGTTATCTCTATAAAGTGTTAGTTACGTATTAGAAAATTTAGCTAATGTATTAAAAGTTTTCATTTACGTATTGTATTAATACTTTTCATAGAGAAAACGCAATTTACACATTTCATATAGATGACGTGTTAACATTTTTCATACAGGCAATCTACCAATACTTTCTGCATAGGGAAAGTACTTTCCGTACAGATAATATAGTCAAAGTTCAATGCGTAATGCATTTGGACCATTTATTATATAATCAGTCAAAGATAATTTCAAACGATCGTGTCACAGAATAAACTCCTAACAAACACTTGTTTTTGTAATCATTTCAGTTCTTTATTGTCTTTCACGATGTTTTACTTACTTGTTGAAAAGAACAATATCGTGTGACAGAATAAACTCCTAACAAACACTTGTTTTTGTAATTATTACGATTCTTTACTGTCTTTCACGGTGTTTTACTTACTTGTTGAAAAGAACAATATCGTGTGACAGAATAAACTCCTAACAAACACTTGTTTTTGTGATCATTACGACTCTTTACTGTCTTTCACGGTGTTTTACTTACTTGTTGAAAAGAACAATATCGTGTGACAGAATAAACTCCTAACAAACACTTGTTTTTGTGATCATTACGACTGTTGTCTTTCAAAAAGAACAATATCAGGAAGCCAGATGTCGCCTGACGGGACCTGCAGCTCAGTGATTCCGCCATACTCCCTCGGGTCCCAGTGCATCGTTCCGTCATGCCACACCTTAGTGAAATAAGCAAAGTCTCTGCACGTGACTTACCACACTGCCGGACGAGCAGTTGCTATTCCATTCGTATGTACGTGCATTTACACGTGTGTTCTGTACACGACGGGAATCTTAGTATTTCCACGTCCGTGTTATTTTTCGATTATATTTTAAATAAAAATAATATAGAAAATATTGCTGTCGTGTTATTATTTTTCATGATCAAAATGTTAGTAAAGGCAGTGGTATTATTTTATTATTAGAATGTTCGTTTAGTTATAACAATATTTTCCATGGTGTTTTTACCATATTAATATGTTTATGATAATCGTAGAATATTCTCTTTATAATAATATTGTATGTACTGTATTGTTTCTACATTTTATAATATCCTATTTAATTTTTATACATATGTCGGCATTATACCACACCGATTATAAGCTTTAGTGTTGTACAAATGGAACAACAACTTTAATGCTCGATACCTGTTTGATATAACGTTATGATATTGTGATATCACCGCAACCCATGCAGTTAAAGATGGTAGTGTTTTGAACCTTTAGGCAGTGTTAGCAAACATAACAACGAGACATTGTCAAATATTACTATACAGTTTTTCGAAGAAGAAGAAACAAAAAATCTCTGAAAAATCAATTATCTTATACCAAAACAACACATTTTCCCCATTTCATTAAATACAAAAATAAAAATAGTTATTTTAGAAAATCTGTATGCATTGACAATGTCTCTTTGCTGGTTTCAAATTTAGTACAATATTAATGCGGCTCTAGAGGACAAAACAATTAAAGAGGATTTACTGAAGGTTTTTATTAAATGTTTTCTGATAATAACAGTTTTGGACGATCATCGCTATAATTCTCACAGATTATTATATTAAATACTCACAGTCTATGATACATCTGCTCATAGTCTTTGATATTCATACTCAAAGAAGGTACACCTATATACATACTCTAATACGCTGAAATGCACAGACCAATACGCATACTCCAAGATATATGTTCAAAGATTCCTCACTGTATTGTTTTGTCCTCTTTTGCCGAAGTTCCCAGTACTAAACTTACTTGTTATACAGCACTATGTCAGGAAGCCACACCTCCCTCGAGGGAACATGGAGCCTCTCCACACCCCCGTACTCGTGCGGGAGCCACATTAGTTTTTTATCCAACCACTCCTGGGAGGAAAGATTAGATGCGTGGAAAAGCGAGAGTTAGTGAGCATGCACAGAAGAAACGAGAATGGAGAAGAGTGTGAGATGGAAACACATTGACAAGTTTTGTTATCAATCTTCAGACCAAAAAAAAAAAGATAATATTCTGAATACAGGTTGTCAGAAAGCAGATAAGAGAGGGAGAAAAAAAATTAAGATTCGGAATATTAATTGTTAAAAGCAGATGAGAACGCGAAATAAAAATAAAAATAATGGTCATATATCAAAATTAGCCAAGATGAGGAACGCAAAAGAAGACTCGAATATGTTGCCACAAACTAAAATTAGCCATGAAATAAGAAAACGAAGAGAAAGAACAGAGTTGACCATCTTACGCAGAGCAATAAATTTAAAATTTATAAAAACTGAAACTAAGCCACGTTTCATAATTGCACTGAATATACGTAATAAAATCTGTCATGAATTAAAATTAAATAACCATAAACACATCATGATACATCATAAATCATCATATTATGAGCAGCTATATTTTGTTATGAGTATTATAAATAAAACCAAAATGTTAATTATTAATGTCAAACGCAGATGTTAGTTATTAAACGTTAGTTGTAACCTCACATCATTTCAGAAACAGAATTCTCAAAACAAAAGCATGCTCAGCATATTCAAGCAGATAAAACCTCAATAAAGGAAATATTAAAACGCACATTACAGCGTTATAAAATAATAACAATGCTGGTGCACTCAGAATAAATATTTACATATTAAATTTTTTCTTGCAGAAAATAAAAGCATTTTTTCAAATAATTTATCCATTCTTTGAAAAAAAAATTTTTAAACAGACTTGATCAGAAGGGAAACACGACTTTTGTAATGTTAATTAAAATACACTCGATATGTGTCTTTTATAGTTTATGAAATTAATTTTGAAATTACATTTGAAATAAATTATCTCATTACAAAGATATGTTTTACCCGAAAAACTAAATAACCTAATATAGTGTAATCAAAGGAATTTTAATACTTTAATATCATAATATGTCATTTAAATTTAAAAGTAGAAAGAATGTACTAATAACTTAACTTTTATACACTTTTAAAAATTAAAATATAAATTAATTTCTTTACCTGTCGTAGCCACACATTTGTTGTCATAACTTGATTCTTTTCATCCTAAAATAAAACAACCTGTGTCACAACAACTGGCGAATGTAACGTAAGTACATACGTACGTACAAACAAAACACAACACAGACACACACACACACACACACACACACATATATATATATATACCTGTATATGCATCAATATTATATCATGAAGGTTCATGGAATTATTTTGCCTATTAAAAGGAAGGTATATACAACAACAAACAAAAATATGTTGCTGCTACTCTGTGAGTGAGCTCACATCATCAAATTTTTGCTACAATTAAATCAATAACCCAATGATCGTACAGAATACAATAATCCGTAATCCAACCAAGCATAACCGCAAAGAATCTGGTTTTACAGATTACTTGAAAACACGTAACTTTGATTTTTCTCCTGACGTATAATGTTGTTTATGTTCTACGCACTTCATTGATTGTCTTAATACAATTAATAGTCTATCAGTAGATGATTATACTTTCAGTCTGAGGATGTAGGTGTCGACATTTGATCAAATAAATGTCAACAAGTACGAACATATACGTTTAGTATTTGATGCAAGCAGCTGTTTTGTTATTAACTTTGGTTAAATTCATTGATAAAAGTGATAGATGAATGCTGATAACATTATTTGTTTGGTAAGTCTTTTCACAATTTGAATCTTTATCAGAAAAAAAAAATACATAACGACTAAAAGAAGATAGAAAGAAAGAATGAAAACATAAATGTTTTATTTTAAAACACCTGCAGAATACTGTTATTATTATTATTATTATTATTGTTATTGTTGTTGTTGTTGTTTTGGTAATAATAACAACAACAACAACAATAAATACACAAACAAATAAAAATAAAAATAAATTTTTTTTAAAAGATTTTGTCTTTAAAAAAATAATCTGTTCTTCAAATTAAGCACGAAAATCTATGGCTTCTTCCTAGTGAAGATTTTTTTTTCAAAAAAAAAATAAAAATAAAAATAAAAATAAAAAATAAAGAGGAATAAAAAGTAGGAATTTCTATGATAGTACGTCTGAACGATTTCTTTCCAATTTGTTCTTCGACACTGCAGCACTGCGGCCAGGCTAAAGTGGTTTTCTTGGCACGGAGGCTTGTAAATGGCAGTAAATTCGTGATAAGCCTGGAGTGGACATATCTAAAATGATCTAATTGGCAATTTACGGAGATGATCGCCTGCATGATGAGGGGTCGAGCTGTACAAGAGATTATCATTAAGGCAAACGACCCTTTCGTTATTTACCACACAACGTCGTGAAACGAGGCAGCCGCTGTTGAACACAGCTGTCACTGCAGAGCAGTGAGAGGCAGCGTCAGGCCAGGCTTCACTCAGCATTCGACACCAGCCTCTCCAGTCTTTCTGTTCAGCTCAGAGCGTCGCACGTCGTTTGTAAGATGACTTCTCGTCCTTCTTGTGATGTAGATAAAGAGGTTTGCATGTAAATTCAAACATGTCGACGTAACGCCATAGGTTCCTAATGCCGTCTTGCCTATCTGTCTGTCTGTCTCTGTCTGTCTGTCTATCTATCTATCTATCTATCTATCTATCTATCTATCTATCTATCTATCTATCTATCTATCTATCTATATATATATATATATATATATATATATATATATCTACCTCTCTATCTTTTCTTTCTTTCTTTCTTTCTTTCTTTCTGTGTCTGTCTATCTGTCAGTTCACCTGATTGTGACACTCTCTCTCTCTCTCTCTCTCTCTCTCTCTCTCTCTCTCTCTCTCTCTCTCTCTCTCTCTCTCTCTCTCTCTCTCTCTCTCTCTCTCTCTCTCTCTCTCTCTCTCTCTCTCTCCATTGTGACACGTTTTAAAATGATTAATTTTCTATTTCTTAAAAGGAATAACAGGATTATAAACATAGAATTCAGAAACAAATTAGACTTTCGCGATTTTAAAAATAAAATAATATCTTTTCTCTTACTCTTTCATTATTTATTTATTTATTTACTTATTTACTTATTTATTTATTTTTTATTTTATTTTATATACAGTCTTTTAAAAGTGAGATGTTAAGCAAATATCTTGACCAATAATTTACGGACGATTTTCAACGGGCGTTATTCGTCTTTCAGTGAATCATTTATGAACGCTTCCGTGCAATGTGAAGGGGGTTAGTGGTTCATCCAGAGCAAATATTAAAAGGAAATCCATCCAGAAAAAGGATCGAACTGGACCTAGGAACGCAGCTCCTCTATTTTTCTCACAAAGGCGCCCAATTGGCTCGGAGTACGGCGCGTGTAAACTTGATTAAAGCTTTTAGATAAAAATTTCTGTGATATTCAGATAAATTGATCCCTCTAGAGTAGTATAAATGCCAATGTCTCCCAGCGCTGCTGTTTGGCAATCTATCTGTCAAATGTATGAATATTAATCATGCCCCTTTCGTCGGTATATAAATATATCATTCCATGTAACTTGCATTTTTGTTAATTAACTGTGTGTGTCCGTCTGTCTCTCTGTCTGTTATCGCGCAACCCGATCTACCTAGTCATGCATTTATGCGACCACGTTTTTCTCCGTCCTTATATCCGTCTTTCATTCTGGCTATCTCCCTATTTATCGATTAAAGCTTCTTCTTTGACAAGCCCTCTCAGTGGAAACAGATGCTTTACCATGAGCAGCATGGATGAAAAATAATAAATCCTGATCTTATTTTAGTTTACAAAAAAAAAAACAGAAGAAAAAAAAATCGAAAAAAAAAAAAAAAAAAAACGGAAAAGAAAAAAAAGAAGAGATTCTTGCAGAAGAGAGAATGGCCATTTCAATACACATGCAACTAGGTAAGGAAAAATTTGAATATAATCAAGTCGGATAGTTTGTTTTCATTAACGAGTTTGAGAAGAGATGATGATGACACGTGTGTTTGCATCACATGTTTGTAGCACGTGTGGGAACTTGTTAACATCGTGTTAGGTAAAGGAAACACGTGCTTTTTAATCGCGAAGCATAAATTTTTGTGAAAGCCGAGGAACCACATGTTAAATTACATAAGACGTTTGCAAGTCTGTGCACCCAGGTTTAAATAACTTTCCCTGCATGCAGCTTTGTAAAGTTTTATTTCTTTCTTTTTTTTTTCTTCTTTTTTTTTTACATGTTTGTTGCTTTTGAATAAGTGAAAACAGTATTCCGATTGGGATATATTCATAAGTCACGTGACTGTTTCTAACGGTTGATACATACCGTATGATACTGTTTCTGACATTTTACAAATCATAATCGTATAATCCTATTTTTGACGTTTTACAAGTTTTATGATCCTGATGCTGACGTTTTACAAGTTATACGATCTTGTTTCTGACTTTTTACAAATTACATGATCTTGTTTTTGACGTTTTACAAGTTATATGATCTTGTTTCTGACGTTTTACAAATTTTATGATCTTGTTTCTGACGTTTTACAAGTTATATGATCTTGTTTCTGACGTTTTACAAGTTATATGTTGTTTTACAAGTTATATGATCTTGTTTCTGACATTTTACAAGTTGTATGATCTTGTTTCTGACGTTTTACAAATTGTATGATCTTGTTTTACAAATTGTATGATCTTGTTTTACAAGTTATATGATCTTGTTTCCGACATTTTACAAGTTGTATGATCTTGTTTCTGACGTTTTACAAATTGTATGATCTTGTTTTACAAATTGTATGATCTTGTTTTACAAGTTATATGATCTTGTTTCTGAGGTTTTACAAATTATATGATCCTATTTTTGACGTTTTTCTAGGTTTTGTTCTGATGTTTTACGTCATATGTTCCTGTTTAGGACACACATTCTATTTGGGACATATTACAAGATATTGTTTTTCTTTCGCGATATATTGTAAATTATATGTTTTCAATTCAGTCAAAGTTTTATATTTCCAGCTTGAGACATACTGCAAGTTTTACGGTCTTTCTGACTATAAATAAATAAATAAATAAATAAATAAATAAATATATAAATAAATAAATAAATAAATAAATAAATAAATAAATAAATATTTTTTTGACATGTTACAAATTGTGTCTTGCGTTCGAAGTATTGAAAGTTTTGTATTTCCAGCTTTCAACGTATTTACAATTCATTTGCCTCGTACGTTCAAAGATGGGAAAGTTTAATGTCACTGGTTTTTGATATATTGCAAGTTTTAATGGATAGTAAATTATTTTCGAACAGCAAACATACAGAAAAGAAAAAAAAAAAAAAAAAAAAAAAGATGAAGAAGAAGAAAGAAATAAAGAATAATAACATAACAATGGTAACAGTTATTGCGTTTTGATCGCTGACATCAAAGTCTATGTTACGTCAAACTGTTGATGTTCGTACTTCAAAACCCGTTCAGAAAACATTAATGTCAAGACGGTAGATTCTGAGAAAGAAACACAAACCGACACTGATGGATTCAAATTATAGTTTACAGCGGAAGTTATGAAACTACGTAATGAATATTTACTTTCTTATTATCTGCAGATATTCGCCAACCTGTGTGTGTGTAAGAGATGTATGATGTAAACGAACTAAATTAACCAGAACCTCTTTTGGAAAAACATTTTAAAGCCTCCTATCTAAAAAGTCAAGTAAATCACATAACTGTTTGCATTAAAGATAATGGGCTTAGTACAAAAACATAAAACTTGGTAAATAAGACGTATTTTACATCTAGTGGTTATGGTACGAATACCTAAAAGCTGCCAAATAAAAGTGTTTAATAGTTAAAAAGTTGATTAACAAAATCTTCTTATAAATTCGCTCGTCTTTGCAAAAACATCTGCACTACTCGTAATGAAATGTTAATACCTGTGTACAGACTTTCAATGGAATATTTAAAAAAATAAAAAAATAAATGGTAATAATAAATAAATAATGAATGAAAAAAATAAATGGAATCCGTTAAGAAACTTATCGACCTACTCCGTGTTTAATAATCCCCTGGATTGTTCATTATGTGGATGAAGTTTACACGGCGATAACTGAACAAACAAAACTGCCTGTCTTTGCGATGTGTGGTCGGGCAAAGGTTCCCCTCAGCAATTTCATTTCATTAGATCCGTTTCTTACCGCAGGCGAAACATTTTCATAGCAGCATTACAAGAAAGCATATGTTATTCAATGTAAGATTAAACTGTAACTTGGTAATAGTATTACGCTCTCTGAGATCAATATGCAACGAAAAAAAGAATATGAAGACGAATTAAAAAGAAAGAAAGAAAAACTAGCAGCGAAGAAATCTCCTTAACGTCATGTTAAATTCACTTGCAAAATACTCTGCTATTGACATTCGTTCAATTTAAAATTCACTTTAATTATATAACTGCTATCAGCTGAAATGCCAATATTTTGTGAACGTGTTTGACTGTCGAGAGAAAACGAGGGAGTCCATCATGCAATGTTTGCTGACTTTTCAGGTGGGCACAATTCCCGAGGGAATACAAAACATTACAGACAGTTTCTTAGTCAATCATTAATTTAGTGCGAGTTATTATTATCTTTTTTTTTGTTTTTACTGTTCTTTCTTTTCTATATTTTTTTATAATTTGCTTATTATTATTGTTATTATTATTATTATTATTATTATTATTATTATTATTATTATTATTATTATTATTATTATTATTATTATCATTATTATTATCATTATCATTATTATTATTATTATTATTATTATTATTATTATTATTATTATTATTATTATTATTATTATTATTATTATTATTATTATTATTTTATTGTACGGATTTTCTTACTTATCTTTGTTTATCTATCTATATAATATTACTTTTTAGTCTACACAAGTAGCAAATAGTTTCTCTCTCTCTCTCTCTCTCTCTCTCTCTCTCTCTCTCTCATTCAAATGGATGAAGAAGTCAGATTAGAAAAATATAAATAAATAAATAAATAAATATATAAATAAATAAATAGATAGAAGAAGAAGAAAGGGAAAAGAAAGTAAAAAAACCAAAACATGTTTAGTAATTTCTGTTACAAATTATACATATTACATTAATAAATATGATTTAGTAGTCAAGGATTACAAGTAATACTTTGATACTTTGAATGTAATTTGTACTATGACAATGTATGTGCAGTTGTTAATTAGTCCATATTGTTTCAGTTTGGTAGAAATAATTAAGTATATTCATAAATTGTAAATGCACAGACACACAAGCACACATATATAATAAACACACAAACACACACACACACACACACACATATAAATATATTTAAACATACCAAAAATACACAAATATACTCATACATACATACAAATATATATACATTCAAACATACCAAAAATACACAAATACATATACATATATATTTGTACATACAAACATACAGATACACGTAAACAAACACATATATTTATACATATATGCATACTTGCATACGTCCACACATACAAACACACACATACACAACACACATACACAACACACATTTACTCACTAAAACAAAAACGAAATCGAGTAAAATGTATTTACCTTCACTTGTATGAATTATTTATCTCCTTCTACTTTGACTGAGTTCACATTTCACATTTATATTTATTTATATTTATTTACATTTTATTTCAAAATTTTATCAGTTAAAAGATATAAGCCCAGTAAGCAATTGTTTTTTAAAGACACAAATAACGTTTATTTATTGCTTTTGCTTATTAATAATAACAAATGCACCTGTGGGTGTTTTCTTACCTACTTAACAAAACGTTGATTTATTGTTTTAATCTATAAAATAATAAATACTGATGACAACAGTTTTTCGCACGCCGAGTAATGTAGAATTATATAATGAGAAAAAAAGAAACACTTCGAGATTAGATATTTATAAGCTGCTGAAAGATTAATGATAAAATGAGTAATTCGGCGTCCTTATGTCAGTTTTATTGTGTGTGTGTTTTTTTAGGGCTGTTTTTATTAACAAGAAAACTATATTTAAATTTATGACTGATATTTCTAAATAAAACTAAATAAAGATCTTTAATATAAAGAGAAAGAAAACACAAAAAATAAAAATCTGCTATAAATTATCAGCAAAGTGCAAAAATGAAGAATGATTAATTTGAAATTTATTTAAAATAAACATGAACTGAAATAAAATAAAATATTAATTTAAAAAATTGTTTAGTATTTTATCCTCTGTAATATGTTACCTCTGCTATACAACAATTATTTATTTACAATAATAATAATAATAATAATAATAATAATAATAATAATAATAATAATAATAATAATAACAACAATAATACATTATTATTTTCTTGATTTCCGATTTTGCATGTAAATAAATGCAAATAACCATCTTATACATACATAACTTTATGCACAAATATTCATTCACATACATTCATTCAAAATAATTGCATACATCCATATACACACACGTGCATACATACATACATACATACATACATACATGCATGCATACATACATACATGCATATATACATGTATAAATACATACATACATTTATACATTTATCTAGTATCATTTTAATAACGAAGACTATATATTATTTGTTTGTTTATGCGTATCAGCGTTGGGAATATGACACTTATTCTTCTTGTAACTTTTTACTTCTGTTTGTTTACAGATACATCTACAAACATAGATTCAAATACATAAATACACAAAAGTCTGGACAGGAAGTGACATCACAAATCAGACAGAGGTCATGAATTTTGTAAACATGTACACAGAGCTATTTTTAGAGAAGCTTCCAGGTATAACACACAACTGTCCTAAATACGCAGGTAATAATTACTACGTGGATGGGACTTTGGTTATTTCCGAACAGTTTAAAACCTGACTGTATATTCTACACGAGAGAGAAAAATTAAAAACTTTACTCACCATGTCAATGAGCTGGGAAAGTCGCATTCCTAATTTAATAGTGAGCTTGTCCGAGTTGTTTGCTACCGGTCGCACCAGCTTGTTGTATCCGCTTTTCCTCAGCAAGTCGTCGTACAGGCGTTTCGCGTCTTCGTTCGCATCGCAAACCACGACCAGAATAACGAGAAATCTCTTCATAACGTTAACCGATGTCGAGAGAGCCATTTTACCATCGCCTTCACGCTACCGCTGTTATTGTTCGTTGCCTCCGCATTCTCCCATTTTCCAGCCAACGTCTTTCATTGCCAAAACTAATGGTCCCCCTTGTTCGATATGTAACGTGTTGAAGCAAGCGCCGTCTGGTGTTGAAATTAATCGGGCTAAGCGAACTAGCTGCTACAGTAGTACGTTAATCTTGGCAATATTTGTTCCCTTTCGTGTATTTTTTTTTTTTTTCTTCTCTCTATTTTTTTTTATTAGTTTCTTTCTTCTAGCGCTGGGTACAGTTGTGTTACAAAAGCCTGAGTAGTGAACTCAGCAAAGATCCCAGAGCGGTGTCGGATTTCTCTCGCAGGCGGCTTAACGTTGGATTTCATTGATTGGCGCAAAGCAGTTAAGGTTATTAGAACAGACACAAACATGTACACACGTGTAAACACTAAAGTACATTTACAAGCAAGCACAAAATACGCACCTATACATAAATTATAAAATGTACACAAATCACTCAAATACACACAAGCGCGCGCGATCGCACACACACACAGAAATAGACTAAATTATTAACAACACAAAAAAGGAGTAAACAGTCAAGTAAACAATCTGTTCATTCGTAATTACAAAACAGAATCACACTCATTTGCACAAATACAGTCACAAACATTTGAAATATTATTTTTTTAAAGCCATTAAAATATTTCTAGAAACATTTTTTTTTTTTTTTTTTTTAGTTTTAAAAGTTTAATAATGAAATAATTTTGTCAGTTTAGACATAAATTTAATTATTAGGATAATTTTATTGTTTTAAATTTGTATTACTTATCTAACTTCCTCTGGCAGTGTGTGTGTGTGTGTGTGTGTGTGTGTGTGTGTGTGTGTGTGTGTGTAAATGTGTGTATAAGTATCTGCGTGGGTGTGTATACCTGTGGTTATAGTTTATCCGCTTTGTTTTTACAGTTCGTTGATTATTTACCGTTTATTGCGAGCCTCAGTGTTTAGAAAGGATGAATAAATATACAAATAGTTATATAAATAAACATAATAATCAAACACAAATAAACCATGCACGAATATATAAACAAACCGTTGTACAAATCAATAAACACTATTAAATAAATAAATAAGTTGTGTACATTACAACAAAAATATAAAGTAAACAATTAAACAAATAATTAAAACATATATTTTATTGAAAATCTACAATTGTGTTTTATAAATAATCCAACAAAAATATAAAGTAAACAAATAAACAAATAATTAAAACACATATTTTATTGAAAATCTACACGTGTGTTTTGTAAATAATGTCTTTGCTATGTTTTAATAATGATCAATTTGTTTGTACAAAATGGCTCTGCCAGCTGTGACAAAATTGATTCAGTATAAAGTCTGCTGCCTTTAATATACAAAACTAATTCCTATTGGCCAGAGCCGTCACTTCAAAATACAACTGCGTTTCTCATTGGTCAGAGATGTCTCGTCAAAATACAACAAACTTTCTCATTGGTCAGAAACGTGTTTTTCATCGATATACAAGAGTTCTGCTCGCCAGGCAGACTGTCGCCTGCGTGGAATAAAGAAGTGAAACCTTTCTAGCTTTGGGTCAATACGATTAACCCCGTCTGCTGTTAGATTTACTACAGAATAATTAAAGATTCAGAAAAGTAGCATTCGGATGCAAAACATCTGTCTTATTGAGTTGTCTATTCAATTATCAGATTGTCCAAAAGTTAATGCATTTTTTTTCTATTTTGGTTTTTAGGTTATGTGAATATTTGTATGTTTGTATATGAATGTATGTGTCTCTGTGTGTATGTTTGTAAGTAACAATGCATTCATTATATATATATATGTAGACTACATGTTAATGGGGTTTTTTTGTTTTTATTTCTAGTTTGTTGGTTGTGTGGTTTTATAGATGTATATGTATGTGTGTTTATTTAAGTATGCTTGTTTGTGTTAGAGAGAGAGAGAGAGAGAGAGAGAGAGAGAGAGAGAGAGAGAGAGAGAGAGAGAGAGAGAGAGAGAGAGAGAGAGAGAGAGAGAGAGAGAGAGAGAGAGAGAGAGAGAGAGAGAACTAGTGAAAACTGCCTAAATGATATACCTATTCATTAACGTTAGAAGTCTTAGCTCGTTCTAAAACTAATGAGAAGTATTCCAGATAGAATAATGCATATCAGGTTTAGAAGCCACGAAACTGCACAAAATCATCTAGTTATTTTGAAGTGAATGGGAAACAAAACTATTTTAGTTTTTTGTAATTTGAACTCGGGTTAGATTACTGATATCACTGATCTCACCACTGCACCTTGTCTACATAGATACAGAGTCTAATAACGCTACATGTGGTACAGACCACAAGTAAAAGAAAAAGTGCTGGGGTCTAAAGAAAGGGATACAATTATGTTTGTTCGTCAACAGATTCTTCATCTACTAAATATGACCTTAAAAGGTGGCTTTTTTATATTATTTTTATATTTATATGTACTATTTAGTTTGACGAAAGTATGATCTGATTAAGATATATTTCAGCTTGAACAGACGACTTTTTTATATTAAAAAAAGTATTAATTTTTCAAACACACATAAATATATTTGTTTTCAATATAACTCGTACGAATTTGCACACACATGTATAAGGAAACTATCTGACAAAGCAAACTTCATATTTTTATATGATATTTTACATTAAAGCTTATTCTAATCAAAAAATTGTAAGGCTCAACTGACATTTTCATATATATATATATATATATATATATATACCCCATCATAACTTCTCCTGATATTACGATATTGCAGAAATAAACCTTATGACTCTCGTACGGTAGCACATTAACAAGACTTGTCGAATTACAAAACATTGTCATCCCAGTCACAAGCGAGAGTTTATTTGTCTCTTCGAATAATGAGTATTGTGCAGAATTGTTGATTAGCACAATAAACAAGCACTTCATCAACTCGCCTGTCCCCTATGACCATCATCATAAACACTCGCGTTTTCTTGTCGCAGTTTCGCTTCTTGTCTCGTTCTCGAGCAATGAAGCCAGGCGAGAAATTGCTCGACACGTTGCCGTCACTCGACTGCTGGTCGCTCGCTGTGTCACTAACGATAATAAAGTATTAGTCTGTGGTGTAAATCTAAGCAGAACTCCGGGGCTGTTTGGGTTTATTCACATGGAAATTCTATGCAACGACTGCTTGTCTAATCTTCCTCAGAAAAGCACTGGAATAAAGTGACGAAAAAAAAAAAAAAAAAATAAATAAAGAAATCAGTTTGGTAGGGATCGACATTAATTTTATACGTGAACAAGATTTTTCTTTCGCATGAAATTTATGTCTCGTGCGAAATAATTATCTCGAGGCGGGACCTTTGACGGGTTAAAAATGAAAATGATTTCTCGACGAATGCTGTTATAATTGTGTGCTGTACACGGAAAGAAGAATAATGGTGTGTGGCAGTGTTTGGGTTTTACAGAGTTTATTTATTATTGTTAGTAATACGTTCCTTAAATATTTCTTTCTTTACGAGTGCTTACTTTATCTGAGAGAAAAATAAATAAATGAACAGATGGATGAATTGCTAAATGAATGAATGAACGAATGAATGAATAAATAAATAATAAAATTATTAAATTAATTAATTCATTTAATTAAGTTATATTAATTACATTATTATTGGTATTATTATTAGTAGTAGTAGCAGTAGTGGTAGTAACAGTAATAGTAACAGTAGTAGTAGTAGTAGTAGTAGTAGTAGTAGTAGTAGTAGTAGTAGTAAAAATATTATCCTATATTGTTAAAATTTATTCTCAAACCTTTCAATTAAGAATTTAATTATAAATCTCTTAATGGTTATAAAATTATTCTAATAAATTTGTCTATTTCCCTTTCCTGTCTGTGCTCCACATGTATGTTATCAGCCCCAGTAGAATAGTCGTATTTTAAAAACACTCTATTCTCTCGTATTATCAGCAGATAAGAAAATGTACAAAAGAAAACTAATAATCATAAATGTTAAAATAAATGAGAAACTGTTGAACTTGTGTTATATAATTCTGTCAGGTACTGAAGTATTTATTAAAAAAAAAACTATATATATATATATATATATATATATATATATATATATATATAAAGAAGAAAGTAAAAATTAAAAATTAACAACAAATAAAAAATTAGAGAGAGAGAGAGTTCTTTGCATTTTAATAATGTTTGACATTAATCAGAAAATTAAATGATATAAGACAGATGAGCTATGACAATATAATTAAGGTTAATAAAAATGAAAAAAAAATCCACTTTATGACGTTATTAGATAATTCCAAGTAAAAATGAATATTTAAATATAAATTTGGACGCGTATGAAGTAATTTTGGATTTTCTTTTTCTTCCTTTTTTTTTCTCTTTTCCTTTTCTTCCTTTTTTCCTTTTCTATTTATTTTTTAAAAATTATTTCATTTTTTTTTTTTTTTTTATGTGGATACACGAATATTAGAAAATTAGAGGTAATATTATTATTATGGTTATTATTATTATTATTGTTATTATTATTATTAGTAGTAGTAGTAGTATAGTGGTAGTGGTAGCAGGAGTAGTGGTGGTAAAAGAAATAATAGTAGCGGTAGTGATAATGTTGGTAGTTCTAGTTCTAGCGGTACAGACACACACAGAGACAGAGAGAGAGAGAGAGAGAGAGAGAGAGAGAGAGAGAGAGAGAGAGAGAGAGAGAGAGAGAGAGAGAGAGAGAGAGAGAGAGAGAGAGAGAGAGAGATATAAATATATAGATTAACAAATATTGTTGCTACATTAATGACATATAACATTACCTATTTGCAAGACAAATTAAAGGAAAAAAGAAAAAGAAAAAGAAATAAAGAAATAAAAAGTAAAACAACTGAAATTATATTGCATCATTAGTTTCCTAATTAATTTCCATGTTTGACAGAAATAATACAACTTTTATTTCCTTTCTTAAACCTTAAAAGGAGAATACTTGACTGGCATTGTTTTTTGTTTTGTTTTTTTTGATAGAATATGGCTTTTCTTTCATCTTCTTCTTCTTATTATTATTATTATCATTTCTTTCTTTTCTTGCTTATTTTTTTATATTTAAAACCACATGTGAATAGAAAATAAAACAAAAAAGTTACACTTATTAATTTATTATTATTATTATTATTATTATTATTATTATTATTATTATTATTATTATTATTATTTTTATTATTATTATTATTATTATTATTATTATTACTATTCCTTCCTTAGTCTGTCAGAATTATTTAAAAAGAAATAAAAATCAGAAAAGGACAACAGTGATTGTTAAAACACGCTATTTAGAAATTAACGTCTGTCGTGTTTTCTGGAGTCGATTTGAGTCGCAGCGGGAACTCGCGCGCTTCTGTCTTTCTTGTCTTTCACGAAAGAGGCATTTTTACTGATCGATACCCCGGCATTCGGTGAACTTTTCGAATTTGGCAATCTGTTCGATCTCGGCTGTATTGAAGCTTTTTCTAGCAGGGACGAAAATGCATCAAAAGCCTTGCTTCAATCTTTTAACTCATCTTACAACTTTCGGGATCTGGTTACTTTTACAAGGTCTGATCTCCGGCGACTTTCCTTTTTATAAAATGCTGCTAGAGAATGAGTGATGCTCGTTTGTTCGACCCGTGCATTCTACACCCATCTATCAGACACACGCCAGACCAGATACGGATTCTGTGTTAAGTCATCTAATAGTGGGTAAACTTCGCAAAGAGACGCACATGCAGGCTTTACTCGAAGCCCATTAAAACACGACTAATCCACGAAATCCGCGAATTTGCGCTTTTTCGTAAGTAAAGGAATTCGAGACGTCTTTCCTTGTCTTTGGACAGAGTTCCGCTGTCTGCCATTATATTTGAAATTATGTTCATTATGGATCATATATGCAGTTGACACGATGGCTTCGTGAAATCTTCGTCATCAAAAGTGACTTCAATAGTGCAATTATCGTTAATTTAACTTCTGGAAGAGACTGAAGACTTTGAAACGGTTCTGTGAAAAATACACGGATCTTAGTTTGGCTTTCGGATCAGCTGTTTCGAAATCGTGTGACGGGTAACGTGTGTATCGGACTGACTAACGTAATATGGCGGTGTGTGAGTTTTTTGTCAACTTTCTGACAGTGACTCTGATTATGTACGAGATGTATTCAGTGTCAGCAGGGATGGAACCAGCAGCTAAAAAACTTCACTTTGACCTGATGAAAAAGAAAAACTATAACCCGCTCATTAAACCCGCTGGACGTCCGACCGGCGGTCCGGCTTCTCTCTTAACTGTGCGAATAGGAATGAGACTTTCGCAAATCCTAGACGTGGTAAGTAGCATTACTTATATACTTTTTTATTATTACTATTACTATTACTATTACTGTTATTATTATTAATATTATTATTATTATTATTATTATTATTATTATTATTATTATTATTATTATTATTATTATTATTATTAGTGTTATTATTATTATTATTGTTATTATGTAAATACTGTTGTTGCTGCTGCTGTTGTTGAAGCAGTAGTTACAAGCGTTCTTACTGCTGCACACATCGCCGTTTACAACTACGTGACAATCTATTTAAATTACGAAAAATGATTTAGTTTACATTTGCTTCTTTATTTCAGACTTTTATTTTGTTAATGAATTATTAACAATTTAAAACTTCACACTATTTAAAGTAATGTAGATAAACTTTATTAATTTATGACGCGGTTTTATCTGGAGATTAGGTAAAAGTAACATCAGCGTGATTCACTCACATCAGTGCAAGTCACATTTATTTTACTACAGATGAGGTAAACCATCGTATTTCACTGCTTACAGTTCTCTTCTCAGGGACCATAGCTCGCAGGAGTAATCCTAATTAGAATGTGGGGCGATTTCTCGTTCCAACCACTGTCTTAAAACTTACTTACTATTAAACACACTTGTTTATGCTTTTCTTTGCATGAAAATGGTTCAGTGAAAAAATAGCTTGCTATTTATCGATTCGACTTACTAACGTATCATTTTATTATTATTATCATCATCATCATTATCATCATCATCATCATCATCATTCTTCTTCTGCTTCTTCTTCTTCTAATACTACTTATTATTATCAGGATTTCTTTTCTTCTTTTTTCTTTCTTGTTAATTGTGAAATATGGGTAGGTTCGTTAGGATATTGTCAGTATTGCTATTAGCGTCGACTTCATAAAAAAAGTTTAATTTATGCAAGTGATGTAGACTCAATAACTGATATTTTGTAGACTCAGTAACTGAAGTAATGACAGTCTCAGCTTACAGCGAGCTGGCAGTCGCTCGGTTAAAGAAAACTTTTTATTTCTCAACGTCTTGGCATCATCGTGTGAAAATGGGTTTTGTTTTGTTTGTTTGTTGTTTGTTTTGTTTTTTGTTTTTTGTGTTTTGTGTTGTTGTTTTTTCTTGTTTTACCTAGAAACACCGACTAAGTTAAATTCTAAAATAGTATTATTATTATTACAAATATATATGTATGTATGTATGTATGTATGTATGTGTGTATGTATGTATGTATGTATGTATGTATGTATGTATGTATGTATGTATGTATGTATATATGCATGTCTATGTCTATGTATATGTATATGTGTATGTGTGTATATATATATACACACACATATACAAAAACATTTTTCTTTAAAATTAAACAGCTCAAATCTATATATGTATATGAAACAAGCAAAAACAATAAAATATATAAATAAATAAATAACAGATAAATAAATAGATAAACAAACAAGAACACAAAAACAAAACAAACAAAAACGAAATTCAACAAACAAACAAACGTATAAATAAAATACTAAATAAATAAATAAAAAGTTAAATAAATAAAATAAAACAACCGCTTTGATAAATAGCAGCCCAAAAGATAATGTTATCTTTGTAAGTCACGTCATTTCATTGATTCTCTGTCAGCTATATATATGTAAACAGTAACTTTATCCGTAATATGATTTCACTTACGTTATGTCTGAGTTAATTAACAAACAGTAAAAACTCTAGCATGGTTTTATGTTTACAGAGATATATGTGATTTTATAATGTTTCCATCAGGGAACTTTTCCGTTGTGTCTAGAGCAAGATCAAATTTTGACTTGGCCAGATTTCTGTCGACAACAGGTAAAATCTGATGTGTTTATATTATTATTAAATTTTCTTCACAATGCATACTAATTACTAAGGTTAGAAACTTATTTCTGTGGTGAAATATGCTTAGGTTCGTTAGATCAAGAATTAATTCAATGTTCGCTAATTGGAAATCGGGTATGCTAACAACAGGAACAATAAAACTTGAATCGTACTTATTGTAACTTAGCACAGTAATTGTAATATCAGTTTGAAAGGAGTGTTAAACAATGATGCTGTTTACTTGTAAGTATATCTATTAACCTGTCAGTGTGGATTTTTCACTACGTTTAACAAATTACGTCATCTGATAGCAAAACAATGCGATGACGTCATGACAATTAAACCAACAAGTAAAGGAACACGAAGTCAGAACACGGATATTAAAAGATTACAGGTAATAATATTATTATTAGTAATAGTAGTAGTAGTAGTAGTAAAAGTAATAATAGTAGCAGTAATGGTGATGGTGATAGTGATAGTTCTAGCTGTACAGAGAGAGAGAGAGAGAGAGAGAGAGAGAGAGAGAGAGAGAGAGAGAGAGAGAAATATTGTTGTTAGATTAATGACATATAACATCTGTTTGTAAGACAAATTAAACGATAAAACAAAAATAAAGAAATAAATGGTATTCACAAGTAAATTCATATTGCATCATTAGCCTTCTGATTGAAGTTCCATGTATGACAGAAATAATGCAACTGATATTTCCTTTCTTAACCTTTAAAAAGAAAATAATAGCCTCGTCTTGTTGTTTTCATCTTGGTAGAATATGGCTTTTCTTTCTTGTTATTTTTTTTTTATTATTATTCATTTCTTTCTTTTCAAGTTTATTTTTTTATGTCTAAAACCCCATGTGAATAGAAACTAAAATAAGATGCACTTATTAATTTATTATTATTAATTTATTATTATTATTATTATTATTATTATTATTATTATTATTATTTTATTATTATTATTCCTTCCTTAGTCTTTCAAAATTCTATAAAAAATAATAATAATAAAAAAGGACCAGCAGTGATAGTTAAAACACGCTATCTAATAGAGGGTAAACTTCGCTGAAGAGACGCACGTGCAGTCTGTGCTCGAATCTTACTAAAACACGACTAATCCAAGAAATCCGTGAATTTGCGCTTTTTCGTAAGTAAAGGAATTTAAGACATTTTTTTCTTGTCTTTGGACACAGTTCCGCTGTCTACCATTGTATCATAAAATTATGTTCATTATGGATCATCTATGCAGTTGACACGTGGGCTTCGTGAAATTTTCGACATCAGTTTAACTTCTGGAAAAGACTGAAGACTTTGAAACGGTTCTGTGAAAAATACACGGATCTTAGTTTGGCTTTCGGATCAGCTATTTCGAAATCGTGTGACGGGTAACGTGTGTATCGGACTGACTAACGTAATATGGCGGTGTACGAGTTTGTTGTCAACTTTCTGACAGTGACTCTGATTACGTACGAGATGTATTCAGTGTCAGCAAGGATGGAACCAGCAGCTAAAAAACTTCACTTTGACCTGATGAAAAAGAAAAACTATAACCCGCTCATTAAACCCGCTGGACGTCCGACCGGCGGTCCGGCTTCTCTCTTAACTGTGCGAATAGGAATGAGACTTTCGCAAATCCTAGACGTGGTAAGTAGCATTACTTATATACTTTGTTTACTATTACTGTTACTATTACTATTATTATCATTATTATTATTATTATTATTATTATTATTATTATTATTATTATTATTATTAGTGTTACAAGTGCAATTAGTATGATTATTATTACTGTTGTTTCTGCTGCTGCAACTTCTGCTACTACTACTCCACCACTACTACTACTACAATTACTGCTACTGCTTTTATTATTATTATTATTATTACTATTATTATTATTATTGTTGTTGTCGTTTGTATTAACTGTCTTAAACTGTATCCAAATAATAGTAGTAACAGTTATAGCAGAGGTAAGTGAATTAATTATAAACTAGTGATAACACTAGTAATAATAACATAAGCACAACTAGTACCCGCATTAGCGGTAGTAGCAGTAACAATAGCAAAAATGTTAGAAGTAGTAGTAACAGTAGTAATATTAGCTGTAGTAGTAGTAGTAGTAGTAGTAGTAGTAGTAGCATAGTTTTAATTGTATTAGTAACAGTAGCAAAAGTAGTAACAATAGTAGTAGTAGCAATGGTTATTTTAGTATTAGTAGCAGTTATTCTTCTAGTAGGAGTCATAGTAATAGATATAGTTATAATAGTAATCGTAATAGTAGTTATAGTACATAAGTAGCACTTTAAGAACAACTTTTAATTGTTTTAGAACATATTATAATTGATGTGTTTGTGTATGTGCGTTTACATCTGTGTGCATGAGCATATGTGTAAATATCAGCAGCGTATATTATATATTTGTGTATACATGTTATATGTGTATATCGACTCGAAATGTATGTCGAAGAAAGAAAAAAAAAAGAGATCGTTATTAAGTCCTCTAAATTAGAAATATACGCTTGAACAGTTTCAATGTTAGCATGAAAATCAGTTTGACAGTATCTGCATAATACGTCTATCACAGAAACTTGAAGGATAAAGACAGAAACAACATGACGTCATCGAAAAAAAACAAGAAACCCATACAGCAACCAAATACTAGTATAGCAATTCTATTTGTATTATATTTTTTTATTTTTTTTTATTATTTTTTATTTTAACTAAATTATAAAATAAAATAAAGAGTATTAATAATAATCAACAAAATAAAATAAAATAAAATTATATATATATAAATACAGACAGAGAGAGAGAGAGATAAAAGGATGATAAACAAGATACGTCTATTACGATTATTTCCATTACTACTACTACTATTACTACTATTATTATAATTGCTACTAATACTACTGTTACTATTATTACTACTACTACTACTACTATTACCACAGCAACTATTATCACCCTTACCTCTAGTATTACTACTTCTGTTCCTCCTACTAATATTACAATTACTAATAATACCACTACTATTACTACAACATCAATTACCATTTATCTGTATGGAAAAAAATCTGGCTATTACAGTGGAAAATGGCAAAACCGGTCCATGACTATTCCGGTATGCAGACATTACGTTGAACTACAGGTACCGGACCATTTATCCGGACTCCTTGGGGCCTGAGATATTCCGGATTTCTGGATTTTCCGGTTTTCTGGTACCAAGGCATATAAATACGTAAATGATCTGGCATAAACATTTTAAAATTAAAAACATAAAGAAAATTAACGATACACAGCTGTGGCGACTCGACACGTAAACAATGCGGCGAGTGAATGAACGCCACGCGGCTTGAAAGAGTAGTTCCGGTCTGGTGAGGACAACAACCGCGCGCGCGAACTATGAAAATAGCGTCGGGAAAAAACTTCCGGTTTTCTGGTCGCCGGATAATTGGTCCGGTACCTGTAATTATATTTACATTTCTTTAATTTAAAAAAAAAAAAACAAAAAAAAAAATGAAGAAGTAAAAAGCGAATTAAATAAACTAATAAATAATGAGTAAATATGTCAATAAATGAATGAATGAATGAATGAATGAATAAAAAATAACCATCAAATAATTTTACATATATTTCCCATGGACATAATTATGTGGTATGCTCTATCTCTAATTTACTAATACATGCATGTCAATAAACGCAGTATAAGTCAGTGTTGGTTGTTCTTTCTTTTGTTGTGTGTATCAGAGAAATAAACAAACAAACAAACAAATGAATATATATATATATATATATATTGTCATCCTAATATTGTTGTTTATGGTTTCTTTTGTTTTAGAGTCAGAAAGAGTCTCCTGTTGTCGTTTGTTTCATATATATATATATATATATATACCTCAACAACAACAACAATAATAATATAGTAATTGCATGATAGATGTAGTAGTAGTAGTAGTTGTTGTAATCTTACAGCAGTAGTAGTAGTAGTAATAATAAAAATAATAGTAATAATAATGGTAGCAGTGGTAGTAGTAGTAGTAGTAGTAAGAGTAGTAGTAGTAGTAGCAGTAGCAGCAGCAGTAGTTGGCGTATTACTAGTGTGTTATATATGTTACTGTATAAGTGGTAATAGCAATAACAACATTAATATGTATTATCGTTCAGTTAAGCCATTTTATTTCAATTATCTATGGAACATTTTAAAAAACCAGAATATAGCTTTTAACTAATATTATTATTTAAAAAAGAAGCATTAATTTAACTTTTAGCTTTTAGCTTTACTGTTACAGATGTGACATCAAAACTATCACTTGTCATGCGTTTGATAGATGCGGTTCACTTAAAACAGTATTACGTATTCATTTCCGTTCAGACTGAATGACAGGTCCTCTAATCGACTAACATACTAACCTTATAATCTCTCTGACAGGCAGCCCAGATGGCATGACTCCATGAAAAATCATGGTGCTGTTCAATATGAACAAAATTGAAAAAAAAAAAAAAAAAAAAAAAAAAAAAAAAAAAAAAAAAAAAAAAAAAAAAAAAAAAAAAACGTTTGACATGATTAAGATTAACTAAGAAAAATAAGCTGATTTTATTTCATTAATAAATATTTATCAAATCCGTATTTTAAAAGATATCTAAACAGTCACATAACCCTGAATAAATTAAACATATTACTACTACTACTACTACTCCTAATTATTATTATACTAAGCTGAATGTAATAAAAATACAATAAGTTCATTTTGAAAAGAACACAATTTTTAATTATTTCTGTCCATGTTTTATAACTGAAAAATTTAATTTACTTCAGACACTGTTATGACAAACAGAAAGGAGAAAAAATAGTTTTTGTTTCGATTTCATTTATATAATAATAATAATAATAATAATAATAATAATAATAATAATGTTGATAGTGATTATAATCAAAATAATAATAACTGTAACAACAGCAACAGCAGTAGCAGCAACAACTACAACAACAACAATAATAATATCCATAACAACGACAACGACAACAGCAATAAAAGCAAGCATATCTCGTTGCCAGTTTTTACAATCGAGACTTTATGATTAATTTTATGCAGTTTTCTACATTCACATCAAACAAGCTGTTACAAACGTGAAAATTATCGCTTAGTATTAAAATATACTTCAAACACTTGTTATTATTACAAATATCAATTACACATAGAAAATCAACTCTCCGTCTGCGTGCCAATAATTAAATATTGAATTTTTTTTTTTTTTTTAATTATTATTAATATTAACATACAAAAATACCGGGAATACTTTTAAATGCAGATCCGGAAGCGCATAACGTTCTTTCTACAAAACCACTTTGAAACGAGAAACTTTATTGAATTTATAAGCACTTAATTTGCGTCAGTGATTCACTTTAATTACCTCCATTATGAAACTGGAGCATGGTTGTAAAAGGCGAGATGAATTAAATCTTTTTATTCATTCCTGTGCGGTGTTTTTGTGAGAAATATTTCTTCGATGAGAAGAAGACGTCTCGGGGAAGCTTCACAGACCGCTCTTTCTCCGAAAGTCAGCCGAAACCATGCAACACGTGCTGCTGATTATATATCATTATAGATGTTTTGTCGTGCTATCGATTCCAGTGTAATGAGTCAGCTGGCTGGGCTATCAATCGAATTCACTTGCAATTGACATTATCGATCTGCTCATCATCATCATCTTCGCACCCCTCACACCTGAATTGCAGTTGTCCAGCCGCTGATTGTTCCTTCAGAAAGTGTATGGCATTAATCTGATCAAAAATGATTCGTTGGACTCAAATAATTATAATAGATTTTCTGACTGTTCTTCGGTAAATTAAGATGAAGTGACTGTTGTAACCAGCTGACGTATGTTTAGAATTATTTCGTCTCGACTACAGTTCAGTGAACGAATCTGAAGTGGATTCTGCAACTAGTTAACGTACAAGTAAAATTACAGTTTTTCGCCTTAGTCCTGTTTCAGTAAATGAAGCTTAAGTACAAGGCGTAAACCCACCTGTGTATAATTAAAACTACTTTTCCCAAGTTATCCGTTGTTCAGTTGTGTGTGTTTGTTTACGTGTGTGTGTGTGTTGTGTGTATGTGTTTGTGTGTGTCTGTTTGTGTGTGTAAAGTTTCTATATTCAAGCTATTAAACACAATTATTTCTTTATTTCATCAATAACAAATTTTATTAAGGATACTTAATAGTTCCTACTGTATTCTAATTAAGAAATTTAAAAATACCTCGATTTCTTTGTTAGAAACTTTTATTCGACTTCTTTTCTTTGTATTATTACTAGAAGTATAATTAATTTTCCTCTTTTCTTTTCTAGTTTTTTAAAACTTTGCATTTATTCTGATTTTATTTTAATATGTTTTTCTTCTTCTTTTCGTAAGAAGGGGTTAGGTTGATTTTTAAGCTCATTTCCTGGTATTTGTTGAGTTAACCTATTCACGTAATGGGCTCCGTGTATCAAGTTATGATCAATATTTCGTGTAGAATAAATTATTACTCACAACGAAAGTATTAGCAAACCAGTCCAGGGACAGACCCAGAAGTCCTGTAAAAGAGGGGTCTGCAGGTAAGAATAAAATAAAACAAAACAAAATAAAGTATATATATTTATATAAAGTGTTGAACTGGTGTGTACCTACCATTAAGGCTTACGCACAAGGAATCTTTGTTAATATTAATCTGATAATTTTTTTAAAATAATTGTTTGTAGTTTGTTTCTTCTTCTTCTTCTTCTTCTTCTTCTTCTTCTTCTTCTTCTTCTTCTTTTTCTTCTTCTTACTATTATTATTATTATTATTATTATTATTATTATTATTATTATTATTGTTGTTACTTTTACCACCACTACTACTACAGTTATTACTATTGCTACTACTGCTATCACTACTACTCTTGCGATCTGTAGCCCTATCATCACACTGTCATCATCTTCATGTTTATCATCATCGTCGTCATCATCCATATGATTCCTTTGACCATTTTTAAGGAAAAATCCAGCGACGTTTTTCCCTGCACTAGATGACGTTGATATTAATTTGGTCCGTTTTCACTTTGGTATTTAGCTTGCAATTCGCACATCGACTGACTCTCGACCTCAACCGCCCTTCCATTCCTCTGTGTGATCTGTGGCTTACGTGGCTTGTTATTCCTGATTGGGGTTGCCTCATCCACTTACAGATCTAAGCCGTAGTTCAGTCATTCTTAATTACTTCAGCAGTGTGACTTATACAGCCTTATTTCCTCTGAGACCAACGTTTTCCTTCTTTCAGGCATCTGTTCTTCTTTTAATCTTTTATTTCTTCTTTTTCTACTTCTTACGTTCTTCATTTCTTCATTTCCAAGGTCTACCTATTAACTTGCTTTATTTTTTTTTCTTTTTGTTCTTGTTTGTTTCTTTTTTTTTTTCTTTGTTTCTTTCTTTCTTTCTTTTTTTTTTTTTTTTACTTATTTAATTTTAATTTCTTTATTTATTTATTTCTTTCATACTTACTTATTTTATTTTCCCATGTTTAAGTCATACTTCCTCTTTTGTATTCTTTCTTCCTACATATTTGTTTCACATAGTCTGTTCGTCACTTATCCCTCTCTATCTCACACACACACAGCCACACACACACACACACACACACACACACACACACATATACAGACTTACACACGTACATTCTCTTGCTTCGATTCTTAAAACATTTCTGCCTAACAAAACAAACGCGTGTCAAATCAAATATGCTTTCAGAAACCTGTATTAACATTTCTCGTTATAAGGTCAATGTAAACCTCATAATTTTATTAATAAGAAAACAAATTTAACTAACCACCGGAGAAGATAAAAAATTAAAAAAAAAAATATGTATATATGTGGCCTAGGAACATTTCAACATATGCGCCGTCTCAGAGCTTGACTTGATAAAAGAATTTAGACGAGGAATGACGCAGAAATCGAATAACGTCTTGAGCAGGCATTTGGCCGAACATGGACGTTCCGAGGAAACAGAATTGGTCTTGTTTGTTCGACAGCGAAATCCGTGCTAAACCATGCAATTAGTGTCAGCACTGAGTTAGTTTTGCGTCTCTTTTCCCTCTAATCAAACGAGCGACTGTCTCCATTATTTGATTACACGCTGGAATTCTTTGCAAACACAAGTCCCATGTATTGTGTAATAGTGATCGATGTCAGTCATTATTGGATGCTGGAAAAGGTTATGTGTGCGTCCTCTCCTACAATGGTCAGTCTCTCTGTTAGTATAATTCATAAGTTACTCTTGACAATGTTGATTAAGGTGAAGATGGAGACGAAGAAGAAGAAGAAGAAGAAGAAGAAGATGAAGCAGAAGAAGAAATAGATGAAGACACATTTCAGATGATGATAATGACAACGATGACGAAAAAGATGAAGCAATTAAATACGAAATAACAAAAAATAACACAGATGAAAATAATAATAAATGATGATGATGATGACTATGATGTATATTATGATGATGAAATAAAGTACTAGTATCAAAAACATAAAAGTGATGGTATCATGACAACATGTGGAACATAATGATCTGATAAAAGTGATAATGTATTTGCATTACGACCAAAAAAGTTTAGAAACAAGAAAAAAACACAAAAAAAACCCACATAGAAACAAACCCGGATACAATCAATATCTGCATCTGAACACAGATTTACTGACGTGGATAAATAACAGCCATTAAGTAGATATATCAACACTGTTCTACAGATTGTCAATTGTACTTTAAACGTGTTTGTGTTTTCACAGCTGTAGTAACGGGTCTCTAATTGGCCCGCACATGGCGTTTTCGTTTATTTTGGCAAGGAGCATGTGTTTAACATAATATTTTTATCACTAACGTTTGCCACTGCTGAAACGGACTGGAAAAAAAAAATGATAACGAAACACTGTTACAATAATATAGTTAAGTTTGCTACAGAGTGATGGTCTGGTTATAGTTCTGTATTTAGAGCGACAATGCGCATGATCAAGCCTCGTTTGGAAATTTATCAATTAAATGTCGGATGATGTCTTTCTACGATAATATCCTATGTTCCTAATACAAAACCGTTGTCAGAATAATGAGATACCTGTATTCGGTGATAAAAATGAAATAAAATAAAAGTAAAAAAAGAAGAAAACAAACCTATATAACTAATGAAATAAAAACAATATTACTTTATCTTTAAGTAGTACAGAGTAATGTTGTGAAACCTATTGGAATGAGTATATGAAAATATAAACAAAAAATATCTTTTAAATACCGTTTTTCTTTCTCAGAGTAGTAGTAGTTGCTGTAGTAATGGTATTAATGATGATGATGATGATGATGATGATGATAATAATGATAATAATAATAAAGAAGAAGAAGAAAGATTAGAAAAGTGGACAGAGATATTTACAAAGGAGATAGTCACATAGTCACTCTTTCACACAGACAGACATACGGGTAAACAGACCATCAGATGTATGGAAGTCTAAATTGGTCTCTATTTAAAATGGTAAAATTACTGTGATTACAATATGTACGAATGGCGAAATATATTTCTGTTTCCACTGGTGTGTCTGTATTAGAATTTGTCTCAATAGTGTAGTTTGTTTCTTTTTAGTTTAACTATATTGCAGTATGTTTCAATAGCGTACTTTGTTTCTGATTCGAATGGTATGACTATATTACAATATGTTCCAATAATTTAGAGTGTTTCTGGTTCAAATGGTATGACTGTATTACAGTATGTTTCAGTAGAATAGTTTCGTTCTGACTCAAATGGCATAACTGTATTACAAAACGAAATATGGTTGTGTGCTTCTATTTCAAATGGCAGAACTGTATTACAGTAATGACAGCAGACTAGTTTGTGATTCAAATAATAAATCCGTATTACAATACATATTAATTGTAAATACTGTTTCTGATTCAAATGACAGAACTAGAGACAACTATATATCTAAAAACAGTTCTTTGTTTCTGTTTTATATGCCAGACTGTATTAATAGTATAAAATGCTTCAGAATGAACTGATATAGCTGTATTACTATATAGCTCAACGAGGTAGAGTGTGTTACTGTATTACTGTATGTTTCAATAACTTGTTTCAGTATATCTCAGTAGTTTAATACGTTTCAAAAGGCATTACCATATTATAGTATATTTCAGTAGCATAGCTTGTTTCTGTTTCAAATTGTATAATCGTATTACAATAATATTATGTCAAAAATTTCGTAGTTTGTTTCTGTTTCAAACGGCATAACTGTACAACTGTATATTTCAACTACTTATTTTGCATAACCGTATTACAATATGTTAAAAAATAGCGTATGTTCTTTCTCTTTCAAAGGTTATAACTATATTACAATATATTTCAACAATTTATTTTGTATAACCGTATTACAACATGACAAAAACAGCGTATTTTCTTTCTGTTTCGAAGGGTACTACTGTATTAGAATATTTCGCTATGGTTGTTTTGTGACAGCAATAAATAAATTAGCGAGTGTAAAGGAGTGATTCACATGACAGAAACGCGGTTATCGACAAGCTGATGAAAACGTTTGTGTGACAGACTGTCACGTGTCTGCTAATAAAACTGAGTGTTTTGAGTGGCGCGTCATGTCGACTCCGACGAAATGTCTGATTGAGTCTTCTTCTGTCAGTGATCCAATGACAGCCATTTTAGTTCTACAGCATGGGTTTTTTTTTCTTCTTTTTTCTTTTTTCATTATTTTCTTTCATTTCATTTTGTTTTATTTTATTTATATATTTATATATTTTATTATTATTTATTATTATTATTATTATTATTATTATTATTATTATTATTATTATTATTATTATTGTTGTTGTTGTTGTTGTTGTTGTTGTTAGTGTTGTTGTTGTTGTTGTTGTTGTTGCAATGACTGTTACTACTAATACTATATTAACGAACGTGATGAAATTAAGTTTTTTTTCTACAAAAATGTTTAAATCATGTAGTATTTTAATTAAGGCAGTAACATCTTTATTGTTTTCTCTCTCTCTCTTTCATTTCTTACTTCTTTTTTATATCAACATTTCAATAAAAATATTTTATGGATGGATTTTTTATTTTTGTTGAAAAATATGTTACAAAAGCACCTTTTATATTTCTTCCTGCAGTTTTATATTACTTTTATCTTAGAAAGTTTTGACTGTACAAGAGATTAATGGTATGTTCTTCTTTCTACTGGTTTATTTTTTGCTTTTTTTTGTTTTGTTTTGTTGTTGTTAAACATATCGCAATACAAAGATTTTATCTGACACGGGAACACAAAAAAGATAAGGATTTTATTTCACTAATGAACATGTAAAGTTTGTAAAGTATAAAGAATAAATGAATGAGCTAACAAACAAACAAACAAGTAAATAAATAAATAAATAAATAGATAAATAAATAAATATTAAATTTAAAAAAATATATTATTTAAAATTAAATGACGAAAATGAAATTGCAGTGACCTATCATTTCTAAATATTTAATGAATTTGCAGCAGTGTTTATATTTATCAACTTAACTTTTTAAATACTGTTTACACTTAGTATTATATGAGCTTTACTTTTAAGCTTCTGTTGTTTTTAGGTCGGGATTTTTTTTTTTTTTTTTTTTTCTAATGATTTTACTTCATCTGTTGTCAGGAGAATATTAATATGTTTCCCTTGCAGAAAAAAAAAAGAAAAAAAAGAAAAAAAAACCCAGAAAAAGCTTAACTCTTTATATTGGCTATCGGTCTGTCCCCGAAGGCTCAAATAAGCAGAATAGGAATCGTTCTTTTTTTTTTCTAATTTTTTTTTTTTTTCTTGTTATAAACTCAATTAGTTTTCCCAACTGGTGTGCCAGAAGCTATGATTTTATTAGTATTTTCATATGACATTCAGCAGACTGCGACCGTCTTTCCTCTTTAGTCGAGGCATTAATCTTGGTTTCGGCAGTTTTATTGAAACGGTGGAGAATTTGATCACACGCCTGCACGGAGCACCAGTGGTAATGAATGTAAGTCGTAGTTGCGGTCGTGTATTGAGGGATTCTATTAGTGTGCTGGGATCCACTGTGCTGCAGTATCAAGCCGGGAGATAAAAACAGAAAAAGGTTCGCTGTTATCTGTCTGACACTGACGTCTTGTCTGTCAGTCTGTCAGTCCAACGATAAAAAAAGTTTTCTCGTGCAGAACTAAATTAAAACCGTGCTGACTACGTTATTGTTTATACTTAATGCTAAATATTTTGATACGCGGTATAATTATACAAATTATTTTGATTAGTGTATAATTATACTAAATTCTGATATGTGGTGTAATTACGCTAAACATTTTGATACGTGATGTAACTAGGCTATTTTTTAAATACAGTGTTGCTATCTAGTTTGATGTGCGGGTAAATATAATATCCCGCTCTGGTTAATACATATAAAGCTCTTATGTTTTTTTGATAATCAAGATTCTAAAGGAAAATTACAGCTAAAAAATAAAATAAAATAAAATAAAATAAAATGTATAAAAAGTAAAGCCTGACCAGATACAGTGACAGACACAGCAGTTTTGCCAGTCATCTGGTTTCTGTTTTTTTGTTTATTTTCATCTATCAGTAAGTATGTAACTGACGAGGCTGCTGTCTCTATCGTCAGCAGGAAGGAGAAAATGGCATCTCTGTGCTTTTCACAGTTGTTTCATTACTAAATCCAGATCTGCAGAATCAAATAAAACAATCAGGCAAACGTACGAAAAAACCTATGACCTGGTTAACCAAATTTCGTTTATTTCTTTCGTATAATCATCATAATTATACAGCTTTAAAACAGAAGAAGAAACATGTAATTATAACCGTCAATAGTTAAATGGTCTTAGGTGTCGTTATATCAAATTTTGTTTACTATTGTCTCGTAAGAACAGAAGTCGAATTTATTTGCTTAATAGATAACATTCAGATTATTATGTTTCAACTATTACTTCATCTTGTAACGATGAAATTCTTGCAGTAACCTGTTGCTCTTGACAGAGATTTTATTGTCTGATGTACATCCTAATCAGATTAGTTTACTAAGAATATTCTCCAGTGACACACACCTAGTTCCAGAGATTACTGTAATTCTATTAGAGTTGACAGATTTCACAATAACGTCGGACCAGACAGTCACAAATCTTCCCGTGCCTATTCAAAAGTCTACAGCAGCCTTTGAAAAAACTCCAGTATATTAACACATGAGACTGAATAAACGCACTGGTCCATATCTAGTAACTTAATTGGATTTTTTTTTCCTGCTTATTTATTCGCGTCTGTAAATGCATACCTCGCTGAGGTTTATGTAAAATCTCTGACAAGACAACTGTTGGAAAGTTTCACGAAGTGTAGTTTATTATTCTCTCTCTCTCTCTCTCGCTTCGCAAACAGTTCGATACCACTTTTCTTGACCTAAAGATCCCTGCTTTGATTCTACGCAGCAAACAACACTCTATCATTAAGAAAATCAATCTCTTTAGACAGGTCGGGGTACTCTTTGATTCTATCAACTTGTGAGGAGGTAAGGATGCCAACGCGATAATTGTGCCTGTTGGCAACTCTGAGATTCAGAACTTCACGTGGTGCTCCATGGTTTGAAACGTTATTTTCTTAGACAAATAAAAACAGCGTTCTCAAAACAGCTGGTAATAAATGTTTGTATGTAGATAGTTTTTTTTTTTAATATTGTTGTACCGTTTATTTTAATAATGATGCAGACCTTTTGTTTTTCTTTCTTCTCTTTTAAAGCAAGAAACGAAAATGTCACCAATATGGAAGCAAGAAAAAAAAAAAAAAAAAATAATAATAATAATAAAATAATAAACAAACAAACAAACAAATCAATAAATAAGTAAATAAATAAATAAATATGTAATTAAAAATAAAAAAAAGTATATTTATTATATATTTGAATATTTAGTTTCAGCCATTTAATGAAAGGTGTATAAAAACTTTAATTATTTTAACATCACTGTTTATTTATGCAAAATACAGTTAAATCTATCCTGGCCTGCACTCAGCACAAAAAGATATCAAAGCATTTATGATTCAAATATTGTGCTAAGTTTGAAATTCTGAAGTTTGCCTTTACAGGTTTCTTACAATCTTCATAAACAAAACATAAACTATTTCAGAAATAAATACATAAACAACATTAGACGTAAGAAGCAGAAACAGTAGTAGCACTGGTGATGGTGGTGATATAGTAGTAGTAGAATAAGGTAATAGTAATAGACCTGTTACGAGTAAAAATATTTGTGATAGGAGTACTGTGGTAGTAGTTGTTGCTGCTGTTATGGTTCCAACAAATTAGTAATACTTACAACATAAATTAAAAGCATGAAAGTAAAATTTTAAAATCATCATCATCAACGATACTGTCTCCTCTTTTATTAATTATTATTTAAACTGGGGAAGCACAACAAAATTAACAACTGTTTTAGAGCGAGAACCAGGAAGATAACGAAGAAGTCCCGTGTGTGCAAACAATATAATTAATTAAGATTCTTTCAGATGTCTCGTGGCATGTCAAGATGTGCAATTTATGTTATTGGCTTTCTGCGTATTCGGTTACGATTACATTACCAGTGCCAATAAAAGGCGAATCATTCGATGCTTAATTGTCCGTTCTTGTCAGTGTCCATTTTCCCAAAATCAACTAGACGTGGATAGTTGCACGTACTCTGTAATTTACACTGCGAGGCTCTTCGATTAAACACTCGTACAGTTCGTCAAAGGGTTCAGAAGATTTAGTAATTAATGGACTAGCGTTATCTTCGTTGTATTTTTCAAATTACTTTTTATTAAAAGATAAACATGCAGACAGAGACGTGGTGATGTAAGGTATTATCAAA
Source organism: Chrysomallon squamiferum (assembly GCA_012295275.1). NCBI lineage: Eukaryota > Metazoa > Mollusca > Gastropoda > Neomphalida > Peltospiridae > Chrysomallon > Chrysomallon squamiferum. Next base: position 3,879,600 of record CM022669.1, read on the forward strand.
GTAGTGAGAAAACACGTTATTTTACAAACGTATATACACTTACTTAAACACACAGAAACACTCGCATACAGACACAGACATAGACATATACATGCATGCATTCTAGAATGGTAGATTTTTTTCCCCGATATAATATGCATAGTATTTGGAATCTGAATTGCTTTGTTTTGTACAAACTTCTTTTAGAATGGATTTAGTAAGATCAAGAAAATTTGCGGAAAAACGCGAAAACTTTCGAAGGCTTTCGTATCATTTTAGTTAAATCATATTCAGGACACTTTTCTTTCCGAATTATCTAGAGTGGTTTATGAAGAGTCCATGAAAATGGTCAAACTGAATTCTTCTGGCGTTTTATAATTTGTAGATAATATTTTTTATTATTGTTATTTTTTATAAGAGAATATCAGCGAAACTTTTGACAGTTTTCTACGGGACGATATTACGTGATGTAAAAAGCTGGTTGGAGAGGCAATATAAACAAGATACCAGTTTTACTAGAGCCCTCTGTATATTTAGAGTATGATTTCTTATCTGATCCTTCTCTTTAAAGATGGCCACCAAACTATCAATCTGAAATATCCATCAAACTGACATCGGGTCATTTCAAATTCGACTTGGCTTATGGACAAATATACATTACAAACAAATAGCATGTATTCAAAACATGAGAACTTTTCTAATCTACAGTGAAGTTAAATCTAATCGTATGTCACCTGTCAAGTGATTAAGTTACCTCACGTACAAATTATTTGAACCACACACGTTAAGATGTCATTTTGTTTCGTTTCAGGACGAGAAGAATCAGATAATAAAGATCAGCGTCTGGTTGCGTCAGGTAAGAATGTTTCCTCTGTTTATTTCCTCTGTTTAATGTCTCTGTATTCCATTAATAGCTTTTTTTATTATCACATTTGTCGATATATCAAAACGAATTGTTATATATTTTGTTCTGGAAGAACATGCCATACCTTTCGTGGTAAAGTTGTGGTAGTTACAAAACTTCACTTGGAGCAATAGTAATCAACAAATTAACTACCACAACAGTGTTAGCAGTAGTATCAATAATAATAACAGTGACTGTAGTAGTAATAGAAGTACTGATAGTTGTAGTAGTAATAATACTAACAGCAGAGTGATAGTAATAACAGTAAAAATATTATTAGTATTATTAGTTGTGGTGTTAGCAGCACTATCAATAAAATTACTAATAGAATTAATAATAATAGTAATTTAAGAAGTAGTGTTAATACAAGTAAAAATAACTGCGTAGTAATAGTAGTAAAAGTAGTAGATGTTGTAACCGTAGTAGTGGTAGTAAAAGTAATATGAGTAATTGTTGTAGTAATAGGAGTGTAGTAGTAGTAGTAGTTGTGGTGGTGGTAGAAGTAACAGTAGTAACACATTTATATTTAACAGTAGCGGAAGTTATTTTAGTAGAAATCACAGTAAAAGCAGAAATGTAGGTAAGGCAGAGTTAATTCTTCTAATTGTAACAGAAGCTGTACCAGTAAAATACGAAATATCTGCAGCTGAAGAGACGATGGTCATGAATAACAGTAATAATTAGATGATATTATTTCTGGCTGGTATGTTTTTCCTCTGTTGCCCTTAGTTTTAATAACACTGACATTCATCATCATGTTACACTGGTCAGCGTATTTATCAAGCAGAAGATAAAATCAGAAGTCAGTGAAACCAAATGAAAGCGATCCCAACCTCGGGGAAGTGTTTTCGAATGGCTGCACCGATGTGTTTTCATCGCCTTCGTTTTATCTACTTCTGGGCAGCAGATGGATAGCCATTAGGGCTGAGTTCATTTACTAGCAGTGTCTAGCTCTTCAAGTAGATAGACTCTGAATAACTTTTGATTGGAAAGTTTACAAAATCTGGGGCCAAAGATCAATCGCTTAATCATGCTTCTCACTACACAACGTGGATGTTCACACCGGACTTGGTGTCGACCTCAGCAACAACAACGTATTTCAGTAATCACCATGGACGGTGACCTGAAATGTGAATCGTTAGCGACGAACGACGCGCTGTTTTTCTGTCAGTCTTGAAATATTTTAGATGTGTTGTTGATGGTGGCAATATTTCATCATTATTTTGTCGTTATTGATGATATTTTTTACATTTTTTTTTTATTAGTGTTGTTGTTAACGGTGTCATTTTATCATTATAGTATTACTGATATTGATGGTCTTATTTTAACAATATTTTTATTATTGTTGTTGTTAATATTGTTGTTTTTGTCATCATTTTGTTAAAGCTGTTATTGATAGTGTTATTTTATTATTATTATTTTGTTGTTGTTGTTGTTGATAGTATTATTTTATTACTATTTTTTGTTTATGGTATTATTTTTTAAATACGTTGTTGTTCATGGTGTTATTTTATCAGGATGAAGAAAAGGATTTATCATTTAAGATTTCTCGAATTTCACAACAGTTATTTTCAGTGTATCTGTTGATCACACAGACAGAAGTCAGATGATGTGCAATTATAAACTTGGAATCTTAGTTTTCTTTAAATTCATGGATATCAATAAATGACAGTTACAGTAGTAGTAGTAGTAGTAGTTGTAGTAGCAGAAGTGGTAGTAGAAGCTGTAGTAGTAGTAGTAGTAGTAGTAGCAGTGGTAGTAGAAGCAGTAGTAGTGGTAGTGGTAGTAGTAGTAGTGATCGTAGTAGACGCAATAGCAAAATATACGGCACGTGACATACTAGATATTCAAGATTAAAGTGAGGATGATGAATTTGATAATGATGGTGATGATGATTATAAAGGAAAAGATGAAGAAAGAAAAAATATACTAGTTAATTATTATTATGGCTTATGACATTAAATTCGTAATATTGATTATATACTGTCTTAACCGGAAAGTCATTAGAGATATACCAGGGAATGCTGCATTTTTAAAAAGTTTGTTTTGTATTACGGAATTCAAGAGAAAAAATAATGTACACTATTATCCCAGGCTGCTCTACATTTGTGTTCTGTCTTGAAATAAGGTCAGGCTTACAGGAAAGTGAACTATTTAAGACTGAAACAACAAACGTTTAACCGATGAAGCATGTATCTGCTTTCTATATGTATAGCTCTGAATCTATTCTAGACAAAGTAGTTTGCGTTTTACATTCACCAAACGTTTGATGTCAAAAACATTGCATAGACGTTTGATGTTACTAAGGATACAACTGGATACAACTGGATACAACTGGATACTCTGTGTTTCAGGACTGGTACGACATGCGACTGACGTGGGATCCTGCCGAGTATAACGGAGTAAAGAAACTGTACATCCCTTCCAACGATCTCTGGAAACCTGACCTCGTCCTGTACAACAAGTCAGTATAGTACACCCTCTCTCTCTCTCTCTCTCTCTCTCTCTCTCTCTCTCTCTCTCTCTCTCTCTCTCTCTCTCTCTCTCTCTCTCTCTCTCTCTCTCTCTCTCTCTCTCTCTCTCTCTCTCTCTCTCTCTCTCTCTCTCTCTCTCTCTCTCTCTCTCTCTCTCTCTCTCTCTCTCTCTCTCTCCCTCTCTCTCTCTCTCTCTCTCCCTCTCTCTCCCTCTCTCTCTCTCTCTCCCTCTCCCTCTCCCTCTCTCTCTCTCTCTCTCTCTCTCTCTCTCTCTCTCTCTCTCTCTCTCTCTCTCTCTCTCTCTCTCTCTCTCTCTCTCTCTCTCTCTCTCTCTCTCTCTCTCTCCCTCTCCCTCTCTGTTATTTTAACTTTTAATTTAAGAATAATCTTAATCAGTTAAAACGATAATTAAATACTGTTATAGTTTCCAAACTTGATGCTATCGTATGTTTACAGATAGTAATTAAATCTAATGTTCTGTTTATCAGCAAGAGGTTATTTATATGGTACAGATCTGAAAATATCTTCAATCTTATCATCGCTCTGTAATCGCTAGGCTAATAAAATAATAATAATAATAATAATAATATTAATCAACGTCAGTGTTTTATGACAGGCGCTACATTTTAAACATAAAAAGTGCAGTAATATAACTTTTAAATGTCTTTATTGTATTTCTGACAAAAGAAAGGATCAAATTCCATTTTTGCAAAACTTCATGAATCATGGTTTTGAATAGTTTAATTTTTGGTACGATGGTGAAATGGAACCAAATATCGTGGATATTTAACGTTGTATATTGAGGTATATTTTCACACTTTTTTTTTAGTGCTGATGGTGATTTTGTGGTGACACTACAGACCAAGGCGACTGTACATTATAACGGCTGGATCGTTTGGGAGCCGCCTGCCATCTACAAAAGTTACTGTGAAATTGACGTGGAGTTCTTTCCTTTCGACATGCAGGAATGTTTTCTCAAATTCGGATCCTGGTCGTATGACGGCACCCAACTTGACCTTCAGCACGTCTGCGACAAGGGCGTCAAGAAGAACGACATTCTGGTTATCGATAGAGGGATAGACTTGAGAGATTTCTATGCCAACATAGAGTGGGACATCATCAATGTGACGGCACGACGTAGGGTCAAGTATTACCCTTGCTGTCCCGAGCCGTATCCTGACATAATGTTTAACGTGACGTTGCGCAGGCGGACACTGTTTTATACGCTGAACCTCATCATGCCTTGCATTTCAATATCCTGTCTCACAGTTCTCGTGTTCTACCTTCCCTCTGATAGTGGTGAGAAAATCACTCTGTCAATTTCAATTCTGCTCGCTTTAACCGTGTTTTTCCTGCTGCTGTCTGACATCAACCCACCCACGTCTCTCGTGATCCCTCTGATTGGGAAATATCTCCTTTTCGTTCTGATTGTTGTGTCCCTTTCGATATTCCTGACGGTTTATACGCTGCACATAAACTTCAAATCCCCTACCACAAACAAAATGTCACCTTGGGTTAGGAAAATGTTTACAGAAATACTGCCTAGGATTCTTTTGATGAAGCGTCCAGAATTTTCTAAACTTCCCAAGGTTGCGGTTAGAACTTGTAACGGAATTGAAATGAGAGAATCCGTAGCGACGTCGACGTCACGTGACTGGCATTCTTACGAAAACGTAAGACAACGTCATTTCTCGGAAGAGCCCGAAGAAGTCTCCGCGACTTTTGCGCCAAACGTAACTGAGGCTCTTTACGGGGTGAAATTCATAGCAGATCATTTAAAGAAAGAGGATGAGGATATGGAGGTGAGACCATTTTCAGTAGAAATTAAGTTTTGTTACTACGGCATATAGTACGTTAGCTACCATATGTTGTGTGTCCTTGACAAACATACACACACGCACACACACGCACACACACACACACACACACATATACACAGGCACACACATACACATATACAATGACAATTTTGAGAGAAATGTTTTGATTTGTGTGTGTTTGTCTGTCTGTCTGTGTGTGTGCAGTGTGCATTTATGGCCATTTAATCCGTTATTGCTTTATTCATATATTACGTTTTGCTATTCTGAGCAATTACGTGAAAATGCATTTTTTACATTGCACAGTACTAACAGAAATAGCTTTTCAGTGTTTCAACCAAGCGTCAACAATTTTTCTCATATTCTACATCTTGAGTTCCTTAAAAATATGTCTTACTTTAATGCGAAACGATTATGGCATTGTTTACGTGTAAAGATAAGAAAACATACTTTAAAATAAAACAATACAATCATGAACATTCCTAAATTAACACTTTGAATCAGTTATGACATGATGGTGTTATAAGACAAACTCGTCATTTTGTTACTAACACTGAAGGATTTGGAGACTTAAACGATTACGACATTGTGTTGTTTTGGAATAACTAACTTACAGAACCAATCGTTTTAAGCTTAAACGTTACGACATAGATGATCCTGGGAACAAGAAATTTATACAATTTAAACCCGTGGTATTCCTGAAATCATCGATCACTTTCAACAACAAATAACAAGCAACAAAATGAAAAACAAAACAATTAACAACAAAAACAACTGAAAGAAAATGCTTGTAAAACATTAAAGCAACAACTTTAAATCATTCCTGAAATGATTCTGTGTCACGAAATAGTGGATTGACGTCGATGATGGACATGCAAGACATAATAATTAAACTTTGATTTGATTTCATACATATATATATATATATCAGTCCAGATATATTTCTTGTCTTCTAGGTTTGTTCCTTCTTTTTTAAATTCATTTTACTTGTCAAAGCAGATTAGTCTCTTAGGACTCACTGTATAAATTAACCTCTGTGCTGATACGGGTTCGAGACTCTGGAATTACAAGATAACCAAGTCGCACTGAACACTAGAAAACAGCACAGAACTGACACGAGTGGTATATGGAGTCTACATAAATATATTTAAACCATGTTGAATTTAGATCAGTGGTTCGTGACAGTAGCATTAACTCTGAAACACCATTCGTGATCCTGCAAGGTTCTTTTTTTTCTCTTTGAAAACGAAATGTTGCTCTTCAAGTGTACAGTTAATCATTATACTGTCAGGAATTCTCAAGAGCCAATCAAACAAGAAAATTGATGGACTGCGTATTCAACGAGTTGGTTTCCGTGTTTCGTCGCTTGCTTGCAGGACCCTAAATCAATGCTGCTGCCAAACTGCCAATATTGCATGTGTTTGAGTGATTTGATTCAAAAGTGCAATTATTCAATTCAGTGTCTCTGTCTGTCCAAAACCCTCACTCTACCCCCACCATATAACTACATTTTAAAACAAGAAGAAATAATTCAGTTCAGTTCAGGATTTCTCTACTGAATTATATAAAATGAGATTGTCTAATTATTTTATATTTTCTAAACAGTATTTTCTATTATTATCATTATTATTATTATTATTATTATTATTATTATTATTAATATTGTTAATACTGTTATTATTATTATTGCAATAATATAATTATTATAATTATTATAAAAATTTTAATTTATTATGAGTGTGTGTGTTTGTTGTGTGTGTGCGTGTTATTATTTTTATTATATTTATTTTGGAGATGGGGAATTATTTATTTATTTTATTTATTTGTTTATTTATTCATTCACTCAATCACTCATTCATTCATTCTTTCATTCACTCACTCATTCATTCTTTTCTTCATTCATTCTTTCATTAATTCATTCATTCGTTCATTAGTTTATTTTAATTATTTTTACTTTATTTTAATTTAAATTTTTTAATTTAATTCAATGTAAAATTGTAAATTTCTATGGTTTAATTCAATGACAAACTGTTTATGTAACTTTACTATGAAGATTCTAAATCAGAATGACTAAAGTTTAGATATCCAGTTTCTGATAAACAGAAAAATACTCAAATATGCTTTTATGTTACCGTTAAACAAATATTTGACATTGTGTGTTAGGAAATAAATCAGTTTTTGTTTGTTTGTTTGTTTGTTGTGTAAACCAGATTTAATTTTAACCTTTCTGTTTTTGTCTTTTCAGGAGATACGCGACTGGAGATACATTGCCATGGTGATGGACAGATTCTTTCTGGTGATATTCTCCACCGCTTGCTTCTGCGGCACACTGAGTATTTTTTTGTTTGCTCCTTCACTGTACGACCCTCGAGAACCCCTGGCCAAGGAGGATCCCAACAACACCTGCATTTACTGAACTGGAACCAAGTTCGCCAAACCTTCACTATCACGAACTGAGGGATTGCGTCATAAAACAGCTGACGTCACAAATTAACTTATTCCGCTATAATCATTCGCCTTCAGAGCCGAACTTAGTTCATGTGTATGCGATGGAATCCGTGAGTTTCTTTTGTAACGCAAAGAAAACAAACACCTAGAAACGTCCATTTTTTTGTTTTGCAGCGCTGGTGCAAAGACATTAGCCATAACACTGTTAACTCCACATACTACCAATAAGGAAGATTAAAGACTTCAATACCAACGTTTCTTTCAAACTTGCTGGGCAGTGGTAAACGACAAGACTGTCTGGTCTTTGTAACTAACGGTTCAATGCACTGGCAATGATGCTGTGAGGGTAAAACAAATAAAAATGCTCTGTCCAAGGTAGACGTGTGTTTTAATAAATCGCTGATTTTATTCATTAACTATTTATTTTCCTTCGTTCCAGTATCAGGGACAAAGAACTAATACAACTGTAGGTTAGGTTTAACAATAAATTAGTCTTGAAGCATTATAGAATAGTTATGAAAACTACTTTGTTTTAATCATGTTCTTTATAAAAAACAAAACGTGTTACAGGATTTTACATATACCAAAGACACATTTTGAATTTATTGGTGTTAATATATTAAAAATGAAATTGTTCTGTATGATTCAACGGAAGAAAATATTCGTATTATTACGGTTGTCAGCTTTCTCGGGAATTTTTTTTTTTTTTTTTTTTTTTTCTGTGGGGTTTTATTTGTGTTTCTTCTCTCTCTCTCTCTCTCTCTCTCTCTCTCTCTCTCTCTCTCTCTCTCTCTCTCTCTCTCTCTCTCTCTCTCTCTGTGTGTGTGTGTGTGTTCTTGCGAGTGCGCGTGCGTTGCGTGTTTCTGTGTATTTTCCGTACTGTATCAAATAAAATAACTATTAAGAAAAATAAAACAGGTTCAGCGGATCAGAAGATCATGAGTGATATAATTTCAGTGTATAAATGAATATAACTTATACAGATTTTTGTAATGACTTAAAAATTAAAAAAATTAAAATACATGTCTTGAGAATTTGATAACAAGATTTTTTTCTACTATTTGTCCTAAACACCGCATACTGGTATATATATGTTCTGTGCTTGGTATTACTTTCTATTATTATTATCTTCATAATCTTCATCATCATTATCATGTCATCATCGGTTTTATTATTGTTATTGTTATATTATCATCATCATCATCATTATTATTTTTATTATTATTACCATCACAGTCGATGTTCTTATTATTGTTGTTGTTACTGTCATCATCATCATCATCATCATCATCATCATTATCATTATTATTATTATTATTATTATTATTATTACTGTCGTCTTACAAATGTACCTCCTGTAACATAGAAAGCCGTCGAAGGAGAATATGTTGTTTATTTTCATTGTCGGTAAAGTGATTAAATAAAGACTCGTTCACGAGTTTTCAAGACGAGTGTGGGCTTTTTCGTGTTTATATGTCTGTCTGTCTGTCCTTACTGTTAATAAGCTGCAGTTTTCTTCGAAAATATATTTTCAGTGAACTGCTTTTGTGTACAAGTGAATGAATACACTTAGAATGTGTGTCTGTGTTGCCTGAGTGCGTATATGCGATTTTTTTCCGAGGTTGTTTTTCATTTGATATTGATTACTTGCTTGAAGAGAAAGAAAAGACATTCGCCAATTTTAAAAAAATATTTTAAAAAATACGTTTTCAACGTGACAGTTATATGTATACTGATATTTCAGTCGAATAGCAAATAATAATTATACTATCATTCTTTTTCTTACACCATTATTCTTTATTTCATTTCTTTTTTTGAAGCTATTCATGTAGGTAAATCTTCTTATACTTAAATAGTAATAGCTATGATAATGATAATGATCATGCTGATCATGATAATAATAATAATAATAATAATAATAATAATAATAATAATAATTGTAATAATAATAATAACAAAAACAACAACAGCAACAACAGTAAAGCAACTGATGTTCGTAGAGATCGTATAATTATAAGAAATAACAATGAAATCTGACGTATGAAATGTTTGAAAGTAATAGATGGCAGTACAAAATGCAATAACAATGCTGTCATGGAATAGCTGAACTCTGTTACCTGGCAACCGGGAAAGAAGGGAACCTCAGACATATATTTGTTATTGTGGTATTTAAAGAAGGCGCCAAGATAATCCAGATAACCGTTTCTTTGTTAAAACTTTCTCAAAGCCTCCGAAATTTCCTCTGCACTGGAAAGAATGTAGTATTGTTTTCAAAAAGTTAAAAAAAGAAAATTTGAAGAGAAAAAATAATATATATATAATATATATATAAAAATATATATTAATAATATAATAATAATAATAATAATAATAAAGAAGAAAATCGTTCCTATTTGTTACCTATTGAACACATATAACGATTTTTTAGATTATTAAAATTTAATAAATGTATTAGGTTTATCTGTCCATCCATTGGTGTTTATTCAGTGCATGTATGTATGCAGGTAGATAGGTAGGTAGGCATGCACCTATGTTTGTTTGAATGTTTGTAGCTATGTATGCATTCTAGGCATTTATTTACATAATTATTTTAATTTCCACACATGTGTTTGTTATTTTAGCCTTTTACGTTCTGAACAATAACGCACACTTAATACAGCTTGAGAAGCTCGTCCAAAGTGCGCTTAAGGTTACAGCGGTGAAATTGCGTTTTGATCAAATCGCTTCTTACCAAAGACGACGCGAGCCAAACGAATTTAGCTGAAGGCGATCTCGCACTCTTCATCTTCTTATTTTCATTGTACTTGTATCAAGATCGCTTTGAACTCAGAAACCACTGAACTTTGCAGTGATTCGAAAAAAATTAAACCTTTTTTTTTTTTTTTACACAGAATCATGATTTTATTATTTTTACTGAAATCGGGTTATCTGACTTTTCCCTTTTACTGTCAGCTGCATCCCAGTCGTAAAATTAAATGTGAAATGTGTAATATAGTTTTGTTCGTGAATGTATAAGTCGATACCTGGATATAAACTGACAGAGAGACTTACGTACAGTTTATATATAAATACTTGTAAAGAAAGACAAAGGCATGCATCCAAACATAAATACACAACTTGTATGTAAGCTCTCACGTATGTACCAAAACACATGCATACACATATATATATATATATATATATACTTACAAACATACAATCATAAAAGATGTTTTCATTCATGCATACATACAAGCATACACAAAATATATAATTATATACATATATACTTACAACTTACATACATACATATATATATATATATATATATATATATATATTTATACACACACATATACATATAAATATACATGTACTCATTCATACATAATATAAACAGAAGAAACTAAATCTGAATTGTTCAAAAATAAGTTTTCCTGAAAGAAAATAAAAATTTAAAAATGTCTTTAAATGAAGCTAGCAGCAATCATATTTGTTTTTGTTTTATTGTTGTTGTTTTTTTAGATGTTCTTTTTATTTGTTTGTTTTGTTGTTCTTCTTCTTTTGTTTTATTAAGTAATATTTGTTGTTGTTTTGTTTTTTTTTATAAAGGAAAATACTAGCGATGTAAGACGCTTTCCTCTTTCTTGCTAACATTTTGATAATCCGTGTTCAAACATTTTCACAGCACTCAAACGATTTATCACAAAGTTACGAACTGACGGCTAGCTCTCTGCACACAGCTCTGCTTATCGCTGTCACAGGGAAAGCTATAATCGCCACAGTTTCGCCAGGAACTATTCAATACCGGAGAACGATCCTTTAATCAAAGAAAAGCGACAAGTTGTGTATGGAAAACACCAAATGAGCGTTTGCTAATTCTTTTTTGCACGTCTGGCCACAAAACGCATAAGTGACTCTAATCATAAAATCAATTGAAGATTTAGTTTGGGTCCCGAGATGACAGGTTTGACTGATGTTGCGATTACTGCTGGTAATTGTATGTGTGTCTAGTATGCGTTGTTAGTTCCGCTAGAAGTTCACTTTATAATTGCCAACACGACATTTGGATTCCAAAGAAATCTGCGACCTGTGTGCCCATTACATATTTTTTTTTTTTTCACTTTTTTTCTTTCTCTCTATTTTTATCTTGTATTTTTTTTTTTTTTTTTTAGTTCGCTCTTTCACTCTTTCTGCCTGACTGTCTGTCTGTCTTTCTGTCTTTCTCTCTCTCAGTCTCTTTCTCTTTCTGCCTGTCTGTCAGAAATAATTATATTTTTCTTTCAAACAAAAACTTGTTTTATTTCGAGTTTATTTACCGTATATACTTGTGTACAAGGCGACCTTATGTATAAGTCGATGTGTATTTTAAGACCAAAAATTGCGTCATTTTAGGTGTTACTTGTGCATAAGTCGAATGTAGATTCCAGGCACCGTCACTATTTTTAGACCAGTGTGACAGTGCCACGAAGGCCTACGTTGTACGCCTACTGTAACATAACTTGCACGAGCTGTAACTTGCACGAACATACCATAATAACGTAAATGCATGTATTACACGAGCTATAGCCTAAATGTATCATACATAGTATCTCTTTAATGTAATAGGTCTAACATGGAGACCTAACTTACCGTTATATTTAGTCGATTTGTCGGTAGTGGATATTAATGACGAATGCAATATTATTTCACCAAATTCTTTACAATTACACAAGTGAGTTTTGTTTATGAAATTAGGACCGATATTTAGTGCAATTTGGCAGAGAAGTCTGCATTCCTAGATCATTGCAAGACGCCGTAAGGCATAACGCCGTACTGACGGTTTTCTCGCTTTAAAATGTATTTTTATGTCATTAAACGGAAGAATATCATGTTTTACATTCATATTTGGTTTTGTTATTTAATTTTTCAAAATTTGTTATACGATAAAATTATATTTTTGAAAAGCTGAAAGACCGCGATTATTTTAGATGCATCCCGTAGCAAAAAATAGTCAAAATGGCGACTCTTCAGCAACAGCTACAAAAGCATTACCTATGTATAAGTCGACCCCCAAAATATTACCTTAATATAGTCTCCCAAAAATTCGACTTATACACAAGTATATACGGTATTTATTACTTTTTTTTTCGTTTTGTACTTAAAATCGAAACAATCGATACTTTTAACATTAATTTACAATTTAATTACTACACCATATTTTAATTTTATATAAACGCCACATCTTCAAACTTCGTACTACGTTCGGCTGTAAAACTTTACAGTAACTACTTCTAAAAAAAAAACCGGATGATTATCATAAAAATGTGTGTTTATCCATTTTGTGCAAGCAAGTTCAGCTTCTTCATGACAAATGAATATCAACGCACAGTTCTTGAAAACTTTAATACCTAGTGAAATTTTGCTTCTTAGTAAAAATGACAGTTATTGTTGAGCCACGAATAATCTTCAAACTTGGCCGAGTGGCAGTCCTCCTATACGGATGTACGCACAATGAATGTATTCAGTGTCATGTATCTGTCTTTCACATTTATTTACATTGACTTACTCTGAATGATAATACACCTCAGTCTGAATGCTCAGCCCTTCCACGAAAACATCTGAACCGAATTAACGACATTCTACAGATTAGACAAAACTTGTTCTAAATGTGATAGTCACTTTGTGACTCGATCCTAAACTTGCTCTGGCACCCCTGAAAGAGAATGACTTTTATAGGAAACTTTTATTTGTCTGTGATAAATTTTCCTTTTAGCTGAGATTATTACTTTTATGCCTGTCTCATTCATGCTGTGTTTAACTTAACGTTTTAAATACTTTTTTTTAAAACATATTTGCTCTGATTTACTCAGAATAGTCTAAGTGATTATTTTTTATGTGTATATACTAGCAGTTAAACATTTATTTATTCATTGACATTATAAAAATTTAAAAAAATAAATGACATTAATGTAAATGGCGATAAATAAAAATTAATAACTATAAATGTTAGTAATTATAATTATAATGAAGATGATATGTTTGGAATGTTATTACTAAATTAAAAACATATGGCGGTAACGATAGTGATGATGATGATTATGATGATGATGATGATGATGATAATAATGACAACAACAACAGCCAAAAAAACAACATAACAATAACAACAAGAAAATATATTACGGTATATGTAACCACCACAGTTGTTCTGTAAATTCTGTTTAATATTTTTGCGTGCCACCAAACACTTTGTGTAAAAACCTATTTTCTGGAATTAATGTGGATCTTGGAAATGAAAGGCATCAATCTGATCCGTCTATGATTTAATTACGAAGAAAATAAAAAAATTTAATTAACGTCTTGCTGGAAATACCTTACAGACAAACCCGTGAACTGTCACGATTTTTGTTGTGAATCTGGTCTTTAGAAGGACAAATGTGCCTGTTTGTTAACTGTGTTATTGGATTAGATGTTTTTAAATACGATACTAATATCTGAGTGTTCTTCAGGACCTTGGTGATAGTCGAAAAGAATTTTTGATTTTCCTTTAAATATATTCACGTTAAGATGTGATATTGTTATTCTGTACTGCTTGTTTTTATAGTAGCCATCATTATTATTCTTGGTAGTAGTAGTAGTAATAGCAGTAGTGGCCGTAATAGTATTAGTAATAATAACAGTAGTAGTAGTAGTAGTAATAGTAATAGTAATGTAATAATAGTAGTAGTAATAATAGTAGTTGTAGTAGTAGCAGTAGTAGTAGTAGTACAAGTAGTAATTATAATAGCAGTATTGCAGCAAAGTGGTTGTATTTTCCTAATAGTAGACGTAATAAAAGTACAGCTAGTAGTATCAGTTTTTTAATGTGATAATACTCGAAGTTGAAGAGTACTTAGAAGAATTAGTGTTTTTTGTTTGTTTGTTGTTGTTTTTTTCTTTAAAAATGACACAAGCTTTACTGGAAATCTCAGCAGGACAAAAAAAAAAAAAAAAAATACATGGGGAAAAAGAAAATTAAAATTTATTTTTGATTGAGATTCACTATTTGCAGTTTTAATCTGATCCCATTCTAAATGGATAAATAAACTATTCTGAAATTTGTGTGTTAAAAACGATTCATTTCAAATTAAGCATTTTTTTTTTTTTTTTTTTTTTTCTCTCCACTGACGAAATCCCGCTTTCAGCAAACAATCTCAGCGAATCTGTCAGTTAAATTCGCCGGTGCAATTAAAATATTGCGCGGGGAAGTAGCGTTTAGAAGGTCGGTGGAAGAGGGCTACAAATCCCGGATCTTTTCAATCGACACTTGGACATGTGGGTTTGATGTTGAGTAAACGTTTTGTTCGATAGTTCCAAAGCTTTTTTTCCGAACGACATGTCACCGTTTCGTCGATAATCACAAGTTAGAGGGGGAAGATGAACTTGGTAATTCTTTCAAACGATTTCTTTCGAAAAAGAGTTATCGATTCCCATCGCAGAGTGCAGCTGGTTTGCGCCTGCCCAGAAAAAAGAAAAACAGGACTGGTTTTCAGACGTTTGCTAACGCGGTCGATACTTTTAATGCAAGTTCAAATTATGTTCAATTAACCCGTTGAAAGAATTCGGTGCCCACTCCTAAACTAAAACTCAAAGAAAAATACTGTTGCTTCCAACTAATTGTAAAATGTAGTTTCCTCAATAGTTATATTTTCATGAACAAACAAAAAAAATAAAAATAAAAATAAAAGTTCCATCCCAATTTTGCAAATGGGCTATTCAGTGACTATACTGCTTCCTGAAAACAAAACGTAATTTTCTCAAATCTGACTAATTTTCGTCTGGAATTTTTTCAAGATAATGATCCTGCTCGCCGTTTGTTGTTTTGGCCATCAGCTTTTAGATGATGATGTAAAGAAGAAAACATGCTGAAAAACAGCTATTGAGAAACTGTAATTGTGAGCTTAATTTGGCGTTGATTTCAACGTAATTTCCTCAATTTTAGGCTCTGTGTTGATAGTTCTAAAGTCAGACAGTTCAATTTCGACGTCAGATGATCTAATGTTTCATTTCGACATTAAAACTTTTATTTGGCTTTAAACACAGGAACTACAAAATACTGTTCAAAGAAAACAACTTTATTTCCTGATTTACCGCTAATAACATTCTGGGTGCAGGACAATTAGTTTCTGCTCAGTGCGTCTGAGTCGGTTTAAGGTAAGTAGAAATGTATCACTAAGAAAAGCTGAGAACAGCAAACAACCCAAAAGAACCAGGTGTTTTGTTTTGTAAACTAACACTAAGAGAGGAATTTGCCAAATCTCTCTCGAGGTAAATTTTTCCTTGTACACGTTTATGTTTTTAAGAATCCGGCAGAAAACGTTGATCTGTTAATAGATCAGCAGGGAGAATTCATTGCTGTTGGGCTTTGTTTTTCTGGGGTTTTTTTTTTGTTTTACATCATACGTGTGAAGGAAGGAGATCACAGGTAATTAAGGTTTTAATAAATAAACACAATGTGCACAACTGACGTTAAACGTTGAAAGTGCTGAGAGAAAGGACTGCACCGTTCATAGATTGATTGCTGTAGAACTGTAATCTTATATTTAAAGCTCTGAAACTGGGTAACATTATTGGTTGGAACTAAAAGAAACAGTGATAAGCAAATGTATTTTAAAAGATGATGAATGCTGCTGTTTCCAGTGAATATTAATCTATGCTCACTGAATGTATTAAACAGACAGTTTACAAAAATGTAAATACAGATATAAACTTTTTAAGTTTATGTCTAACTTTTTTTGCAATGTCTGTATCACTGAGGTCAGTACCTAAATGAGTAAACAAGTTAGAAAAACTATGATTTTGGTAAAAAAAAATGAAGCGAGTTTCTCTGAAAATAAATAAATTAATAAATAAATTTTATCAGTAATAAAAACCAAAACAGCAGCAGTTGTAGTTGTGGTAAAAAAAATAAAAAAAATAGTAGCCTACAGCAGAAAACTAGAAGTTGTAAAGGTTGGGGTTCTAGTACCAGCAGCAGCAACAGAAGTAATAGTAGTAGCAATAGCAGCAGTAGCAGCAACAGCAGAAATAGTAGTAGAAATAGTTATTGTTGTTGTTGTAACTGTTGTTTTAGCAGCAGCAATAGCAAGAAAAGAAAAAAGAAAAAAAAAAGATAAAAAAAGAAGAGGAAGTACGGGGATGATGCTCATGAATTTCAGATTATTCTGAGCAGTTATTCTAAACAAATAAGAGATTTTATATCCAGTGCTTTAGCAGTCCAGTCAGAACGGCGGTGTGTGTGGAAAAGAGAGGAACAATAACGCGAAGTCGTAAGTCAAGACAAAATGCCTGTCTGTCATCTGGTATTAATTTTCTTCAATAACGCCGGGATGTAGGAAGCTGGCCTTTACTCTCGACTCTCATCTATTTGTATTAAACTAGCAACGAACAACGCAAAACATGTGTTTTTATCCAGGAAACGGGAAGAGATGTCGGAGAGATGTCTTCCCGACAATTAAAAGTTTATCTCTGTTTTATGAACCTCTTGCGACGTGACTTCGCCGACATCATCCCGGCTCTGCGGCGAGTTCTTCACGTCCCCGTTCAGTGGGCGGACCGCGAAATCCAACAGTCCACTTTAAACGAAGATTAATATTTACCAAGCAACCACTGGTGTTGTTTTTTCATATCTCCTGAAAATGGGTTTATTTTTTCAATTCTCGCTTCAAAGAGTAACATTCAAATGCTGATGGCCAAAGCAATTAAATAGATAAAGCTACTGAATATCATATTTGGCTTTTTTTTTTTTTTTTTTTTTTTAGAGTAATGTTTTTCAATGCATATCACATTAATGATGGCGTTCAGATCAGTTTGAGTGAAGCTGAGTAATTAAACGTTGTATCTAAAGTTTAATCAACACCTTTGCATTTTAACACGCAGCGTTTTTGATTATCTTTAGCTAACATGGCTTATGTTCGTTTTAAGCTGAGATAACTGTGATGGTTTAGAAAAAGTAAACTTATATCGTTTGCTTATTGTGAAAAGAAGTGATGTCTAATTCAGTTAATTATATTCATGCATGCATGCTAGCATATATATCAAGAGAGAGAGAGAGAAAGAGAGAGGGAGGAAGGGAGAGAGAGAAAGAGAGAGGGAGGGAGGGAGAGAGAGAGAGAGAGGGAGGGAGGGAGTGAGAGAGAGAGAGAGAGAGAGAGAGAGAGAGAGAGAGAGAGAGAGAGAGAGAGAGAGAGAGAGAGAGAGAGAGAGAGAGAGAGAGAGAGAGAGAGAGAGAGAGAGAGAGAGAGAGAGAGAGAGAGAGAGAGAGTGTGTTAATGAAATAATATCTTAAATAATTCTACATGCAGCATCGCACAATAACAAAGGCACACCTGTCAAAATAAGTGCTTCATACCACAATTATCCATAATGTTAATATTTTGAAGTGTCAGTATTGCACAGCTTGGTGGAACACGGTTTAGCCGCTAGCTTCAACTCAGAAGCTTGTCTGAGCACATAACGTACAGTATTTACAGAAAGAAAATCATGGCTGAATGCATACACGTATTAAGACACACAGGAATACGACTGTGTGAAATGTAATATTGTATTAGCTGTTACAACTCTGGCACAATGTTATCGCTGGCGTTACTTTGTTTCGTTTAACATTCGTTAATAAAATTACTATTTTTATACGGAAAATTCAGTGTGTTTACATAACTGATTATTTTGTATATGTTATATAAATATTTATGTACTTATTGATGATTTTCAACATTTGTGTGTATGTGTTTTTCTATAATTATCTCTCTATCTATCTATCTATTTATATATATATATATATATATATATATATATATATAGATATGATACATAATATATGCATATGCACATGCACACGCAAACTTATACATGGCATTCGTGGACACAACTAAGTTCACATACATACAAAATACATACATACATACATACACACACATGCACACATACATACACACACATACATAAAGACATACCCATATCATATTAAAAACATTCCTTACACGTGAAAACAGGAGAGGACGAATAAATTAAAATCGTTCCAATTAGACGCAGGTTCTGAACATGTTCTTACACCCCACACCTGCTATCACCCGTATCTGACTCGCCGTGAAACGGGATAAAAGGAAACCGATAGCGCGCTCACTCACTGTAAGCACTTGTATCAATCGCTACTAAATCTTTGTCTGGAGGCATTAACAGGCATATCTCTCTTATCCAGACCAGCACCTCGGCACAGCAACGCACGTGGCAGGCAGCGCGGATTTTCCAACAGAACCGGCACGCGACTCACGCGCGGGCCCAATTATTTACGAATCATGTGAGCCAAATATTTATACAGACGGGCTGAATATTTACGACAATCACACCAACACTTTGTAATTAAATATTTCTGGCGCGCCGCCGAGTTAAAGCAGAAAATGGAATAGGAAATGGAGTTAGGATAGTTGCGGTATTTAGACTGGAATTTTACAACGTGAAAACAAACCCAGCCGCTGACAGCTCTGTTAGGATAAATGAATTATCGTAAATTTCACCCCGGGGAGTAACATCTCGTAATAGGAAATGCCAGTTGTTCTCTCCGATCAGTGTGGGTTGTGTCTGTGTTGTACATGCGTGCATGTGTGTGTGTGTGTGTGTGTGTGTGTGTTTATGCATGTCTGTGTCTTTGTTTGTGTCTTTCTGTGCATATGGTATGTTTGGATTCGTTTGGTATCTGTTTGCTGGTTGTTTTGTGTATATTAATGCATGTGTTAAAAGGGTAATTAAAAATATATTATTTATTTATTTATTTATTTATTTATTTATTTATTTATTTTACATTCTGTGAATGGATTCAGTAACTAAACCCCAGTCTGAAAATATGAGTCATTTTAGTAATTCTTTAAATTCTGTAGTCATTGTTTGCCTGATCTTAAATCTTAAGACATAGACATATTGCAAACAGATGCGTAGAAAACAAGACGTTTTTCGTATGTGTTTAAAACGTGTTTCGTCAAAACGCATTAAAAAAAAAAAAATCAAAGCATAATACACCGTTTTTAAATCAAATAAAAGTATTGTTTGTAGTTTTGCTTTATAACATACAGCTTTAGGGCTATTACGAAGATATCATTTAAGAAATTCGCTAAATATAGATTTTGAAAATTTCCTGTCAAAATTTCGATTCTACGGCTTGGCAGATATAGTAGAAACATTTGCCATAAAGTTACTGCGAACAGGTCTGAATGATGTAATTGCCAAATAAAAATAATATATATATATACGTAATACAACATAAAAATGTTCTAAACTGTTTTGCCTAAATGTGACATGAACATTTTATTTGAAAATACTCCTTATTACCTTCTGTGAGGTAGAGCAACAACAATGATCACAGCTTTATAAAATATTCTGCCATAAAAATACCAGAGGATTATTTTCACGACTTGGCATTTCAAACCTACGTTAAAACAATAAAATAAATACTGAAAAATACCTCCTAATATTTCTGACATTTTCTTTAATATAACAGCAACAACATTAATAACAATATTAATAATGATTAAACTTCTGTAACAGAATATAATCATCATTATTATTTATTAACATTTCTAAATTAGTTTACAAATACTACAATAATGGTAACGACAGAAACAACAACAGTTTAAATTTATTAATTCTTATAATGAGAACAGTCAGACTGTGTGTTATGTAGAAAATCTGATGATTTATCAGAATGATACGATTAGTTGTATCAATAACACCACTTTTCATTAGCAGAGTGTTCGCGTTACATGATTAGCGACATTATATATTTACACAATGAGGTGAGAATCTGGGTCTGTCGCTAATTTGCCAGCAGTCAAGTATTAAGTAATTGAGCAAAGTGGTGCGAACTGCCAGTCACTGCGGCGGTACAGCGTAACGAAACCGTCAACACGGTAACAAAGTAATTATCACTGGCGTGTAAATATTAACTCGTGTCATAGGATACGTATTGGACGATGTTCAGGAAACTGTGTACGTTTGTGTGACTGAGAATGTATATATGTATGTGTGAATGTATGTATGTGTGTGTGTGTATGTGTATGTGTATGTGTATGTGTATGTGTATGTGTATGTGTATGTGTATGTGTAGGTGTAGGTGTAGGTGTGTGTATGTATGTATGTATGTATGTATTTATTATATATGTATGTATGTATGTATGTATGTATGTATGGATGGATATATGTATGTACGAACGTATGTATGCATGTATATATATATATATATATATATATGAATATATGTATATGTATGTGTTTGAACGTATAAGAATACACGTATTATATATGTGTTTGTTTGTATATATTTGTACATGTGAGTATATATGTGTATGTGAGTGTGTCTGTGTGTCTCTGTGTGTGTTATTATTACTATTGCTATTACTACAACACCCACCGCTACTGCTAAAAATAGTATTAGTAGCAGCAGCAGCAGCAGTAGCAACAACCGCAACAGCATTAACAGCAGCAGCAGCAGAAGAAGAAGAAACAAGATTTGTTATTGCAGTATCAGTACAGCCAGAGAGAAAGTTTAATTTAAACATTGATTCGTGATGTGCCGAGGTCGTGTTTGTTTCACACAAAGATGGGGTAATTAGAATAATTTAACAATCGATTGAGATACCGATACTGCTCGTTGAAGGAATGTTCCGTTACTTTTGTTTCTCGTCAAACATTGATCTAGTCCTATTTGTCTGTCTGAATCCCACATAATCAATCTCTTGTCGTATATATAGATATATGTATATGTGTGTGTAGACAGAGATATAGATATAGATATAGTATATATACTCATAGAATAAAACACATTTACTTCTTCTTTTCTTTCTTATTTGTTTCTTTTTCTTTTATCTTTTATTTTCTAAAAACAACAACAACACAAAAAAGAACACTGATTTATCTCCAGGCCTATTTAGAAATTCAGTAATCAGAAGATGCACGGAGGCGGCTCATGTATCTGGCAACTCTAGAAAGAATTTACATAAATCTCAAAACCGAACCCAGTACAACAGCATCAACAATTAAACAGAACCTAACTACTTCATTTGAAAAGAGTTCGTGATCATGCATTTATTTCGAGGACATAGCTAGTGAAAATTGTGCAGTGTTCGTTAGATATGACTGTTGTAACATTCTGTAATTTCCTATAGTTGTAAGTAATCTTAATTCCTTATTTATTAAAAACAGAAACATACATACATACATTCATTCATTCATTCAAACATACATACATACATACACATACATACATACATACAGACATACACAC
>CM022669.1:3906493-3934683 GCA_012295275.1 Chrysomallon squamiferum
CTCTAGGTGTGTGACTTTTACACAGTTTTTATTAGTGAACACGTGCAGTGCTCTGTAGTAACATACCCACGTACACACATGTGTTCTCGTATGGAAATTTCAGTACAATAATTATCTTCATTTACCAGAAAACCACCAAAAAAAACAAATGTACATTTAAACACACATAATATAACAATACTTTCTCCATTCCTCTATTTCTTTTCTTCTCTCTCTCTCTCCTTCTGTTCATCTAGCTCTCTCGCTATCCTCCCGCAAAGATACACAGAGTAATTAAGCAAACTTGTTAATATTCCTTGTGTAAAATTTACTTTTATTTTATTTCTATGCTTTATATATATATCAAGATTTCTATATATCAGCTTTTCATATAATTCGTATGTATATATATGTGTGTGTGTGTGTGTATAATAGATAAATAGATAGATAGATAGACAGACAGACAGACAGACAAACAGATGGATGGATAGATAGATAGACGGATGGATGGATGGATGGATAGATAGATAGATAGATAGATAGATAGATACATAGATAGATAGATAGATATAGCTAGACAGACAGACAGATAGATAGATATAAACATTTCTCTATATCAGCCTTTCATATATTTTTTCTGTTTGTATCTGATAATACAATATTGTTCTCATTTCAAAATTTTCAAGTAAATATACTGCCATACAACAGCTAGGATGTAGCAAAAATTCAATAAAATAATATAGCACAACATTTCAGTGTAAAATTGCAATACATACATTTTCTATGCATTATAATTAGATAATTAAATTTCTATCATTTTAGTCACAGCAAAATATGTATGTGTATTAAATTTGTATGTATGAATGCATGTATGTATGAATGTATATATGTATGAGTCTATGTATGTGTGAGTGTGTGTGTATTTTTTTTTTTTTTTTTTTTTTTATTATTTTTAAAAAGGCCATGCATCTATGTATTTGGCATTTTATAAAAAAGAAGAAAAAAAATCCTGTATGTAAATAAGACACGAGAACATTTATAAAAGCAGAGTGAGGTGATTTCTACTTTGATTTGAAATGTAGCCTGAACACAGCTTATTTCTAAATAGCGTGGTCCCTGGCTTTGCGCTTTCACCTCAGTTGAGCGGAAAAGATTTCTCCTGACAATGTTAATTTGAAAAGTCTGCTTTTCGCGAAGCCCTGTGTTGTAGATTGTAATTTCCAGGGTATCGGAGTACAGCCAGTAGACAAAGGTTTGTAAGGCGATAAGATAATGAATAAAAGATGTCTGCATGAATATGCATGTTAATTCCTAACTTGACTCTAAGTGAAAATTACTTTTTGATCTAAGTTCCTGTTAGTTCAAGAAAGGAATCTGTATTCTGAAGCCACTTTTCAGATAAATACGTAAGTGAATATACATGGAAACACATATATGCACATATAGATAGAAAAACGTAATTCCATATGTCTGTATATGTGTATATGTAAGAGTGTATGTGTATGTGTGTGTGTTTGTCTGTATATATATACGTACATGAATTACATGTATTCCTACATAGAAAAACGTACTTACATATCCACGTACACAGACGTACATATACTTACATACATACATTCATATACACATACACACACACTATCAGAGTACTAATAATAATATCAGTAGCAGCAATGGTGATAGTCTAAATAATAAGTAGTCAATGAATCAGTTAAATTAACGTAAATTAATTAATTAATTAATCTGTGTGTGTGTGTGTGTGTGTGTGGGTGTGTCTGTGTGTGTGTGTGTCTGTGTGTGTGTGTGTGTGTGTGTGTGTGTGTGTGTACTGCGGCTAAATAAGTTAGCCATGTGGATGTCCGTGAGAAATAATTATAAATGATTCGGCTGCAATATATATTTATTGACATCGTCAATTTATTTGACACGTGTTTCAAGATACTTTTCAAATTAAATTAGACGCTAATGTTTTAAAAGACTGGACTACAAAAGGTGGAGGAAATAAATTACCGTTACTGTAGAGAACTATATTATAATTACATTCTAGCTTCTATTTGCTTGTTATTGTATGAAACGTACGTGGTTAAATTGTAAATATTATTATGAAGCTACATAGAACTCAAAGCAGCATAGTACACTCCTTCCGTATTATTCATAGATTTCTATTAATCTTGTAATATGTTATTTTCAGCAATATATTAAGTTAAAGTTACATTCATATACACAAATCATAACCATTATTCAGTATGTACAACTAAAGGATTATATAAATTAGCAAGACAAAAGATGTCCGATACATTTTATCAGATGAGGTTTTAAAAGCATTTTCGCGATAAAAAGATAAGTTAGTTTATAAAACTTATATAATATAAGATGACTTACCTATAGATGTAATCCGACTTAGTAAATCCGAAAATATTTGTTTAAGTTTCCAAATATATTGGAGCCAACATGGTAATCCATAAAGTGTAAACAAACTTTACTGTTTTACGTCAAACATTTATGACGTCATTTCCCCTCTTAAATACCGGAGCTTAACTAGTAGAACGAAACGAATAATATAATAAAATAGAAATAAAAATAAATAAATAAATAATAAATATATAAAGAAAAAGGATTTCGATTAATTTTTTTTATGGGATACAAGTTTAAATGCATAACTATAAGTAAAATATGAACTTCGCGTATTAATTTTTTTTGTTTTAATACTTGTTTAACTATTTATATATAAGCGTTTTAAAACACAACATAGAAAACGAGTACATTTTTGTCAACTATGAATATAATTTATTAACTTCTTGTTATTTGCATGGATGTTTTGTTTGTTTATCGGTATTAGAATCATTATTACTGTTATTTGTTTATTTATTTATTTATTTATTTATTTATCATCGTCATCATCATCATCATTATCAGTATTGTTACTACTGCTATTATTTTGAATGATCTACAATGTATTTACTTTCATATAAAATATTGCAATGATGATTTTAACTTTTGCCGGTGACTGTTTGACTGAAAGTTATTTGAAAATGTAACATGTGTCGAAGTACTGAGAAAACTCACTGTTGACACATTCCGTGGACTCAATACTTCGATAAATCGCAATATGTTGCTTTTTGCGTCTGAATGTAGACGTTGCTCAAGTTGTCGTGCTTGGCGGCGGCTGCATCCGATATTAAACGAAATGAAAGAAGGAGAGATAAAAAGAATGAAAGGGACACAAAAAAAAAAAAAAAAAAATAGGGAGTTAAGAAATGAAAAATGAAGAAGAAAAACGCTTCAAAGTGTTAATGTAAAGTACAGTGGGAGAATCAATATTTCAATATTCCAGTCAAGTTTGTGGCTGTGACATCTCATTTAGAAACTTTTCAGGGTGTTATGCTTTCATAACGCTGTCCACAACTGTGCAGCAGCTAGAACAACAATATAAAACTTTACATGTGTAGCAAATGGGAGACAACCGCTGCGTAACAACGGTATAATAATATAGCTATGCATCAAATGGCTTTTGGAACGCAACACCTGTGACACGTATACATAATTTACAAATAAAGTATGTAACAAATGGCATTAATAACAAATTGGAGACAACCCGCTAGGCAATAACTAAAACAATAATATAAAAGTATGAGTGTACAACAAATGGGAGAAAACCGCCGTGCAGCAGTAAGGAACAATAAATATAAAGTTTGAAATATGTTACAAAATAAATGGCAAACAATCGCTGAGCAACAAAATATGGTAAAAATAAAATAGTGATTCGTCAGAAAGAAAATAAATAAATTAGAAAATTACCTGTCAAAAATGAATATTAACGTATAAATGAATATAGTCAATAAAGCAAATTATAAATAAAATAATGCAATGAAATTGTGACCGACATCATCCATAAATTATGAAATCGCAGTTTCTTTTACCGACCTTTTTTGTTTTTCTATTTTATTAATTTATTAATTAATTAATTTATTTTAATATCTACATGTTATTTTTTTTTAAATTTATTTATTTATTTGTTATTTATTTATTTATTACCGTTTTTTAATAAATGGCTTTCTTGTTGAGACGATCTAGAAAACTATCATTTATTCCACAGAGATATATTCATGAAATGTACGGCAGCTCGAAGTATTATTCCTGAGAAAGAGCTGAATTAACGACTGTTAAAAATGAATTTATCTGTCTCCTTACGGCTCCCTCTGGTGAGCATTAATCATCAAGTATTAAAGGAAACACATAATACCTTATCAACCGACAAAACTAAACAATAAATTCGGCACAGGATTTCTTTCCCACTGAATAATTTTCGCTGAATATATTCGATATCGTGGTTCAAAATGATTAACAATGCAATTTTTGGCTTCACTTATTTCAAGTCACGGCAGTAACCGAAAAGAAATCTAAACAATGATCAGTTCATGGGAAAGCATTACAAGGAAGGATTGCACGCGCTAAGTTGTATACTTTATACAGATTCAGGTCCTAGATGTTGTGTATAATTAATAGGTTGAGAAAATAGCGGTATATTTATTATTTTTGTTTAAATCATTTCTTTTCTCAAATGGAGAACCTCTTTAAAATACGATATCTACAATTTGTTTTTTTTCGTTTTATTCGAATATCATGTTTTAGAAACCGTATTTTAAATATGGAATGCATGGGGGATATAATAATAAGAAGAAGAAGAAAAAAAACGAAAACAACAACAATAATAATAAATGTACTAAAAGTAGGAATAATAATGGTAATAAAAACAGTAATAACAACAAAAAAAACCTGCAGTAATAATGATAAAGCTAGAAAACATAACTTTTTTGGCATTGTTATGAGCAAATAAGAAAAAGAGAGATTAAACAGGAGTAGAAAAACACCTGTAATTGTCATTAAAGAGGTAGAGAATTTAGAGGATTCAGTAACTGCCAAGAAAGTAATCAGTAAAACACAGCTGACAGGTGTGGGGATCAGACTTGCAGATACGTAGAATTATACCAAACACAAAGATCAATCATCTCAAGTTTTTAAATAAAATTAAACTCAAGAGCAGGTCGAAGAGAAATTCAGGATGTTTTGCATACACCCAAACACATACAAACAGTCCTGGATAACACGTATATTTATATCAAGTGACAGTAAGTTGAATTGTTGGGAATTTTGAAATATCCAAACAAACCATTCTAAATTACAAACGGGCGACTGAGATACTACTGTGTTATGTGTTTTCGTGCAATTTATCCCATGTTCTGTTTTTCTTAATGGGCCTACCAGTAGCTAAACGAAATGCATGCTAGCTCACCACGTGTAAAAACACACTTGTATATACTTTATGGTATACATCTGTACTGATGCAGTGAAAAAAAACAAAAAAACACCAAGATTATAACTGCAGGAAATAAGAGATTACTTGTAATAAACTTAATAAATATCAACTTGAGATTGCAAGTAATATTTATGCTTAGCGGTTTTAGTGATATTTAATGAACAGAAACAAAGGATACTTGTTAAACTGTTTCTAACTTTGTATTTCTCTTTAAATTTCTTTCTTTTTCTTATGACCTCTCTCTCTCAGTTTATCTTTATGTGTTTTTTGTTTTTTTTTCATTCTTCTTCTTATTGCATCCTTTACTTTGATATCTCTAAACAGTTATCAGTTCTTTTATTGAATAATAATAATAATAATAATAATACATTTTATATTATTTTCCATAACAATACAGTTTTATGTTAAAGTTTTTAAAACATATTTATTTTTATTTTGGCTACTTTATATATGACGATATTATCATCAATAAGTAAAACAGATCTTTTTATATTTTAAAATTAGTCAAAAATTCATGCAATTCTAAACGAATATTGGCGGAAGACATTTATGATGCCTGATATAGTCAAAGCGTGGCCGAAGAATTTTAGTTTTTTACTTTAGTGTCGGAATTTATTTAAACAAGTGAAGTTTACTGTTTTATATCCGAACAAAACTGTATAATAAAATGAACATAAAATGCGTCTAATTCACAAATCGTTCCAAACAAATGATTCTCACTTTGCTGTTTCTGGCATCATGTTCCAGACTTCGTGTTAACTGTTACTACGCAATATTTGTCAGCCGAAATCAGCATCATCGGATCAAGATGTTTTTTTTTTTTTTTTTTTTTTTTTTGTTTTAGATTTTTTAAAGTTGTGGAGTATTTTTATTTTTAATTATTTATTTATTTTTCACATGTTTGTAACAATATCATATCTTTTACCATCAGGACGAGAAGAATCAGATTATAAAGATCAGTGTTTGGCTTCGACAGGTGAGTTTTTTTATTTATTTATTTATTTATTTATTTATTTATTCTCTTTTCATTCATTCATCCATCCATTCGTTTATTTATTTATTCATTCATTTTTTCTTCCGTTCGTTTATTTATTCATTTGTTTGTTTATTTATCTATTTATTTATTTATTTAATTATTTATTTATTTTATATTACGCTTTAAAAAAACGAAATGCTTATTAAATCATTTTATTAATATGTGTCATTTCTTATTGTGCTTTTCCTGTTAAATTATGCCTTTGGTGTTATGAATAATAGGTCATATTTCCAAGTTATTTTGTTTTGAACTTATCACTGGTCATAAAGACAATAAAATAAAACTGCTACGCAAAACGTTTGATACGCAGTTCTATCTGTTGCTAAGTGAAGTCATGACGACATTACCTGTCAGCAACAGATCTCAAACAAATCGTGTAGCACTCATTGTACTCGATGACATAAAGGTACAGAAAAATTAGAAAAAGAAAAGAAAAGGAAAAAATACAAACAAAATAACTTGGGAATTATTCAAAATATATTTACACTATTTTTTGTTTAATATAATTTTAATTCGAAAGACGCAAAAAAAAACTAAATAAATAAAAACAAAATACATAAATAAAAAGATTAAAGTAAATAAAGTGAAGAAAGAAAGAAGAAGAAGAAAAGGTTTTATTTGAAGCTAACGTTTAATGACTACTTATCTAATCGCAGACATATTTACAGCATCATTTGAAATTATGCCATGATACGCAGACTACTTTATGTTTTATTTCTTATTTTATTTTAAACAAGATCAATCAGTTTCGTTTTAGGTAAGTCTGACAGGTAATCTTTAATGTTACATTCAAAACAGAATACAGTGTATATTTTGATTTACTTGATAATGCTGAGGGTGTCTGAAAGTAAAGAATCATAAACTCAGAAAGTAAGTAATAATAAAAAGTAATTAACTACAATATCTGGGTAATCAAGACGTGTCGGACAACTCTGTATTCAGTCAGATGTATGTGTTCTGTTGTAGGAATGGTATGACATGCGACTGCAGTGGGACCCTGAAGAATACGGAGGAGTAAAAAACTTCACATCCCGTCTAACGATCTGTGGAAACCAGATCTTGTCTTGTACAACAAGTCAGTAGAAATAAACGATTTATGTCTCTCTCTCTCTCTCTCTCTCTCTCTCTCTCTCTCTCTCTCTCTCTCTCTCTCTCTCTCTCACACACACACACACACACACGCACGGACACAGAGTCATATTAACATTCACAAATCAAACATATTTTTTTCGTAAGAAATATATATATATATATATATAATTTTTTAACCTAAAAATCTGAAGTATGACTTGTTGACAGCACACTCTCAAAATACAAATCATATTATAATGTTCTATCATAGTTTGATCACGTACACGTTTAAACAGCATGACTGCCAGATTAACGCTAAAGTTAGGATATCACTGCTGCAGGAAATAACTACTTGCACAGATGTGGGGTTGATAACATAACAGTATAATATTTTTCTTTCTGTCATCGTTGTTGTATGAAATTTGGCTGTAACGTACACAAAATGCATATTTTCCTAATTTTTAAAACGCCTCACTGTTTATCTTATTTACTTTTGTAACTGAAAGAGTACTCTGTAATGTGTATAATTATTAATATTACAATATCTACTATTATTATTGCTTTCTGTTACGAATAAAAATAACGATAGTAAATACACATTAAACATGAACATCAAAAGGTGTGATAATAATGATGACGTCTAAAATGCTGACGATAATGATTAATACGATAGCATTGTTATATGTGATACATTTCTTTTTTTCAGTGCTGATGGTGATTTTGTGGTGACACTACAGACGAAGGCGACTGTACATCATAACGGCTGGATTGTCTGGGAGCCGCCTGCCATCTACAAAAGTTACTGTGAAATTGACGTGGAGTTCTTTCCTTTCGACATGCAGGAATGTTTTCTCAAATTCGGATCATGGACCTACGACGGTACCCAGCTCGACCTTCAGCACGTCTGCGACAACGGTGTTGAAGTCGCTAATAATATAATTGTCATAGACAGAGGCATAGATCTGAGGGATTTCTATGCTAACATAGAATGGGACATAATAAATGCAACAGCTCAAAGAAGGGTCAAGTATTACCCTTGCTGCCCCGAGCCGTATCCTGACATAATGTTTAACGTGACACTGCGCAGGCGCACACTGTTTTATACGTTGAACCTCATCATGCCTTGTATTTCAATATCCTGTCTCACAGTTCTTGTGTTTTATCTTCCAGCCGACAGTGCCGAGAAAATCACATTGTGTATTTCTATTCTCCTCGCTTTGACTATGTTTTTCTTGCTATTGTCTGACATAACTCCGCCCACATCTTTGGTGATACCACTGATTGGCAAATACTTGCTCTTTGTTCTAATTGTCGTGTCTCTGTCTATTTTCCTGACTGTATATACTTTACACATCAATTTCAAAACGCCTACTACTCACAAAATGTCGCCATGGGTGCGGAAAGTGTTTACAGAAATACTGCCCAGAATCCTGCTCATGAAACGTCCGGTTTTCAGGAAGAATTCCCCAGTTGGCAACAAAACTTGTAACGGAACTGAAGCGAAAGAGCCATCAGTTACGTCAGCATCACGTGACCGCCACACCTATGAAAATGTAGGTCAAGGTGAACACTTGGGAGAGCCCGAAGTTCCAAAATCAAAATTTGCACCTTGTGTGACAGAGGCGCTGTATGGAGTGAAATTCATCGCCGACCATTTGAAGAAAGAAGACGAGGATATGATGGTAAGTAGGAGTTACTGAAATGACATATAAAACTGGATATTATGTAAATAAAATACAATGAGAGAATACGTCAAACACATATGCGCACCTACATATATACATACATTTATGAATACGTACACGCATACATACATTTATAAACACATACATACATACATTATAAATGCATACATGCATGGATGGACTAAAGACAAAATGATAGTGACGAAGATTAAAGTGTGGTGAGACAAATGTATTGAGTAATAAAGACAGTCAGTCAAACAGCTAGATAGATGGTCACGGATAGACATACAAAGAAATACAGACTGAATAATTCGTATTCCTTCTTTTCTTTCTTCTTCTTTTTTTTTTTCTTCTTATTGTAAATATTTTGTGAAAAAAAACACTTGAAATCACATTTAGTTCACTATTGTTTATTTTGCAGGAAGTGCGGGACTGGAAATACATTGCTATGGTGATGGACAGATTTTTTCTGGTGATATTTTCAACAGCTTGTTTCTGCGGAACTGTCAGTATTTTCTTATTTGCGCCATCTTTGTACGATCCTCGCTTACCGCTGGCCAATGAAGATCCAAATAACACATGTGTTTATTGATTTTATTATTTTATTTATTTATTTTTATTTTTTGGTTGTTTTTCTTTTAAATATATATTTCCCCCCTTTTTCGTCATTTTTTCTGTGACCGTCTGCTAATGTTCGTAAATAATCGTTAATATTCGTTAATTATTGTTTATGTCCGCTAATGTTCGTAACAATTTGTTACTTTTCGTTCCGTTTCGTCATTTTTCGTTATTCCACGACCATAGTTTGGATCTGTGATACTATCCTTTTAGATTAATTATTTATGCATTATAAATACATAAAAGAGTTTTATAAGTAATAATTGTTACATAGAACAATAACAATCAGGTATGTGACTCATTGTCTTTTTGTTTTCTATGTGATATCTACTGAAATATACTGTGTTGTTATTAAATTATATACATTGTATATCATCTCTTGTCTTAATAAAATGTTTTATAAATAAATGTTTTTTGTTATTTTAATTTATTTAAGACTACCATTTATCTATCTGAGTATTTATTATTATTATTATTATTATTATTATTATTATTATTATTATTATTATTATTATTATTATTATTTAAAAAGCTAAAAATAATTACGAACCTTTAAATACAGAATATGTAAATAAGAGAAATGAATGTTATTGTAAAATAATTAATCTTTATTTCAATATCAGTATTGTTATTATTTAAAAAGCTGAAAATAATTACGAACCTTTAAATACAGAATATATAGATAAGAGAAATGAATGTTATTGTAAAATAATTAATCGTTATTTCAATATTAATCCAACACAGTTTTCAAGATGCGTTTTAAGTACTGAACCAATAGAAACACACCTCTATATAAATAAAAACGCATAATTTGTTTCTTCTACGTAGTACATTTCTGTTTATCTGGAATGACGTCATTACTGGAAAACTGTCTTTAGATGATATTATTAATAAACAAGTAAATATGTAAAATATATAATAACAAAAGAACAAAACAAAAAAAAAAATGAAAACTGAAAAACTAAAACAAAAGAATGAAATTACAACTCCCACTATTGTGATAACACTGATATTGTTGAATTTAGCTTAGACGTTCTGACACAATTGTTGTTGTTGTTGTTATGTTTGTTCTTTTTCTTCAGTGACTATATGCTATTTTAGGGAGCCATTTATCGCATTAAAACTCTTTAATGCACATTTTTAATAATTATACAAACTAATTTTATCATCGTTCAAAATATACAGCAGCTAAAAAAAAATGAAGCTGATCTATTTCCATAAGCAAAATGACAAAAAGCAGCCTGTGCTCTCTCTTTTATCAAACTAACCTGCTTTTTGACTTTATTATCATTTAAAAGATGATACAAAGTCACAACTGTTCAATATCATGAAAGAACCCTTTACATAAACTAAATTATTTTGAGCGTATTTATATGAAATATCTTGCTCGGTGTATCAAAGGTTTAGTTGTGGGAGAACAGGCACGCTACACATCTTTAAGCTGCTACAACGACCTCGCCTTCGTTGGCGTCGCTGCTACGTGATTACTAAAAGACATATGTTCTGTTTCCTAAACGCCAGTGGAAAACACTTCACGCGGAGGCGCCTGTGGCCATAAACAAGCAATCTAGCCAGGTGTTTTGCTTGTAAGCTAACGCCAGGTGAAGAATTTCTTAACTATCAACTGCACTGCTACATTTTCTCGCGTGTTCTAGGCTGGCTGGGTTTGGCAGGGAAAGCGAGTCTGTTAACAGAACACGAGGGGGCTGGCAGACTCAACATGGAATGGCGTCCATCTAGCCAGTTAGATGTCAGTAGGTGTTAGGCAAATGGAGTTTCATACACAGCGGACAAGTATGTGTATTAGCGATCGCCCACACATTTGGGTATAATTATGAGTAACAGATTTTAGATTCCTGACATAAGTGATACATTATTACTGGAAACACTATTAGCAAGGCTGTCTTTCGTGCATCTTTTTAAAATAATTGTTATTAATAATAACGGGATTCCACTACTGATCGGAAACAGAATGGAATGAATAAATGAATATTTGTTTTTCTTAAAGATCTTGCCTATTCAAAATTCAACGTGACGTACACTTATGTGAATTAAGAAATTATTTTAAATATTAACTTTTATTAAATGTCAACTATGTAAAGTTTAATAAGGTGTGAGAGAAGAAAGGTGCTGTTGTTTAAGTCTTGACAGTTAGCAGTAAAGTATGGTTAATGTGTACCTTCTCGTGTATCGAAATACACATTTATCTCTGCTTTTCGTGAGTAATCGATATGAGCTACGGTGGACTGAACTTGTGACCTATCATTTCTCATGCGAGAGTTTTAAATATAATAAATTAATTAACATCTTGCCTCGCGTGCAGAAATTTATTTCCTGTTTTTACATATAACATACCTCTTATATACGACAGAATTGTCTGTTTGTAATTATGACTTTTTAATTTCTTAACTTTTTTCAATTCACCATTTTTATTTTATTTTATTTTAAGATTACAGGAAATGAGGCATTACTTTGATATTTTTCTTAATGTACTTTTATTAGGAAGAGATTAATGGAAATTTTGTATTTTTTCAACGTCTGCTGTTTTAGAAATAATAATACCAATGGCGTGACGTCAGAAGGTCAGGAAAGGTGTTATTCACCGATAAATACAGCTTTGACCATCAAACAATTTGCTTTACTGTATTCGTAGTCTTTTGTAGTAGCAATAGCTGTGAAGTAGTAGTAGTAGTAACAATGTTGGTAATAATTATTAGTATATATACTATGAATATTTGTTTCTTTATAGTTTATATATGTATGTATGCATGTGTGTGTAAGAATGTACGCATGTATGTATGTAAGTATGTACGTATGTATGTATTTTTATTTATATCCACACATTGATCTATAAATTCTGTGTTTATCTTTCACGTTTCTTTCTGAAGTACATAGCTTTATCACCTCTAGATTCTTAAACAGCCCATTTTACTGATAAAAGATTTGAAAAAAAAAAAGAAGAAGAAGAAGAAGAAGAAAAAAAAAAAAAACCGTAAACTGGAGGCGAAGTTGTTGGCAAGATCCCTAGTTGTGTTTCTCTTAATGGATTTGACAGTTTTTCTTTATGTCTGTGTGGCTTTCTTCTTCTTTTCTACATCTTCAGAGGAATCCTGAATTAGCCGAACTAAAACATCATTCATGTTTAATTAGTTGTAAGTTGTAGTGTGCTATACCAAGCCATGCAATGTACAGAAAATAGAATTCACGTGTATCTGACTATCAGTCTACCTTCGTGTGTGTGAGCGTGTGAGCGTGTGTGTGTGTGTGTGTGTGTGTGAATGTGTGCGCGTGTGTTTCTGCCCTTCGATAAATCGATCAGTAGCTAAACGGGTAAATGGATGTACTAACACGTGCGTGCTTATATTTGTATACATTTATGTATATTATATGCATGTCTGTTTATATATATGTTTGTATGTATGTATGTTGTTGTTGCTATTATTGTTGTTATTATTATTTAATGAACTTTATTATAATAAATATGTTGCTATTAATTAGGTAGTTTACTTTATTAACTCTCTCTCTCTCTCTCTCTCTCTTTCACTGCATAAATATATTTTTATCAACACACCAAGTTATCTCTTACAGTTCTACCTTTACTTTGATGTATTTCGTTTCAGGACGAGAAAAATCAGATAATTAAATTAAGTATGTGGTTACGTCAGGTAAGAATATTAACTTATTTTTGCTCGATCGACATTAACTAAATATATTAAAACCTGTGAATTTCATGTCAAAGAATAGGCGAATGAAACGTATCCATCACATAGTTTTAAATAACATATTTTATGGTTAGAAATTTTGTTTTGGAATGTCATACGAAAACCCACATTCCGTACGATTGTTAAACTTTAATTACAAGTAACAGTATTCAGGATGTCTTTGACCATTTGTTTTTTCCCATTCCGCTCAAGATAAATGCCGCTGATGATACTGCTGGTAGAAATTCGGGGTGCAACGTAACAACGGACAAAATGTCAACCATTATTCTGTATCCTCACTTAAATAGTTCTTCAGTCCAAGTTGCTACTTTATATGCCTGAATATGTGTTCATACTGTATGTGTTTCATTACGTGTATGTATGTATGTGGGTATGTGTGTGTGTTAGTTACTCAGTATTTGACATTTTCTCCTAGAAGCGGTGATTCGTCCTCGTTTATCTGTTCTGTTGTAGGAGTGGTACGACCATCGACTGCAGTGGGACCCGGAAGAATATGGCGGAGTCAAAAAACTTCACATCCCGTCTAATGATCTGTGGAAACCAGATCTCGTCTTGTACAACAAGTCAGTAGAAATACTGCAGTATTTAGATAAGTGAGATCATATGTAGATACTGTGAATTCTGTCAAGTTTTCTACGAAATATTATTGAACACATTATATATGTATTTTTGTAATTTAAAATAATAATAATAATAATAATAATAATAATAATAATAATAATAATAATAATAATAATAATATATTATATCCCTAATGCTAAAAGAAACATATTCTATGTCACAAAATGGTACTTCTGATAAGGTAATAATCCATTCCTATTTTATATTTACATTTATTAATTACAGACACAGTTATTTTTAAACTTCGAGTAAATGAAATAGAGAAGAAGATAAAAATTAAATATCAAATCTCCCCTCTCATCATTTTAGTGTTGCTATCAAAAATTATTTATTTTATTGTTTTACTTTCAGTGCTGATGGTGATTTTGTGGTGACACTACAGACAAAGGCGACTGTACATTATAACGGCTGGATTGTCTGGGAGCCGCCTGCCATCTACAAAAGTTACTGTGAAATTGACGTGGAGTTCTTTCCTTTCGACATGCAGGAATGTTTTCTCAAATTCGGATCATGGTCGTATGATGGCACGGAACTTGACCTTCAGCACGTCTGCGACAACGGTGTTGACGTCGGTAATAATACAATCGTCATAGACAGAGGGATAGATTTGAGGGATTTCTATGCTAACATAGAGTGGGACATTATCAATGTGACGGCACGACGCAAGGTGAAATATTACACTTGCTGTCCGGAGCCATACCCTGACATACTGTTCAACGTGACACTGCGCAGGCGCACACTGTTTTATACGCTGAACCTCATCATGCCTTGTATTTCAATATCCTGTCTCACAGTTCTTGTGTTTTATCTTCCAGCCGACAGTGCCGAGAAAATCACATTGTGTATTTCTATTCTCCTCGCTTTGACTATGTTTTTCTTGTTACTTTCTGACATAACTCCGCCCACATCACTCGTCATACCCTTGATTGGCAAATATTTACTCTTCGTCCTAATTGTCGTGTCGATGTCCATCTTCTTGACAGTCTACACTCTACATATAAACTATAATGCTCCCACTACTCACAAAATGTCGCCATGGGTCCGGAAAGTATTTACAGAAATACTGCCTAGAATTCTTTTAATGAAACGTCCCGTTTTCAGGAAATATCCCACTATTACTGTTAGAACTTGTAATGGAACTGAAATAAAGAACAGCGCGCCACGTCAGCATCACGTGACTGGCATACATATGAAAATGTCAGACGACAGCCGTCGGAGGAACCCGAGGAAACCCGAGTCAGGTACTCGCCAAGAGTGAGAGAGGCCTTATATGGAGTCAAATTTATTGCTGATCACTTGAAGAGAGAAGATGAAGATATGAGGGTTTGTAGACAGTTTCAAAAGTTCATAATAATATATAAAGACTCACACTGATATATATATTTAAAATAAATAAATAAATAAATAAATAAATAAATAACAATAATAATAATAAAAAAACAAAAATATATATATTATTTTTTATGTGGGCGACCGCAAGGTGCCGCAATGTCTAAAGATAAATGTCAGATGTTTTTTTTTTCTTGTTTTTCTTTCTGTTATCGCTTAAGTCGAAATTATTTAAATTTTATTATTTATTTGTCATAATTACATTTTTACATGTAATTAAATATATTTTAATACCTGCCATCTATATATAACTCTTCAGTTTATAAGGCTTCTTAATCATAATTATTATTTATTATTTTAGAATGTATATGCCCGAATACATATGTGCCATATGGAGAGAGAAATAGATAGAAACACAGCTAGATAGAAAAGACAGAGAGACCGATTTCAAACTGACACATTGAAATAGAGCTATAGATAGACAGACAAACAGACAGACAGACAGACAGACAGATAAATAGATAGATACCTAAGCAGATAGGTAGACAAGTAATTGGGTGAATTGATTAGTGATAGACTTACAGAAGAAGGAGACACAGACAAATGTTTTTGAAAATATGAACATACCTGGTTCTATTTTTAACAGTTTTCAATTTTCATGAAACAACGCACACCTATTTAAAATAAACAAATAACGAACTAATTATAGATTTATTTTCTTTTATAGGAAGTGCGGGACTGGAAGTACATTGCTATGGTGATGGACAGATTTTTTCTGGTGATATTTACAACAGCTTGTTTCTGCGGAACTGTCAGTATTTTCTTATTCGCGCCGTCTTTGTACGATCCTCGCTTACCGCTGGCCAATGAAGATCCAAATAACACATGTGTTTTCTGACGTTTTGTCTCTGCTTCACTTATCACTTGTTTTGAGTGGAACTAACAACGTGGCATCTTCAATGCCTTTAAACTATACGCAAGAAAAAAGAACGTAAAAGAATGGTTAGTCATTTGTATAAATATTAAATTAGTTACTAACATGCTAGCATATATATGTATGTATCCGATCCACGAACTTGTAGACAGACACACACACACACAAACTCACAGATATAATATTATATGCACACTGACATTTACACACATATGTACTACATTGATAAAAATACGTACAAAAAATATGTAGAAACACAGTTTGTGTCTTAATCTGACAAAGAAATGTATTTTTTCAAACGTTTATGCTTTTTCGCTTCAAACTAAAAGGAATAATTATTTGTTTTATTCGTTAAACGGGAATTGTGGAATAAAATTAATTTCAAGTCGCAGTTTTGAAGTGTATATTTTTTTTTTCAGTTTCTCTGTCTAAGAAACTACAAACAACTTGCACTAATACTTTTTAACATGACCAATATCTTTGGAAATTAATTCACAGCGCGTTCAATTTGCCAACTGTGAAGCCATTAAATCGTGTATGTTCATTTAAGTGAACTTGGCTGATGCAGCTGGCGTTATAAAACTAATTCAACCAGGTGCGGGGCTTGTAAAATTAAAACCACATGCGGAATGTACAGTCTCTCTGATTGTTAGCATAACACTCCCGGCCTGAGATGTTCTCTGCGCTGCTTTATCGCATTGTAGATATACACAGCAAAGTCATTACAGACTGCATCTCTCTTGCCAAAATTTTCCCTTAGCCTTTCCTTTTTCTTTCGAATATTGCTCCGGAGTATATAACTTGATGTCATCCGTGCCCTGGGCCTTATTAACCCTAAGGTTTCATGGATTTCGTGTCTCACTTCGGTTAAAACACCTTTAACCATGAAAACATACGGCACACATAACACTGCCGCAGAAAAAAGAGGAATAAATAAATAAATAAATAAAATAAAATAAAATAAAATAAATAAAAATAAAATAACATAAAATAAAATAAAATAATTGATAAATAAATAAATGAAATAAATAAATAATCTTCATAGGCCACTTGGTTTCAGCGTATTGAGCCTTATTAATAATATGGCCCTCTATAGGTGCCTGTGCCTTTCACACAGATGAAGTTTTATTTTTTATTTTTTTTTATTTATTTATTTATTTTTTTTAAATCTCTTTATGTTTTCGTTAATTATACCATTAATATAAAAAAGTATGAAATGTCAAATGACGATATTATTATTCTTATTATTATTATTATTAATAGTAGTAGTAGTAGTAGTTCTAATTAATTGTGTCAAATTATTCTAATAAAAGCTGATTTTATCATTAATATTCCATCCCCTGTTACAAACCGAATTACTGTTCATGTGATAGGCGTAAGTCAACATCAGAGCTGTGATAGAAAGTAGTATCAAATACGTTTAGTGCGTTCTTTGACATATTTCACGTTCCAACCAGCTCCTTATGGCCGTTTTGTCAACAGTGATGCTCTGTATCGAAATGGAAATTGGGAAGGTATATATAAAATATTCCTTCTTGCTAATTTTTAAGAAAAGTCCATGATAAGTTGGTATTGAAATCTCTCGTTCATATTATGTTGCAAAGAAAACACTAACTTGGCAACGATTAAACGTGTTCTTATTTATATTCACAGTCATTCGGTAGGTAACGTTTTGTATATTTTTTGTCACTGGACTGCTTTGTAAAAGATTAAGGTTTTCAGTATGTTTTTTCTGAAAAGATGTTAATCGATCGTTAACAGGTATTGTTACTATCATTATCGCTTTAACAGCCATTAAAAAAAAAAAAAAAGAACAAAAAAACAATATTATTAACATATAAGCAGATTGCTAAAACATCCAGAAATTTGTCTTTTTCGTTATATATCTTTTACTCTTTTTTTGTTTGTTCTATAAGATAAAAGATAATAAAATATTTGTGTGCTACTCTAAAGCCAACACTATTCCTACTGCTCTGCAGCTAAAAGTACTACTACTACTACAATTACTGAAAACATTACGATAATCGTATACAAGGACCGGAAATATTAAGCGATGATAATTAGAACTAATAAGCATATTAATTACAACTGAAAAACAAAAAGAAAGGTAAATAAAATCCAAGTTTGTACATAAGCAGAATAGTTAATTATTTTATTTTATTTTTATTAATTAATAATGTTCTCCTTTAACTGTAGAACGGAGAATCCCTCTTCGCACTGTAGTTTCTGATTAAGTGTTAAGTTTTGCGAATATCAAAAAAAAAAAAAATAAATAAAATAATAATAATAATAATAATAATAATAATAATAATAATAATAATAAATAAATAAATAAATAAATAAATAAATAAAAATTAATAAAAAGTTAATGGAGCAGATATCTGTGTCTGTGTTTGTAGAAATCAAAAACACAGGAAGGTAGAATGATGTGAACAAGAGGTCAAATATACACATTTGTAGTGTTCATTACTGATTCAGATTAATAATATTATTCAGTTTAAATGGTTATTCATTTATGTTTTATTTGTGGGGTTTTTTTTACTGGATAATGGCTCGTTTACCCAGAATTAGGACGGGTTTTAAAAATATATCAAATTATGTTTACGTTCCAATGAACTAGTGATAAAAAATATTTCGAAATTATGTTTTGTAAAACGTCCTCAAGTATGTCTTTCATTCGGAATACGTCGGCCAGTTACGTTTCTTCAATTGGCTGGTTGCATCGGCCGAGGAGTTCCGAAAATGGAAAACATATAATTTATGGAGGTTACCTTCTGAAAAGATATAAAATGTTCTACCAGATACAAATTAAAAGTGAATCCTTCAATACGTAGTTCACATCAGTACATGTTATAGTTACATTTTTTTTTTTTTTTTTTTTAGAATTATTATTATTATTACATCATTTTATTGCAGTTTATTTAATTGGCCAATGAGCAATTCACCTAGACGAATTCAGTTGTTGAAATGTAAAACGTAATTATTATTATCGTAATGGCGTCCGAACGATTGAAAAGATTGAACTTAGAAGTAAATTATATGTCATGGTATTCAGGTTAACCACAAACAGAGAAGGCAGGTCTATTAAATTAAACCTTAATCATTGTTATGTAGTCGGAGTTGTGGACAAAATAAAGATTAGATATTGCCACTTGCTATTGTTGATCAAGAAACATGGAGTGCAGTTTGTTGCATTATCACAGTACGGCAGTGACAGAAAACAATCAACGGTTTGTCATTTGGAAACAAAGTTGATCAAATGTCTGATGAAATCACGTAATTATTCTGTCAGCCTCTCAGTCTGTTGTAAATTGAATGTCTAACATTCAATTTTTGTCTTAACAGAAATTTGGATGTTAGTTTTAGTTAATCATAATGATAATGCCTCGAATATAAATGATACTACATGTAACAATCAATTTTCTAGTACTGTCATTTATTAATTTAAATAACATTTATGGCTGTGAAGGAAAACTAAATATTTAAAATTGACAATATATATATATATATATATATATATATTGTTATTATTTATTTTATTTTATTAATTTTTTTAATAATATATGCATTATTTTATATTGAAATGCTGCTTTCCAATAACTGTCATAATACAAGTTTACCCAAAATATCAAAAAAACAACCCAACTCCATCTACAGTAATCAACAATAATATATATTTATTTCTGTATATATACATCTTTCTACTAATATTAAAAAAAAAGTACAGATACATATTTAAATAAAACAAGTTTAATTTTTAAGGTATTTCATTTTAATTACACCAACTAAAAAGAGAAAAAAGAAGTAAAAATACCTGTATAAATAATAACAGTCAGGTTTAATGTATTAAATTTTAGTCAGATTACACTTATTATGACAAAATATGTAATTCACTTATTTAAGAAATGTAATAAATCATACAGTAACTGAAATAAGAAAATTGCATTTCCCCTATTAGTTCATTTTACATTGGTTAAATTTGATAAAATGTATATAAATAAGTTGTTTGATTATTTGTAACTCTTAAACCAAACCTTTAAGATGGAAAAACATCTAAATATATCCTGCATTTCTTCTGACTTACATTTATTTATTTTCTTTTGCTGTTTTTTTTTTGTTTGTTTGTTTTTTGTCTTAATTATTAATGAAGTAAAACAAACAAACAAATAATAATAATAATAGTTATAATAATAATAATAATAATAATAATAATAATAAAAAATTAAATAAATAAAAAAATAAATAAATAAAATAAAAAAATAAAAAAATGTAGTTTCAAAATATTTTCACCATGCCATTTTTTTTTGTAATCATATTTGAGGTTTTTCATTCTAGGCAGACCAATATAGTCCAATTCTTTATTTTCTGTTTTAGTAAAAATTATTATTTTTAAAAGTGGCATTTAAATGTTTTATATGAATGTTATTTAATTATTACTCTTAATTATAATCAATATGTCAGCGAAAACAAAAACATAATAACTTGAAAGTGTGAAAAAGAATTTTCTTAGACTGCCAGAGATACATTCTAAGTCTTGTTTTCAGAAAATAATGTGATCTAATTTTTCCTCTTCAATATTCAGACACTCAAGTTGAAGGTATGGATGACATCGTGTTTCAAAAGTTGCTAGTCCTGTAGTGATGGTTTTTAACAAAAATTCTGAAAATAAAACAAATATATAAAATTAACATCAAAAAGTAAGTAAAAATAATGTAATATTAAATAGAAACAACTGTAAACATAATAAAATGCATCAAATTAAATTATTGTGAAGATTTACTGTTTCATATACTTAGTGAATTGCCTAATTGTAGTTTGTGATTGGTACAAAAAACAAAACAAAAAACATGTTATGTGATCCCAGACTTATTCCAAACATCTTGAGGTTAATCAACTTGTAATTATAAACTTGTTAAATAATTTGTTATCTTCATGTCCATAAATATCATTAATTAATTATCAGATCTTAACTTTATCATTATAAAATGGAATGTGACATATGAATTGAATTATTAAAAAAAAAAACAAGGGACTTGATATGGCACAAACATATGACACAAAATAAAATATGTCATGGTTAACACTTAAGAATTATACATGAAGAATATTTAGAGAATAATTAAAAATGCTGCAACAATAATTAAGATTTAAAATCAGCAGTTTTGTATTTTGTTTTAAAAAAAATAAAATAAAAATAAAATTAAATTAAAAAAAATTAAAATAATAATAATAATAATAATA
Source organism: Chrysomallon squamiferum (assembly GCA_012295275.1). Lineage (NCBI taxonomy): Eukaryota > Metazoa > Mollusca > Gastropoda > Neomphalida > Peltospiridae > Chrysomallon > Chrysomallon squamiferum. Next base: position 3,928,047 of record CM022669.1, read on the forward strand.
ATAATAATAATAATAATAATAATAATAATAACAAAAACAATAATAAAATATGTTTTATAGAATTTTTCAAAAAATTAATAAAGAAATAAATATCTTAAAATTAGATAGCTTAAAATATTAAAACACTGCCCCCACTCTGTCAGAATAATTAATTTTCAATGTATGTAATAAAATACCTTGTAAGGTGCTATAGAATATGTATATAAGACTGAAAAAAAAAAAAAATGTGCATCTTATGACACTGTAAAATGTTTAAAAAATTGAATAAAAGCTTGGTAAGTTATTAAAACAACCATAGGACACATTTTTACTGAAGTAATATGGCAGAGTGAAAGGTAACGCACCATCTATTGTCAAGTTGTTGATATTCATTGATCCACGCTTAACTCTCATGTAAACACATCTTTTCACTTGGAAGCTGTCACAAAGCAGCATAAGAAAACTTTTTCACAGGTGAATCAACTTGATTATATCCAGAAAACTATAAATAAAGCACCAATATTAGCAATGAGTGGGTGTGTTTATGCATGTGCATGTGTGTGTATGTCAGTGTGTGCATTTATTTATTTATTTATCTTTTTTATTTTATTATATTTTATTTTATTTTATTTTATTTTATTTTATTTGTATTCCATAAAATCCAGTGAATATCGAACACTCTCATTATAGTTAACACATTTTTTCAAAGAAATTTTTAATTAATACCAGCTTTAATAAATTAACGAGATGTTAAAATTACCTGATTAACAAAAACCTCTCCCTGCTGCTGAAGAACTGTCTGAAGATCCTTCCATTCTTCACAAGATAAACACAGAAGTCTGCGAACAAGATCAGCACTGCGAAATGAAACCACAGCAGAAGCACTTCCATCATCAACCAGCACACTTCACAAGTAAAATAAACCAATAAATAAATAAATAAGTAAATAAACAAATAAGTAAACAGAATAATAAATAAAAATGGCAGACAGGAATAATCTAAAAAATTACTATCTTTATTTTTATAAATGGATATTTGTACTAAAATGTTTTTAAAAATAATAAGAAATTATTCAGAAACGAAACCTAAATATTTTCAAAACTTAATACAAAAAAATATATATTCAGAATCTTATGAATAATAACATGCTTTCATTTCAGTAATAAAATAACAACAGTTTAATATCAAACCTGGCTTGTGCGGATACTTCTGATGAACTGATGCTACTGGCACATGCTTTGAGAGTAGAACTTGAGTTGTAACCTGTAGGTACCATGCGAAAGACAGTTTCATGAATGTGCAGATGTGACAGTTGACTTGAAAATGTCCTGGTGTAGAGTTATTGTACAAATCTGCTAGAAACAGTGGCTTAGATATTAGAACTTCATCTTTAAATGTGTGCAGTGCTGGCTGTGATAACAAACTAAAAAAAAAACAAAAAAACATTCATCACATAATAAATTTCCTGTTCCAACTTTTAAATTGGCTTCTCACACGTAAATTGCTATTTTTTGGTAAATTCCTATTCCAACTTGTGGCTCCTTAATGGCTATGACATGGATTTTGATCCTAGCTTGTGCACCAAAACTGGCAAATCATATGCTGTAAAAACTGTTTACTGTTTACAGCAAATTCCCAATCTAGCCAGCACCATAAGATGTATGCATTATATCTATGGCAAAATGCTTATAAACACTTCCACATTTCTCACTGATAAAAGTAGCCCCTGAATGGCAGTTGTGGATAATCACTCTCATGAATGTTATTATATTTAAAAAAAAATAAAATAAAAAAAGTGTTAAACTTGATGCAAATAAATATTCCCTGTGATGTTAAATGGTCATCAACAGATTTATTCACAGATTTTTAAAAAAAAAAAATGAAGGTAGGAAATAAATTAACATTTATCGATTTAAATTACAATTTAATATCAATTCTTAGCCAAGTTCCTGCTAAAACAAATTAAATGTTTTACTATAAGTGTTTTATCTATCAGAGTAACAGGTGCACCCCCCCACCCCCCACACACAAACACACAACAGAACTTTGTGTAATCTATTTACCTAGAATTATCTGAATAGATTTTAAACACACACACACACACACACACACACACACACACACACACACACACAACAGAACTTTGTGTAATCTATTTACCTAGGAGTATCTGAATGGATTTTAAACACAGACACAGTGGACACTGGGATGAACAGACAATTACACTGTACCAGCTGCTGACAGGTGTCTTTCCAGGCTGAGGTAAACATCACACCCTGCATCTAGTACCAGTCCCAGGGGATAGGACAGATTAGTCAGGTTCATGTAGACACACACAGAACTAGTCTGACTATCACCAACCTGAACACACAGACTTGTACCATACATCACTGATACACCTGCAATTGTAATCATTATGATCTTTTAAAATTACATAAATCTTTACCATCATAACAGATATACCTGCAGTTATATTTATTATAATAATAATTATCATCATCTTAATAGTAATCTATTCTATTCTGGGTTTTATTTTAACTATATCAAAAATGTATATAAAAATTAGTTTAAAATGTAACTAAACTGATATCTGTAACTTAGTGGCATTTCTTTATGATGTTGCTAAATTAACAAAATGTTTAATTTGCCAAAACATCTTTTTGATATTTACTGATGGAATACTACTTTTACATTACCCTAAATAAAAAGAAATGAATTTAAAAAAATAAAAACAATAAAAAAATAAATAAATGTAAGGGATATAAAATAATATCCTCCTCCATTCAATCATATATGATTTTATTACTGGCATTCAGTTAAATTAACCTAGTAATTCTGTATGATGAGAAATTTAACATCTGAAACAACAGGTATTGACTTAAGATATGATTATTTTCAACAAACCTGATGTTTTTTATTTCTGCTCTCCAGTTCATCACTGCTGCACATTTTAAACACCTTTGTGTCAGGCAAATGTTTCCTGGACAAAATCATACCCTTAATACTCACCAAAGTACCTGAAAAACTATAAAAAACAATATTTAAGGATATTATTAATTTATAAAATATTGTTACAAAAGAAAAATATTTCATAAATTTTTCTATCTGTTAAAAACCTATTTTTTAATTTCTTATTTATTTATTTATTTATTTATTTATTTATTTACTGTTTTTGTTGTTAGTGAACCTTTTAAATTATAATTTTCTTCATCATTATAATTCTTTCAAATTATCATTAGCATCATCCTTATCATTATAATTTTTTCATTTTATTATTTTTATTATTATTATTATTATTATTATTATTTTTTACTTTTTGTTTTCTTCTTTTGGACGTTTAAATAAAATGTTGAACAAACAATAATTATAGCAACATCTTAATACATTATTAACAGTAACAGTCAGTGAACAAGTGGTTTGTGAAACTTGTTTCTGTTACTCTGAGGTCAACTCTTAGGAATGAACAGCAAGGTCTCTTTTTCAAACACTATTCCATAAACAAAATGCATATACATTCATATGTGGATAAACTGAAAATTGCACAGTAAGGGACTGATCCTGGATTATACTGAACTTCAGGACAACACTATTCTTTGATCGAACTACTAAATTATTATAAAATGTCAATATAATTTGGACAGCAAAATATTAAATACAAACCAAACCTTTCAGCTAATATTTCCTTCACTGTGACAAATGGGGCTGGTTCAAATTTTTTGTCTGATTTCCTAAAGGTTAAACAAATTTACTGTTAATAAAATACATTTAGATAAATCTTCAAATGAACAAAAATAAAATAAAAATAAAAATAACTTAATAATAAAATAATAATAATAATAATAATAATAAAATTCATGACAATTAAGTAATTAAAATATACATTATTATCAGTAACTGCAAAACTGCATGATAAAGGAAGACCTGTGCCAGTTGTACAATAAGCTGCTTTTTTTTTGATATCGGCAAAGGATCTTTTATATTCACATTATAACATATGACATATTCAAATATAGTTTTCTGAGTAGACAGAAGAATGCAAAAAAAGCCATTAGTTATCCCAAACAAATAAATAAAGATTGGTTTCAAATTAGATTAACATTTTCTACATACATTGCTATAGGTATTCAGCTAGCAAATAATTAAAGCTCAGAATAATTAGTCAAATTTTAAAAATAAAGTTGGTACAATAACACAAAATATACAAAATGAGGAAACATACTTTAGAAAATTGTTTTAGAATGACTTTTCAATATTAATATCTTCATCAGCTTCAAAACACATCCTGGCTTTGGAAAATTCAACAGCTTTCTTTAACTTTTGCTTCATAAAGTTTGTAGCTTTAAACACAGGCTTGTTTGTCTCGGCTCTAAGTCTGTAAAATGTCTCTGTTTCCAAGGAATCGTGCCATCTGACAGATTTGCCTGAGAAACCAAAACTACTGGTTTTAAACTTGTGTTCAGTCCTGACATCACACACAGAATTCTTTCCACCATCATCTGATATTCTCTACTGGGGATTTTTGGTTGAAAGGTTCAATCTGGCGTTCTGTTTGGAGTTTTCAGTACTTGGTAATTCTTTTTGCCATTTCTGGTTGTATGGCTCATTGGCGGATATTCTGCTTTTTGGTTTCACAACTGGATGGTTCATCAGTGATATTCTTCTTTGGTTTCAGATCCTTAGATGGCTCATTAGCTGATGCTCTGTTTTATTTCTGAACCCATTAAATCCTGGCCATTGTATGAATTTATTTTTCTTTTTGCGCCAAGATTCCGTTAGTTCAGACTCATCGACAAAATAACCAGAAGAGAATCCCAGTGACACACCAGAACTGAAAGATTTAACCATCAGAGATTCTAAATGGGTGACATACACCAGCTGGGAGTTTCTTTCAGAGAACTCATACCCTCACACCCAAACCTTCACCATCATCAGTCTTTGCTGGTTTGGAGAAAGTTGGTTTACTTTCACTAGATAGCAAAAGAACAATTACCGATCTGTCAAACTGCAATGCAAATATATCACATAATTTGACTGAAGGCGTCGATACTTCAGCTACTAACTCTGTCTCTGGTTCACACAGCACCACTGTACTCAGATACAATTTTTCAGTTATGATTTCACTTTATTTACTGAAACCATTTATTGGTCTGGCTGACTCTAGGACATGCTATAGGTTTTCAGGTGAGATCTGAACAAGATTCGTCACAGGTGTGTTTGTGAGACACCTGAGACACAACTATAATTCTTCCTGTATCTGACAGAAGGTCAGATGTCAAATTAGGAAAACTCAAATAATCCAGTGAGAATCTGGAAAAAAAAGAATGTAATGTTATTTTAAATGGTGAATGATAAATTCAACACAATGATAATGTGAATGTGTGCAAATGATTGAGCAGAACATCTCAGTATTAATTATATAACTATGTTTTGATAAAAACTTTAAAAATGCTGGTTCAAAGTAGGTATATATTATTTATCAATTTTATAATCTATGTTTTGTGATAAAAAAAATAAAAATACTTCAAAGTTCAAAGTAGGTATATACTATATACCTGTGATAGAACTGTAATAGTGAAACTTCTGGAACTTGTAAAGTAGGAACATACTGCATCCATATTCTGATTTATGCAAACTTTAATACAGCAATTCCTTACCTGTTGAGGATTCTTCCCAATGACAGGGAGATAACCCAGCTATGCATGTTTACTGTAGGTGTGTTCAGAAACCCTCAGAGAGTACATACTATTTAGAATATCAGGGTTTGTTTCCAAACTTTTAGCTGAATGTATCAACTTTCTGATTTGTTGCAGCATGGGTATTCTTCTGGATGACTGGAATACAGTGAAGAAATAGTTTATGTACAACATCCTGACATAATTTTAATACAGTGTTTAATTGCTTTTAATAAATATATTTACATAGTTTGATTTATTGGTACCAAATCACTGGCTGCTTGTGACTTACTTTGAAATCAAAGTAACAAAACTTCCTGACATCATAATTATTATGATAATACTCAAAAATTATAACCCTGCTTTTTATTTAAAATCAATTTCTCCAAATAATTCCATGACTAATTTCATAATAAAACATTTCTCTTAAGCTAAATAATAATCTATGTATTTAAAACAAGAAATTATATTTTTCCATCTTCATCTCTTATAACAAAATAAAATACCTCAGTTCTGTTATCAGACAATGATGAGGAGCACTCAGAAGCTCAGCACAGGATTTAGGTCGTTTCTCATGTAACAAATGATGATATAATTTGGAACATCACATCTTCAGTTTGTCTGTTGTCCCTGCAGATATTCAGTTCTGATTTTGAAAATATCAGCTGTTTTATAAAATCTTGCATAATTTAACAGTAAAAGAAAAAATTTTAAACCTACTGTATGAATTTTCATTTTTAAAATAGTACTGCAGTAATAAAAGTGCATTAATTTAAAATTAAGTAAAATTTTATGAAAAGATGGACTGATTTTTATGTTGGAGTAGATCTTACAGCTACATGGTATCTGAAACAAACATGTATATCACAATACTAATTATATTAGCTGTAACTTATAAACATAAAATCAAATAGTTTTACTGGTGATTCTTTTAACTGCCATGCTAAAATAACAGAAAAATGAATAGAATATACTACTTCAGTTGT
>CM022669.1:3934883-3988984 GCA_012295275.1 Chrysomallon squamiferum
ACTGCTTGGGAAGAGCAGAGAAATAGTTGTACATTTTAAAAGATCCTACAATTTCATGGCGCACCACACTGGTAAAAACGAGAGAGAAATTAAAATGGCGTCTGGCCCAGTCCGCGCTGCTGGTTTTATTATTTATAGACATTTAAAGGAGATATCCAGTATTTGCTTCTAGAAACGTCGTATGGTCAACATGACTGGACTCCACCAAAAGGTTAAAAACATGTATTTATATACCTCTCTGTAAATTATGTGCCAGTTTTTGTATGTAAATATAAAACCGCGACAATGACACATTTTTGGAGGTCAAATCGTACCATATTTGTTTAGCCATGTAGACATTTCGTCCCATATAATTTTCACATTGCAGACTTGAGTGTCATGTCAAATTAAATAAATCTTTAATAGATAATATTGTGAATATCATTATTTCATTTTTTTAATTAATATTATTATTATTATTATTATTATTATTATTATTATTATTATTATTATATATAGTTCAGAAATAATATAATAGTTTGGGAAATGATAAAACAATTTATTTTATTTAGAAAAGAAAAAAAAAGAAAAAAGAACAAAACGCAAACAAACAAATGACTATTATTATTATTGATCATTCATTATTATTAATTTTGATTATTTTATAATTGTTGATATTATTGAATTATTCATTGTTGTTGTTATTACTGAATCATTCATTAAATGTATTATCATTGTCTGATTGTTATTACTGTGAATATTTTATCATTGTTATTGTTGTTGTCACTATCATCATTATCATCATCAACATCATCATCATCATCATCATCATCTTTATTATTATTATTATTATTATTATTATTATTATTATTATTATTATTATTATCCAGGTCATGTTGATCCTGGAGAAGATGAGTACCAAACTGCAGTACGGGAAACAGAAGAGGAAGCTGGGCTGAAGGCAGATGACCTCAGAGTACACAGAGAGTTTGAAAACACACTCAGCTACCAAGTGAAAGGCTCACCAAAGACCGTGGTGTACTGGCTGGCTGAGATAAAAGACTCTCAGAAGCCTGTAACTCTCTCACGTGAGCACCGTGACTACAAATGGGTGGCATTACAGGATGCTTGTGAACTTGCTAAATACAAAGACTTGCAACAGCTGTTGAAACAAGCTGAAGATTTTCTCAGAAACTCACAGAAGTAACTGTTCTGAGACTATAGAATGATTTTATTTATAAAAATTGTTTTAATTATTTATTTATAATATCATTCAAGGTGCTGATTGTATAAGCAGTTACATCTGCCATAAAACAGCAAAGATTTGATATACACATATCCATAGCAAATGTTTGGTGTTAGTCTCACTGAAGATCTATTTGTAAGAACTTTTCTTTTTTTCTCGATCGTTTGTTGACTGCAGTTATGGCCAGCAGTGAGTATGAAAGATGCTGTTCTAGGAGTGGTTATCTTTTTTGTTGTTGTTGTTTTTATTTTACCAGTAGTTTTTCTTCCTTGTGCCAGTTGGGAAGAATTTCTAGTAGCTAAAGATGGGCTTCTCAAGATCAGGAGCCTGGTACTGCACATGCCTGGTGAGTCATCACAGGGCAAACACGAATCATGGCATTATTGTCTTTATATACATTATCATGGTCTATTAGAGCGCACCATGCAGCCCAATACTTCTGACTTCAGCACTTCTGTTAGAGTTACCTCATCCCTAGTCCAGTCTCTATCCATTGACCAGTCCAGCTTGGGTGTCCTGAACAGAAACCAAAGCTCCAGCTGGCAGAGCTGTTCAACAAGCCCTCTCACCACATCAAGCAAAGGACTATCAATATGAAAACTTTTCCAAGTTCTATATATTTTCAAGATCTTATAATCTGTAATCAGTAAATAAATGTTCACATAATATTTTTCAAATGCATATTTCATGATATTGGAGCTTGTTTTAAATAGAAAATTGTATTCTTTTTTAATTCTTTCTTTTTTTCTAAAACTAAATAATTAGTAGCTAGTGGATTTGAAACACATTTGATGAACTGTGTAATAAAACATATGTTTAAATTTAATCATTTATTTTCTTTGTGCTCAATATCATTTTGTAAATATGAATCTAACTCGGGCAAAGAAAACAATCCTTTCCTCTGATATTTATAAAACTATGCTTCGGTATTTTTAAAATGAATTAGTCATTTTGTGACTATTCCCTGTTTTTAATTTAGTATCTGAACTTAATGGATTTTTTCTTGTATTGCCAGTAATATTACTCTATGAATAAATGAAGGTTTAATGGCACTGAAAAGTTTAATATTAACTAAATGTTATGTCACCTTGGGTAAAAGGAAACACTGAAGTATCTAACAACACTGATAAAAATGGAACAAGGTTGTTATTTATTTGAACATGATAATATATATATATAGTGTTATTTTCATTTTAAACTATTTTTAGAGAACATTTTTATTTAATTTAAAATGTAATAATTTTTTTATATAATTTGTAAATAAATATTTTACCAGAAATAAAAAAATGCCTTTGCCGTTATGACTTTGTACTGAGAAAGATGTCTAGATATATTTAATGGTTATATTTTTCAAGCAGATATCATTTGTCATTGTTTAGTTTCCTTACCTTTTCTTTTACTTTTTTGTACAATACATCATTTTCTATCTGAACAGAGTGAAATTGTGTAGAATACAATATTCAGTCAGCTGAAAGTTTAATTATACAAATATCAAAGTCTGTGTCATTTTAAACTTGCACTCTGATTTCTGTATTGTATAATTTAATAATCAACATTCTAATATTTTATACTGTGTATCTTGTATTTTATAACTAAGTAGTCACCATTGTGTACGTTACAATTTCACAGTCCAATTTCATAGTTTACATTCTGTATTGTATAATTTCATAATCTCTGTTCTGTATTTTATTATATAGCCTGTTACCTATGTATTAAAATTACATATTCGGCATTGTGTGTGCTACAGTTCCATAACCTAAATATTTGATTATTTAACCAAATTATATTCGTTTATTTTCTTAAGAAAGAACGTTCGTATTATTATAACTACATTAATAGACTACAAATAATTTGAACTGTTAAAATAAATAAATAAAAAATATCCAAAATAATGTTTTAAAAATAAATTTTATTTTAACCTTGTCGAAAGTCGTAATAACAACGCCTATTGCTTTTGAAGCGGCCATGTTTTTAACGAAGCACGTGCAGTTTGAAATAGATTTAAGACTTTTGGTCATGCAGTTTTCTGGATAAACAAAGCTAATAATAGAGAAGTATCCTAGCTGTTTGTAGGTGAGTTTAATCAGAAGAACTTTAAACAGAGTCTCACCTACATTTATTATTTCCAAATGTTTTTAGGATGATGTGTTATCGGTAACGCTTACCTTTTTGGGGGCTGATCGATGCAAAGTAGCGTAGTGGTCTCAGAACACCATCCTTTACTTTTGATGAATATATTAGACGTGTACAAGCACACACACACACATGAATATTATACTGATTATACTCTGTGTGTGTGTGTATATATGGTTGTAATAATTCTAAATATAATTTAAAATTGTTTCTTATTTCCTCGCACACCTTTCTTGGCTTAAATGTTTTAAAGATATATGCTAACTAATATTATTTATTTATTTATTTATTATTACTTTTGACATAAAACAACTAAAATCAAAGTATAACTTGATGTAATGTAACCTGGATTTTTAATCAATCTGTCGAGTTTCACTGCATCCCCAAACATGCCTAAATTAATATTATAAATATTTACCCTGGGCACTAGATTGAGAATTTAAAAACTCTAATCAGTTATTCTTATTTCCAGACATATTTTTTCGGCAAACACTACGTAGCATACAAAATGAAAAACGGGTTTATTTTCTTACTGACTGTGCTGATATTTCACCAAGGTAAATAGAGACATACGATTAAGAAATTCCTTGAGTGGGATTACCGACTAAGCCCATCAAGTTAAAGATATTGACGATCTTATCTTAGCAATAGGAATAATCAGTATCTGTTACCTAAGGAATCGAGAGACTCTTTCAGACACATTGCTGTTATATACTTTATTATAATTATTTCTGTTGTTTTTAATCGACGAAAATAACATTTCTGCTTGTCTTTCTTAATAATAAATATGATTTAAACAGAATGATATGTAGTGTACGTGGCAATCCTAAATAAACTTTCAGTCGGTATTGTTCAGCTTATCATTCTCACTATAAGTTTTGGGCCTGATATTTTGCGAATGTTGTAGGTAATGGATGCTGTCGTGAAGTTGTTACATTTGGTTCGCCTGTGATTAACAGAGGGAAGATACTGAACGATCCACGAAGAATATACTTAGTATTATCACACCCTTTACCGGATAGCTACCTTCTGAAATTCAGAGCTTTTGTCGAACGACCAGATAATCAGGATTCAGGAACAGTTCAGTTTGGTGTCTGGAAACAACTTGGTGGTCTCGTTTACAGGACGGAATATGTTTTCAATGCAACACTGAATCGCAGATCAGGTATACAAGAGGTGCGTTTTAAATACAAATTAACATATTTGAATTGCACTTATGGTGTTGAAACTGGTTACATTCATAGATACCTTGAATGTCGAAATGGTTATTTATTTGCTAAAAGACCACTTATCTTTGCTAACAATAATATAAAATCAGAATAACCGAATAAGTGCTTAGAGCTTGTCCTTTTCTTTTCTCGTTATCTCCCTTGTTCACAGAAATATTCAGTTAAATGATTGCAGAGTAAGTCTTCCTAAATGCGCCATTGAACAGTTTCTCGTTCCAACTGTCTAGTTCATCAAAGGGCGTTGTATGTGTTTTCTTGTCTTTGTGAAGATTCATGTCACAGATCCATTGTTTTTATTCCACAAACAACAGACAGAATACTCCAAAGACACAACACTGCTGATTTCTGTTCTTCGTATAATTATGCAGTACTTAGAGTACAGAGAACCCATAAAACAAAATATTCATTCATTTCCACTTTATAAGATAATATATGTTCTATAATTTCCCTAGTCAGGCTTGTATATCATCTATATATTCCAGCCTTTATAATTAACAAAACGTAATATGTGTTATATTTTGAACGGATCTCAGTTTCGTTAATTAACTTTGAAACCAGACGAATTAAATTGCTTTTAGTTCATTGTGCCAGATGTTGTCCATGTTGAGAATGGGAGTCTGTTTGGAGTGACGTTTTCTGATGTCCCTGGGTACATCAGTCACGAGGTGGACGCCCAACATGGCGGACTTTTAAGTACAGAGCACATCACAGATCTTCCTTCTGTCAACAGCATCATCGAAGTGAAAAATGTTGTTTACTTTCATACTCTTTCACTTCAGGTGGACATTTGCGAAGGTGAGTCTGTTTGGGCTATTCAGTTGTGATTACTACTACTACTACATATTATTATTATTATCTTCGTTATCTTCATTATTATTATTGTTATTATTGTTATTGTTGTTGTTGTTGTTAAACAGATTAGATCAGTATAGGATCTGTTAACGAAAACTCTAGAAAGATAATTGTATTTTTTTCTTTCAGATAATAACTGGTGTGTTCACAACAATTTAGAATGTGAACGATGGTGTATGAACTTTGACTCTTATCAATGTCGTCCAGGATACATGTACAGTAATGCTGAACGAACTTGCATAAGTATGCTTCATCAAATAAAAGGATTTTTATTTTTTAATATCTGTACGTGTGTCAGACACACACACATATCCAAACAGACAGACAAACATACAGACAGACACACACATCACAGAGAGAGAGAGAGAGAGAGAGAGAGAGAGAGAGAGAGAGAGAGAGAGAGAGAGAGAGAGAGAGAGAGAGAGAGAGAGAGAGAGAGAGAGAGAGAGAGAGAGAGAGAGAGAGATTTGTATGCGGAAATGATCATAATTAGTTTTAATTTAAAACAACAAAATGGAAATAATAAACACGCATTAAGGACACCAGTGATCTGATGATATTTTACAGATGTTAACGAATGTTTCAAGGATAACGGAGGTTGTAGTCACGTATGTGCTGATACCGAAGGTGGCTATACTTGTTCGTGCAGACCTGGATTTTATCTGATTTTATAGTGAAATTTAATTTATACATTTAAGACAGTATCTACGGCCCCAGTGTAAAAAATATATTGTCATTGTTGTTTTGAAATGTTAATTTTACCTTTGAAGATTCTTCTTGGTGTGCATTATAGACTGTAATCTGAGTTCCAACTTTTAAAAAATTAAACTTGTGACTAGCAGGAACTGAACTCACATGCAATCTAAGAACATTTAAAGATTATTATTATTATTATTTGTTTTTAAACTAAGAATCATCATACATCGAGCTCTCTACTAACCGAAAATATTTATTAATTAAGACTTTTTGATGTAGAATCAAAATATATCTACTTCTCTACAATTTACTGATAACATAATTTATTATAAGTGGTAAAATGAATACTGAATTATCAACTATAAAAATCTGCAATAAGAGTCACTTTCAAATTATTAATTATTATATTTTATTTCTTTTTTTAATATTTTGTAAAATATAGCTGAATTTAAATATTTATAAAGACTTATTCAATTCAATAACCAATTTTCAAAAACCAACACCACAAACACAAATAAACCAATGAAATATTAGTACATAAAATACATTTGGACTAGAAAATATTTCGAAAATTATACCCTATTTATAAATATATAAATTACTTTTATTTATGTTTTGTTCATAAAACCAATTACCTGATCTTCTTATCCAGTTCATAGACACCATATCTTGAATTAGCTGTACTAGTAACTGTTCCCTGCAAAAAAAATAATAACTTTTTTCTGAACGTTTTTCTTTTTTTATTCTTCCCTATGGCTCCTGATTAAAATCAGTTCTAATATCGTTAAAAAAACATTTAATAAAGTTATAATCCAGAACTGGAGTTTTAATTTTTTTTAAGGATTTAGCACAAATAATAAGATATTATAAGTATGGAAATGTTCAATAAAAATATAAACCACAGAACAAATTAAAACTCAAATTAGAGGGTTTTTTTATTATGAATGCAAATTAGATGTGTACAAACATTAAAACAATATGTTTGGATGTGAAGTCTCACAATTTGGCAGTTTTCGGGTGTTTATAGATTTAATAAAATATTACTAATGATAAAACAGAATAATCTTTTTCATAAAATAATTTATTAATCTTATCACAAAAATTAAACATTACTAGCAATAAACAGACTTACATCAGGTGAAAAGGAAAGAAACATGACTTACTAAACAACCGTCATAAATTGGTAAGATCATGTTTCATACCTGATAAGAAACCAGTTGAATTCCATTCTCTGCTGTTTTTAATTTGGTCTCAATGCTTCCTTTGTCTTCAGTCTCTTGTCTCAAGTCAGTATACTTCATCAACCAATCCTAACAAATAAACATTATATCATTAGATAATAAAAACCATATTTTATTTTAATGAAAGTTACCAGCAACCATAAATATGATTCTGACAAATTTAAGATTGTTCATTTCTGAAAATAACACAAATATATTTGGTAAGTGAACACATCAAAAAAAAAAAAAATAAGAACAACAGTAATAACCATAATAATAAGAAGAACAACAACAGTAATAACCATAATAATAATAATAAGTTCAAGGCTTTCTGTTTAACATGTATACAAGAAATAAATAAAGAATACCTACATATTTTAAGGATTTAATTTCTTATAATTAACTGCTATATAAATATGTATATCTGTATCTCTCTTGTATTATGTTAGTAATAATACTCACGTGTACAGGTATGATATTACTGTTTACTTTCTCTGCATGATACAGTTCACTGTCAACCCAGGGAACAAACACTCGAGTTGGAACAGCTATACCCTGAAATAATTAAAATCTTTTCAGTTTTTTCGAATGTATCAATTTTTAAAATGTCATTATTAATAACTGAGATGAAATTAAAAATTATCAGCAGTATCTGTATCTGACAGAAAGAAAATAACAAATAAATAATCAAGATTAATAATAAAATAGCAATTTAGATTGATTAAATGTATTGTGTTTTGCATAGTTTGCTGAAATTAAAATCAACACAAAAGTAAAAGTGTACAAACTTTGTGCAGTGTGGTTGGTCGAAGTTTGGTAAACACAAATTTCTGCTGAGGGAAGATTTGAGGCTGCCACAGTAGAAACTTTTCTTGCTGCAATAAATACAATACACTTAATTTACAAATCTGTCTCAGTGACATTTATGATATCTTCTTTTCTTAAATGTAGGTTTGTAAGCATTGTTGACCACAGATTTTGTGATAAGAGATAATAATATATCATGAACAAAAAACCAAAGATTTCTATTTAAAACACTAACATTTAATACTGCATTAACAAAAACAAGCTTTATAAATTAATAATTGAAATAAGACTAACAAAAGTTTTCTAAAGAAATAAGATAATATTATAATGACAAAACAGTTTATTTTCAGTTCTGTTAAAAAAAAAAAAAAAAAAAGCAGTATAAAAATATGTACTATTTGAAATAAAAGTTTTAAGTAATCAGACACATAAAACTTAAATAAGGATAAACTAATACCATGACCACAATGAACACCTTCTCAAGTTCTATAATGAAAAGAAGATTTTTCTTCACTCTGCAATCAAATAAACATTTTTAATAATCTTTAAAAGATTCAAAAAAAAATAATGAATAAATAAATAAATGAACCTTTCGTTTATTAATTGTGATAATGATAATACTTCTTTCAAAGACTTTTGTTCACTTCGCAATAAAATAAACATTTCAAAAACAAATTTTTAAATACATGAAAATTAAAAAAGAAAATGAATGAAATTTCCAATTTTCTTTAATAACATCTGAATAATTGATGATTTCATAATTATGTATCGAAATGGTTCCTCAATAGTGAGATCTGATTCATTACACTTTTATGCATTAAAAAGTTTATAAAAGGAATATGTTTAAAGTAAATTACAACTTACTTAAATACTTCACTGACTGTTGATACTTGTCCACATATGTTAACCAGGCTTCCAGTGAGAAGTCTGTCTCTGAAATATAAAAATAAAATTTAAAATAGAAGCTGTATATCTTTCATGTTTATCTTCAGCACAATTTCATGACTGATACATCCTTACAAACAGCCTACATTTCATTGTAAAAGTCTGTTTTGGAAGTTTTTTTCTACAATAAATCTCACATTAATGCATGGAATCAGATTTATGTATAGACAGTAATATGAAGTAGTGAAATTTACTTGTAATGTAAGATCACTGCAGCATCATCACCAGACACCACATCTTCCACCACACTTGTCATGATGTTCTGTTAAAACACTTTCCTTCCATTATAGATTATCATTATGCACCAACTGAAAAGAAAGCAATCCTAAATTATTATTATTATTATTATTATTATTATTATTATATAAAAAATAAGCTTAGAGTTAGGTAAAGTATAATATCGTTTCAGCAGAATAAAATGTATTTATTGTGTAATTAACTATGTTGATAATAAATTCCATTGAGCTAATTTTGAAATTAAAATTAATTCATAGTGTGAAATACTGTGTACAGTTGCTGAAGTAATCATAATGACAAGATTTCTTTCACTGATTTATTGAAAAGCATAAAAAAAAAAAAAAAATTACGAAATTAAAACAAAATTTCTGCAACAAGATTTTTATTTAGGAACAGTTCATTCATGACTTAGAAAAAAAAATAAATGTTGAAGAACAATAAGGATATTAATTAATTATCTAAAATATAATTTATGCCAACGGAAAAATACACCATATAAATCATAATTAATGACTAAATTTAAATCAATAATTCATTAATTGTAAAATAAAAATATGATGAATAAACGTTAGTTAAACTTAAGGTTTAACTTTAAGCGATTTAAAGACTAAAGCTGCTAGCTACGAAATGAGGTAAAGAAAAAAATAACGTAATTCAGAATAAACCCGTAAAGCTTTGTCGTATAATTCAGCTGTATATATCAATTAATTATACAATATACATTTACAACACTGTACCTTTTATGCCTGTCAAACTTCGCTTTTGGCGCGCACTGTTTGTCAACAAACTAATCGAAAATAAATATAAAAAGGGACAAAAATGACATGTTTGACAAGTAACATAGCCTGCCAAGTATCGGTTAGTCGAACCTTTGATTTCTTAATCTTTTATATGTAGGATTTTGTTTAATTTTATTATTATTTTATTTTCTTCTTCTTCACAAAATGAAATAGTGATAGTGCATGAAAACATTTATTTATGTATTTACTTACTATCTTACTTAATTATATTTGAAAACAAATTTACGCCTCAAGTTAGTTCCGACTTTACTACACTTTAAATGAAAGTTTAAGTTTAATATTCTTATAATTTATTATTATTAGTAGTAGTAGTAGTAGTAGTAATAGTAGTAGTAGTAGTAGTAGTAGTAGTAGTAGTAGTAGTAGTAGTAGTAGTAGTAGTAGTAGTAATGGTTACAAAATTGACAGGTACCAGTCTTTGCTGCTTAATGCGAAATCCTTAAACTGATCTTAATGCCGTATTCATAAAAGTGTTTTTTTTTTTTTTTAATTTTATTTACAGACACAGAACTACAAACATGGTGAGATTTAGAACATAAACTGGAATTGTATTAGTTTATATAATTTTATCTATTTGTGTGAATCATTTATTAAAAGATAAATCAAATAAAATCCTTTGTTTAGTCATAGTATTAAATGACGTGAACTTGTAGTAATATGTTTGTTAATATGACGTAACTGATAACTTATATAATAATAATAATAATAATAATAATAATAATAATAATAATAATAATAACAATGAATTAATACCACTGGCAATCAAAGATGTAATAATAATAACAATAACAACATCAGCAATAAACAATTTTATTTTAATCAGTGTCTAAGCATAATTAGCTTTATCAATAAACTTAAATTGTTTTGGTCAAAATGTCAACATTTATATAAGTAAGAATATTTTTACATATGTAGGGCATTTCCTGTCTTTAGCTTTCAGCCTCCATACCGTAATACTGGTTCAACAGAAATAAAATAATAATAATAATAATAATAATAATAATAATAATAATAATAATAATAATTGAAAAAATTAAAATAACATATCGCATAATGAAACGTAAACAGAGACACAAATATATGTATTGGCATTTATACACTGACACTCGTACTTTTATAGATATAATTCTTTTTTACACATAAATGCAGATATACATGCATAAATACTCTCTCTCTCTCTCTCTCTCTCTCTCTCTCTCTCTCTCTCTCTCTCTCTCTCTCTCTCTCTCTCTCTCTCTCTCTCTCTCTCTCTCTCTCTCTCTCTCTCTCCCTCTTTGTATGTGTGGCTGTCTGTGTTTATGTGTCTGTATCATACGTGCAGATATTTTAAACAAAAGCAAACTTCTTCAGTTATAGTGTTCAGCAAATGAACCACGAACAAACTGTCTTTGGGCAGCTGTGAGTTTCATTACTGGTCTTTTGTGCAGACATTTTGTAAACAGTACACTTTTCTCCTGTTTTCGTTTCTTAGCAGTGGAGATGCGGAATGTGTGGGTTTGTACATTTTCTTCACACAGAAGATTAAATCTATCCCTGTAGTCTTCATTTATAGAACTTAAAAAAAATAATAATAAAACAGTATTATAATAACATTTATTACCAGTATTAAGATAATAATAATAATAATAATAATAATAATAATAATAATAATAATAATAATAATAATAATAATAATAATGATGATAATAATAATAATAATAATATGTAAATGTAAAATGGAAGAAAGCAATATAAATCTGTTTTGTTTATTACTTCTACTCCTGCTGCTTCAACTACTATTACTATTGTTACTATCTATTATTATTATTATTATTATTATTATTATATTTTTCATTTTCTTCCATTTTTTTTTTCTTTTTTTTTTTTTATTTTTTTTTTTTTTTTTTTTTGTATTTACAAACTGTATATTGAATTTCTTTCAGCTGTTAAGTTTATCACTGTAGCAAAGTGTATATCAGTTGTTGTAAGTACGTACTTGTTTAGTTTTCGTACAGACACGCTGTTAACGGGAGAACGCTGGAAGCAGCCGTGTCCAGCATATCCCGGGGACAGGCCGCCTGGCCCACACGTTCTGATCTTCTCGCAACAGTTGCTGAATATTTTTATTTATTTATTTATTTATTTTTATTTATTTATATTATGATTTTTTTTTTTTTTTTTTTTTTTTTTTTTTACAAATATGTCATTATTAGGGTCATATAAATCCATTTATACGTGATTATAAGTGTCTCTGTGTGTGTGTGTGTGTGTGTGTGTGTGTGTGTGTGTGTGTGTGTGTGTGTGTGTGTGTGTGTGTGATAAACAGTAGATGATCTGATGTTTTTACCTGTAGTTGGGGTGTAGGTTCGTGCAGTTGTATGCCAAATATTGAGCAAAGATTAAAGAAACTTATCATCCGGGGAGGTAATCCCTGCTGCTCTAATATCACGCTATACGCAGTCTTGTAAAAAGAAATAATAAACAATCATCATAAAATAAAGATGAAGATACTAAATTTTTTGAAATAATAAATAATTATCATAAAATAAAGATGACGATTTTAGACTTTTAGAATATTTAGAAAATATTATCAAATTATCTATCTGTCTGTCTGTTGCAAAAGAAATAACAGAGGCTGCTTATTAAATAGAAAGTAATTACAAAATAATAAAGGGTATCAAAACGAGTATTATTATTGTTGTTGTTGTTGTTGTTATTTTACCTGCGTATCAAAACAGTTCCTCAGTTTCACGCCAAATTCAAAATGTAGCGCTGCAGAGACTGGTCCACAGTCGTGAATAACCTGAAATAAATAAATAAATAAGAAACGAAAATGGGGATATTTTTGTACAGTACACAAAACACAAGAATGATCGCAGTGCACATGCATGCATAAACATAAATAATATTGTTGCCAGGTTCAAATAGTAAATTAATTTTAAAGTAGAGATATGGATTATAGGGAACAGGGAAGGAAATAAGTGGTAGTATTTTTATTTTATTGTATTTCATTCATTCATTCATTCATTCATTCATTCATTTTTTTGAGTTAAGTTTTGTTCTCGATTTTATTTTATTTCATTATTTCATTCATTCATTCATTCATTCATTCATTTCTTGAGTTTAGTTTTGTTCTCGATTAATTCACCTTCAGCACGTCTGTGGACTGTAAAAGACGAATCAAGCCACCGTCAAGGACGATGTTGCGATCTCGTCTGACATCAAAGGCGTGCACGCCATCTGAAGCTGAAACCACGACAAGGTGGATGGAACCTCCTGGTACAACGAAAAAACAAATTATTCATCATGTTTCCCTGTCTTGAGCAAACATCTCTGGACAGGTAACGTTTGTGCCCATCAGGATATGCTTACAATAATCTTATGAAAGAAGAATTGCTTAAATCATAACATACATAATAATATTGATTTTGTTTCTTAATATAAATTATATGATGGCGAACATTAGTGTAAGTGTGCGGATTTCGTATACAAATAATAATTTAAGTATGTTACTTAATTTCAAAAGGTTATATTTAATCAATAAAAAAAACCCAAAAACCCAGATGATGATGATGATAATGATGGAAGCTAATAATAAAAAAAATAAGAAGAATTATTATTATTATTTAATAATCCGCAAGGCACCTGCTATATTAACATTCGAATAACAATTATAAAATATGTATAGACGTATAAAACTGACCGGTAAACCAGCCATCTACATTAATGGGAGAAACAACTGCGGTTGTGCCACTGTATTTACCTTTACTTCCTATCTCAGCTCCTTTGACGCTGACTCCGATGACGGGAGATGTCTGAATGAATTTTTTCTTAACTGTTTTCTCCGATGCTGATATGGAAGACACCAGATGTGTTCTGGGCATGACTGAATAATACATTACTTTCATCGTTATTATTATTTAACGAACATTCTTTTTAACTTTTTCAGAATTAAATAATACTAATAACAACAACAACAACTGCTACTACAGTAAATAAATAAATAAATAAATAATAAAAAACGGTTATCGTTTTATCATAAACTTTCTATGCATCAAGTTGAAGTATGATCGTTCAAAGTGCTTCATCAGGTTTTCATTAAACAGGACGAGTCCATAAGTGTTTGCTCTTGCGGAAAAGAACTGTAAACTAGTTTACAGTCATGTCACGAAAAAAAAGAAACATATCTTTCGATAATGTCTGTTTACTATGGATCAGTGATTTCTAAATATATCTAACCTGTAATAAAAATTAAGTATATCCTTTGTCAGTCGATTAAGTCGTCTAAAATATTTCCGAAGCGTCGTCCGGTTGTCATGGGGCTGGTCACCTCTACAGCTGTTGTCGCAAAAGAGTGCAGCAAGGGGAATAACAAAGGTATCGATTTGCAAACGGATTATTACGGGGATATCTTTCAGCAAAACATTTTTCAGTAGCAACAATATTCACACTGTTACACTTCTTGTGACGTTACTGCTAAACTATAGGAATTGTGTTAGTGACTTTCCTTTAGAGAAGTGATCCGATTTCCGGAACACGGTTTAAGAATAGAAACAGAAAAGTTAGACAGTCTGTTTTACCTGTATTCTAATCTGTCTTAGCATACGGTTACTACTCTACCGTTTATACGCTGTGGCGTCATATCATTGCTGACGTCATATTGCTGTTAACGCATTTACTGATGAAATTGAAGTGTGCAAACCAATAAGCAGTAAAAAGGCAAAATCAATGAAATTTCGGGATAAATGCATATATTTTATTGCCAAACTGTCAAGCTGGAAATATTATTATTATTTTAAATCTTCTCCTTTACACAACCGACACATCATAATTATTATTATTATTATTATTATTATTATTATTATTATTATTATTATTATTATTATTCGTTATTTAATTTAATTTAATTTATTCATTTATTATTAATAGTAGGTGTTGTTGTAGTAGTTATAGTAGCAGTAGTTATTGTTATAGTAATAGTGGTAAAATATTTTATATTTTCGGAAGAACAATAGACGGACTACAACTACTAACAACAACAACAACAACAATAAGTAGTAGTAGTAGTAGTAGTAGTAGTAGTAGTAATTTTTTTTATCATAAGTAAAAGAAAAGTCTAAAACGGAGGTATTGTATGATAGCAATATCTTCAACGGCAAGTGTAATATAAAATGCAGGTGTTTAGGCCTATTTTAGTTTTTAAAAAAACTAGTCTGTAATGTTTCTGCGAATGTTGTAACTGCTTGGGAAGAGCAGAGAAATAGTTGTACATTTTTAAAAGATCCTACAATTTCATGGCGCACCACACTGGTAAAAACGAGAGAGAAATTAAAATGGCGTCTGGCCCAGTCCGCGCTGCTGGTTTTATTATTTATAGACGTTTAAAGGGAGATATCCAGTATTTGCTTCTAGAAACGTCGTATGGTCAACATGACTGGACTCCACCAAAAGGTTAAAAACATGTATTTATATACCTCTCTGTAAATTATGTGCCAGTTTTTGTATGTAAATATAAAACCGCGACAATGACACATTTTTGGAGGTCAAATCGTACCATATTTGTTTAGCCATGTAGACATTTCGTCCCATATAATTTTCACATTGCAGACTTGAGTGTCATGTCAAATTAAATAAATCTTTAATAGATAATATTGTGAATATCATTATTTCATTTTTTTAATTAATATTATTATTATTATTATTATTATTATTATTATTATTATTATTATTATTATATATAGTTCAGAAATAATATAATAGTTTGGGAAATGATAAAACAATTTATTTTATTTAGAAAAGAAAAAAAAAGAAAAAAGAACAAAACGCAAACAAACAAATGACTATTATTATTATTGATCATTCATTATTATTAATTTTGATTATTTTATAATTGTTGATATTATTGAATTATTCATTGTTGTTGTTATTACTGAATCATTCATTAAATGTATTATCATTGTCTGATTGTTATTACTGTGAATATTTTATCATTGTTATTGTTGTTTGTTGTCATCATCATCATCATCATCATCATCATCATCATCATCATCATCATCATCATCATTATTATTATTATTATTATTATTATTATTATTATTATTATTATTATTATTATTATTATCCAGGTCATGTTGATCCTGGAGAAGATGAGTACCAAACTGCAGTACGGGAAACAGAAGAGGAAGCTGGGCTGAAGGCAGATGACCTCAGAGTACACAGAGAGTTTGAAAACACACTCAGCTACCAAGTGAAAGGCTCACCAAAGACCGTGGTGTACTGGCTGGCTGAGATAAAAGACTCTCAGAAGCCTGTAACTCTCTCACGTGAGCACCGTGACTACAAATGGGTGGCATTACAGGATGCTTGTGCACTTGCTAAATACAAAGACTTGCAACAGCTGTTGAAACAAGCTGAAGATTTTCTCAGAAACTCACAGAAGTAACTGTTCTGAGACTATAGAATGATTTTATTTATAAAAATTGTTTTAATTATTTATTTATAATATCATTCAAGGTGCTGATTGTATAAGCAGTTACATCTGCCATAAAACAGCAAAGATTTGATATACACATATCCATAGCAAATGTTTGGTGTTAGTCTCACTGAAGATCTATTTGTAAGAACTTTTTTTTTTTTTTCTCGATCGTTTGTTGACTGCAGTTATGGCCAGCAGTGAGTATGAAAGATGCTGTTCTAGGAGTGGTTATCTTTTTTGTTGTTGTTGTTTTTATTTTACCAGTAGTTTTTCTTCCTTGTGCCAGTTGGGAAGAATTTCTAGTAGCTAAAGATGGGCTTCTCAAGATCAGGAGCCTGGTACTGACATGCCTGGTGAGTCATCACAGGGCAAACACGAATCATGGCATTATTGTCTTTATATACATTATCATGGTCTATTAGAGCGCACCATGCAGCCCAATACTTCTGACTTCAGCACTTCTGTTAGAGTTACCTCATCCCTAGTCCAGTCTCTATCCATTGACCAGTCCAGCTTGGGTGTCCTGAACAGAAACCAAAGCTCCAGCTGGCAGAGCTGTTCAACAAGCCCTCTCACCACATCAAGCAAAGGACTATCAATATGAAAACTTTTCCAAGTTCTATATATTTTCAAGATCTTATAATCTGTAATCAGTAAATAAATGTTCACATAATATTTTTCAAATGCATATTTCATGATATTGGAGCTTGTTTTAAATAGAAAATTGTATTCTTTTTTAATTCTTTCTTTTTTTCTAAAACTAAATAATTAGTAGCTAGTGGATTTGAAACACATTTGATGAACTGTGTAATAAAACATATGTTTAAATTTAATCATTTATTTTCTTTGTGCTCAATATCATTTTGTAAATATGAATCTAACTCGGGCAAAGAAAACAATCCTTTCCTCTGATATTTATAAAACTATGCTTCGGTATTTTTAAAATGAATTAGTCATTTTGTGACTATTCCCTTGTTTTTAATTTAGTATCTGAACTTAATGGATTTTTTCTTGTATTGCCAGTAATATTACTCTATGAATAAATGAAGGTTTAATGGCACTGAAAAGTTTAATATTAACTAAATGTTATGTCACCTTGGGTAAAAGGAAACACTGAAGTATCTAACAACACTGATAAAAATGGAACAAGGTTGTTATTTATTTGAACATGATAATATATATATATAGTGTTATTTTCATTTTAAACTATTTTTAGAGAACATTTTTATTTAATTTAAAATGTAATAATTTTTTTATATAATTTGTAAATAAATATTTTACCAGAAATAAAAATGCCTTTGCCGTTATGACTTTGTACTGAGAAAGATGTCTAGATATATTTAATGGTTATATTTTTCAAGCAGATATCATTTGTCATTGTTTAGTTTCCTTACCTTTTCTTTTACTTTTGTACAATACATCATTTTCTATCTGAACAGAGTGAAATTGTGTAGAATACAATATTCAGTCAGCTGAAAGTTTAATTATACAAATATCAAAGTCTGTGTCATTTTAAACTTGCACTCTGATTTCTGTATTGTATAATTTAATAATCAACATTCTAATATTTTATACTGTGTATCTTGTATTTTATAACTAAGTAGTCACCATTGTGTACGTTACAATTTCACAGTCCAATTTCATAGTTTACATTCTGTATTGTATAATTTCATAATCTCTGTTCTGTATTTTATTATATAGCCTGTTACCTATGTATTAAAATTACATATTCGGCATTGTGTGTGCTACAGTTCCATAACCTAAATATTTGATTATTTAACCAAATTATATTCGTTTATTTTCTTAAGAAAGAACGTTCGTATTATTATAACTACATTAATAGACTACAAATAATTTGAACTGTTAAAATAAATAAATAAAAAATATCCAAAATAATGTTTTAAAAATAAATTTTATTTTAACCTTGTCGAAAGTCGTAATAACAACGCCTATTGCTTTTGAAGCGGCCATGTTTTTAACGAAGCACGTGCAGTTTGAAATAGATTTAAGACTTTTGGTCATGCAGTTTTCTGGATAAACAAAGCTAATAATAGAGAAGTATCCTAGCTGTTTGTAGGTGAGTTTAATCAGAAGAACTTTAAACAGAGTCTCACCTACATTTATTATTTCCAAATGTTTTTAGGATGATGTGTTATCGGTAACGCTTACCTTTTTGGGGGCTGATCGATGCAAAGTAGCGTAGTGGTCTCAGAACACCATCCTTTACTTTTGATGAATATATTAGACGTGTACAAGCACACACACACATGAATATTATACTGATTATACTCTGTGTGTGTGTGTATATATGGTTGTAATAATTCTAAATATAATTTAAAATTGTTTCTTATTTCCTCGCACACCTTTCTTGGCTTAAATGTTTTAAAGATATATGCTAACTAATATTATTTATTTATTTATTTATTATTACTTTTGACATAAAACAACTAAAATCAAAGTATAACTTGATGTAATGTAACCTGGATTTTTAATCAATCTGTCGAGTTTCACTGCATCCCCAAACATGCCTAAATTAATATTATAAATATTTACCCTGGGCACTAGATTGAGAATTTAAAAACTCTAATCAGTTATTCTTATTTCCAGACATATTTTTTCGGCAAACACTACGTAGCATACAAAATGAAAAACGGGTTTATTTTCTTACTGACTGTGCTGATATTTCACCAAGGTAAATAGAGACATACGATTAAGAAATTCCTTGAGTGGGATTACCGACTAAGCCCATCAAGTTAAAGATATTGACGATCTTATCTTAGCAATAGGAATAATCAGTATCTGTTACCTAAGGAATCGAGAGACTCTTTCAGACACATTGCTGTTATATACTTTATTATAATTATTTCTGTTGTTTTTAATCGACGAAAATAACATTTCTGCTTGTCTTTCTTAATAATAAATATGATTTAAACAGAATGATATGTAGTGTACGTGGCAATCCTAAATAAACTTTCAGTCGGTATTGTTCAGCTTATCATTCTCACTATAAGTTTTGGGCCTGATATTTGCGAATGTTGTAGGTAATGGATGCTGTCGTGAAGTTGTTACATTTGGTTCGCCTGTGATTAACAGAGGGAAGATACTGAACGATCCACGAAGAATATACTTAGTATTATCACACCCTTTACCGGATAGCTACCTTCTGAAATTCAGAGCTTTTGTCGAACGACCAGATAATCAGGATTCAGGAACAGTTCAGTTTGGTGTCTGGAAACAACTTGGTGGTCTCGTTTACAGGACGGAATATGTTTTCAATGCAACACTGAATCGCAGATCAGGTATACAAGAGGTGCGTTTTAAATACAAATTAACATATTTGAATTGCACTTATGGTGTTGAAACTGGTTACATTCATAGATACCTTGAATGTCGAAATGGTTATTTATTTGCTAAAAGACCACTTATCTTTGCTAACAATAATATAAAATCAGAATAACCGAATAAGTGCTTAGAGCTTGTCCTTTTCTTTTCTCGTTATCTCCCTTGTTCACAGAAATATTCAGTTAAATGATTGCAGAGTAAGTCTTCCTAAATGCGCCATTGAACAGTTTCTCGTTCCAACTGTCTAGTTCATCAAAGGGCGTTGTATGTGTTTTCTTGTCTTTGTGAAGATTCATGTCACAGATCCATTGTTTTTATTCCACAAACAACAGACAGAATACTCCAAGACACAACACTGCTGATTTCTGTTCTTCGTATAATTATGCAGTACTTAGAGTACAGAGAACCCATAAAACAAAATATTCATTCATTTCCACTTTATAAGATAATATATGTTCTATAATTTCCCTAGTCAGGCTTGTATATCATCTATATATTCCAGCCTTTATAATTAACAAAACGTAATATGTGTTATATTTTGAACGGATCTCAGTTTCGTTAATTAACTTTGAAACCAGACGAATTAAATTGCTTTTAGTTCATTGTGCCAGATGTTGTCCATGTTGAGAATGGGAGTCTGTTTGGAGTGACGTTTTCTGATGTCCCTGGGTACATCAGTCACGAGGTGGACGCCCAACATGGCGGACTTTTAAGTACAGAGCACATCACAGATCTTCCTTCTGTCAACAGCATCATCGAAGTGAAAAATGTTGTTTACTTTCATACTCTTTCACTTCAGGTGGACATTTGCGAAGGTGAGTCTGTTTGGGCTATTCAGTTGTGATTACTACTACTACTACATATTATTATTATTATCTTCGTTATCTTCATTATTATTATTGTTATTATTGTTATTGTTGTTGTTGTTGTTAAACAGATTAGATCAGTATAGGATCTGTTAACGAAAACTCTAGAAAGATAATTGTATTTTTTTTCTTTCAGATAATAACTGGTGTGTTCACAACAATTTAGAATGTGAACGATGGTGTATGAACTTTGACTCTTATCAATGTCGTCCAGGATACATGTACAGTAATGCTGAACGAACTTGCATAAGTATGCTTCATCAAATAAAAGGATTTTTATTTTTTAATATCTGTACGTGTGTCAGACACACACACATATCCAAACAGACAGACAAACATACAGACAGACACACACATATTCACAGAGAGAGACAGAGAGAGAGAGAGAGAGAGAGAGAGAGAGAGAGAGAGAGAGAGAGAGAGAGAGAGAGAGAGAGAGAGAGAGAGAGAGAGAGAGAGAGAGAGAGAGAGAGAGAGAGAGAGAGAGAGAGAGATTTGTATGCGGAAATGATCATAATTAGTTTTAATTTAAAACAACAAAATGGAAATAATAAACACGCATTAAGGACACCAGTGATCTGATGATATTTTACAGATGTTAACGAATGTTTCAAGGATAACGGAGGTTGTAGTCACGTATGTGCTGATACCGAAGGTGGCTATACTTGTTCGTGCAGACCTGGATTTTATCTGATTTTATAGTGAAATTTAATTTATACATTTAAGACAGTATCTACGGCCCCAGTGTAAAATATATTGTCATTGTTGTTTTGAAATGTTAATTTTTACCTTTGAAGATTCTTCTTGGTGTGCATTATAGACTGTAATCTGAGTTCCAACTTTTAAAAAATTAAACTTGTGACTAGCAGGAACTGAACTCACATGCAATCTAAGAACATTTAAAGATTATTATTATTATTATTTGTTTTTAAACTAAGAATCATCATACATCGAGCTCTCTACTAACCGAAAATATTTATTAATTAAGACTTTTTGATGTAGAATCAAAATATATCTACTTCTCTACAATTTACTGATAACATAATTTATTATAAGTGGTAAAATGAATACTGAATTATCAACTATAAAAAATCTGCAATAAGAGTCACTTTCAAATTATTAATTATTATATTTTATTTCTTTTTTTAATATTTTGTAAAATATAGCTGAATTTAAATATTTATAAAGACTTATTCAATTCAATAACCAATTTTCAAAACCAACACCACAAACACAAATAAACCAATGAAATATTAGTACATAAAATACATTTGGACTAGAAAATATTTCGAAAATTATACCCTATTTATAAATATATAAATTACTTTTATTTATGTTTTGTTCATAAAACCAATTACCTGATCTTCTTATCCAGTTCATAGACACCATATCTTGAATTAGCTGTACTAGTAACTGTTCCCTGCAAAAAAAATAATAACTTTTTTCTGAACGTTTTTCTTTTTTTATTCTTCCCTATGGCTCCTGATTAAAATCAGTTCTAATATCGTTAAAAAAACATTTAATAAAGTTATAATCCAGAACTGGAGTTTTAATTTTTTTTAAGGATTTAGCACAAATAATAAGATATTATAAGTATGGAAATGTTCAATAAAAATATAAACCACAGAACAAATTAAAACTCAAATTAGAGGGTTTTTTTATTATGAATGCAAATTAGATGTGTACAAACATTAAAACAATATGTTTGGATGTGAAGTCTCACAATTTGGCAGTTTTCGGGTGTTTATAGATTTAATAAAATATTACTAATGATAAAACAGAATAATCTTTTTCATAAAATAATTTATTAATCTTATCACAAAAATTAAACATTACTAGCAATAAACAGACTTACATCAGGTGAAAAGGAAAGAAACATGACTTACTAAACAACCGTCATAAATTGGTAAGATCATGTTTCATACCTGATAAGAAACCAGTTGAATTCCATTCTCTGCTGTTTTTAATTTGGTCTCAATGCTTCCTTTGTCTTCAGTCTCTTGTCTCAAGTCAGTATACTTCATCAACCAATCCTAACAAATAAACATTATATCATTAGATAATAAAAACCATATTTTATTTTAATGAAAGTTACCAGCAACCATAAATATGATTCTGACAAATTTAAGATTGTTCATTTCTGAAAATAACACAAATATATTTGGTAAGTGAACACATCAAAAAAAAAAAAAAAAATAAGAACAACAGTAATAACCATAATAATAAGAAGAACAACAACAGTAATAACCATAATAATAATAATAAGTTCAAGGCTTTCTGTTTAACATGTATACAAGAAATAAATAAAGAATACCTACATATTTTAAGGATTTAATTTCTTATAATTAACTGCTATATAAATATGTATATCTGTATCTCTCTTGTATTATGTTAGTAATAATACTCACGTGTACAGGTATGATATTACTGTTTACTTTCTCTGCATGATACAGTTCACTGTCAACCCAGGGAACAAACACTCGAGTTGGAACAGCTATACCCTGAAATAATTAAAATCTTTTCAGTTTTTTCGAATGTATCAATTTTTAAAATGTCATTATTAATAACTGAGATGAAATTAAAAATTATCAGCAGTATCTGTATCTGACAGAAAGAAAATAACAAATAAATAATCAAGATTAATAATAAAATAGCAATTTAGATTGATTAAATGTATTGTGTTTTGCATAGTTTGCTGAAATTAAAATCAACACAAAAGTAAAGTGTACAAACTTTGTGCAGTGTGGTTGGTCGAAGTTTGGTAAACACAAATTTCTGCTGAGGGAAGATTTGAGGCTGCCACAGTAGAAACTTTTCTTGCTGCAATAAATACAATACACTTAATTTACAAATCTGTCTCAGTGACATTTATGATATCTTCTTTTCTTAAATGTAGGTTTGTAAGCATTGTTGACCACAGATTTTGTGATAAGAGATAATAATATATCATGAACAAAAAAACCAAAGATTTCTATTTAAAACACTAACATTTAATACTGCATTAACAAAAACAAGCTTTATAAATTAATAATTGAAATAAGACTAACAAAAGTTTTCTAAAGAAATAAGATAATATTATAATGACAAAACAGTTTATTTTCAGTTCTGTTAAGAAAAAAAAAGAAGAAAAAAGCAGTATAAAAATATGTACTATTTGAAATAAAAGTTTTAAGTAATCAGACACATAAAACTTAAATAAGGATAAACTAATACCATGACCACAATGAACACCTTCTCAAGTTCTATAATGAAAAGAAGATTTTTCTTCACTCTGCAATCAAATAAACATTTTTAATAATCTTTAAAAGATTCAAAAAAAAATAATGAATAAATAAATAAATGAACCTTTCGTTTATTAATTGTGATAATGATAATACTTCTTTCAAAGACTTTTGTTCACTTCGCAATAAAATAAACATTTCAAACAAATTTTTAAATACATGAAAATTAAAAAAGAAAATGAATGAAATTTCCAATTTTCTTTAATAACATCTGAATAATTGATGATTTCATAATTATGTATCGAAATGGTTCCTCAATAGTGAGATCTGATTCATTACACTTTTATGCATTAAAAAGTTTATAAAAGGAATATGTTTAAAGTAAATTACAACTTACTTAAATACTTCACTGACTGTTGATACTTGTCCACATATGTTAACCAGGCTTCCAGTGAGAAGTCTGTCTCTGAAATATAAAAATAAAATTTAAAATAGAAGCTGTATATCTTTCATGTTTATCTTCAGCACAATTTCATGACTGATACATCCTTACAAACAGCCTACATTTCATTGTAAAAGTCTGTTTTGGAAGTTTTTTTCTACAATAAATCTCACATTAATGCATGGAATCAGATTTATGTATAGACAGTAATATGAAGTAGTGAAATTTACTTGTAATGTAAGATCACTGCAGCATCATCACCAGACACCACATCTTCCACCACACTTGTCATGATGTTCTGTTAAAACACTTTCCTTCCATTATAGATTATCATTATGCACCAACTGAAAAGAAAGCAATCCTAAATTATTATTATTATTATTATTATTATTATTATATAAAAAATAAGCTTAGAGTTAGGTAAAGTATAATATCGTTTCAGCAGAATAAAATGTATTTATTGTGTAATTAACTATGTTGATAATAAATTCCATTGAGCTAATTTTGAAATTAAAATTAATTCATAGTGTGAAATACTGTGTACAGTTGCTGAAGTAATCATAATGACAAGATTTCTTTCACTGATTTATTGAAAAGCATAAAAAAAAAAAAAAAATTACGAAATTAAAACAAAATTTCTGCAACAAGATTTTTATTTAGGAACAGTTCATTCATGACTTAGAAAAAATAAATGTTGAAGAACAATAAGGATATTAATTAATTATCTAAAATATAATTTATGCCAACGGAAAAATACACCATATAAATCATAATTAATGACTAAATTTAAATCAATAATTCATTAATTGTAAAATAAAAATATGATGAATAAACGTTAGTTAAACTTAAGGTTTAACTTTAAGCGATTTAAAGACTAAAGCTGCTAGCTACGAAATGAGGTAAAGAAAAAAATAACGTAATTCAGAATAAACCCGTAAAGCTTTGTCGTATAATTCAGCTGTATATATCAATTAATTATACAATATACATTTACAACACTGTACCTTTTATGCCTGTCAAACTTCGCTTTTGGCGCGCACTGTTTGTCAACAAACTAATCGAAAATAAATATAAAAGGGACAAAATGACATGTTTGACAAGTAACATAGCCTGCCAAGTATCGTTAGTTAGTCGAACCTTTGATTTCTTAATCTTTTATATGTAGGATTTTGTTTAATTTTATTATTATTTTATTTTCTTCTTCTTCACAAAATGAAATAGTGATAGTGCATGAAAACATTTATTTATGTATTTACTTACTATCTTACTTAATTATATTTGAAAACAAATTTACGCCTCAAGTTAGTTCCGACTTTACTACACTTTAAATGAAAGTTTAAGTTTAATATTCTTATAATTTATTATTATTATTAGTAGTAGTAGTAGTAGTAGTAGTAGTAGTAGTAGTAGTAGTAGTAGTAGTAGTAGTAGTAGTAGTAGTAGTAATGGTTACAAAATTGACAGGTACCAGTCTTTGCTGCTTAATGCGAAATCCTTAAACTGAT
Organism: Chrysomallon squamiferum; assembly: GCA_012295275.1. NCBI lineage: Eukaryota > Metazoa > Mollusca > Gastropoda > Neomphalida > Peltospiridae > Chrysomallon > Chrysomallon squamiferum. Next base: position 3,960,858 of record CM022669.1, read on the forward strand.
CTTAATGCCGTATTCATAAAAGTGTTTTTTTTTTTTTTTAATTTTATTTACAGACACAGAACTACAAACATGGTGAGATTTAGAACATAAACTGGAATTGTATTAGTTTATATAATTTTATCTATTTGAGTGAATCATTTATTAAAAGATAAATCAAATAAAATCCTTTGTTTAGTCATAGTATTAAATGACGTGAACTTGTAGTAATATGTTTGTTAATATGACGTAACTGATAACTTATATAATAATAATAATAATAATAATAATAATAATAATAATGAATTAATACCACTGGCAATCAAAGATGTAATAATAATAACAATAACAACATCAGCAATAAACAATTTTATTTTAATCAGTGTCTAAGCATAATTAGCTTTATCAATAAACTTAAATTGTTTTGGTCAAAATGTCAACATTTATATAAGTAAGAATATTTTTACATATGTAGGGCATTTCCTGTCTTTAGCTTTCAGCCTCCATACCGTAATACTGGTTCAACAGAAATAAAAAATAATAATAATAATAATAATAATAATAATAATAATAATAATAATAATAATAATAATTGAAAAAATTAAAATAACATATCGCATAATGAAACGTAAACAGAGACACAAATATATGTATTGGCATTTATACACTGACACTCGTACTTTTATAGATATAATTCTTTTTTACACATAAATGCAGATATACATGCATAAATACTCTCTCTCTCTCTCTCTCTCTCTCTCTCTCTCTCTCTCTCTCTCTCTCTCTCTCTCTCTCTCTCTCTCTCTCTCTCTCTCTCTCTCTCTCTCTCTCTCTCTCTCTCTCTCTCTCTCTCTCTCTCTCTCCCTCCCTCCCTCCCTCTTTGTATGTGTGGCTGTCTGTGTTTATGTGTCTGTATCATACGTGCAGATATTTTAAACAAAAGCAAACTTCTTCAGTTATAGTGTTCAGCAAATGAACCACGAACAAACTGTCTTTGGGCAGCTGTGAGTTTCATTACTGGTCTTTTGTGCAGACATTTTGTAAACAGTACACTTTTCTCCTGTTTTCGTTTCTTAGCAGTGGAGATGCGGAATGTGTGGGTTTGTACATTTTCTTCACACAGAAGATTAAATCTATCCCTGTAGTCTTCATTTATAGAACTTAAAAAAATAATAATAAAACAGTATTATAATAACATTTATTACCAGTATTAAGATAATAATAATAATAATAATAATAATAATAATAATAATAATAATAATAATAATAATAATAATAATAATGATGATAATAATAATAATAATAATATGTAAATGTAAAATGGAAGAAAGCAATATAAATCTGTTTTGTTTATTACTTCTACTCCTGCTGCTTCAACTACTATTACTATTGTTACTATTACTATTATTATTATTATTATTATTATATTTTTTCATTTTCTTCCATTTTTTTACTTCTTTTTTTTTTATAAATTTTTTTTTTTTTTTTTTTGTATTTACAAACTGTATATTGAATTTCTTTCAGCTGTTAAGTTTATCACTGTAGCAAAGTGTATATCAGTTGTTGTAAGTACGTACTTGTTTAGTTTCTCGTACAGACACGCTGTTAACGGGAGAACGCTGGAAGCAGCCGTGTCCAGCATATCCCGGGGGACAGGCCGCCTGGCCCACACGTTCTGATCTTCTCGCAACAGTTGCTGAAGATATTTATTTATTTATTTATTTATTTATTTATTTATTTATATTATGATTTTTAATTTTTTTTTTTTTTTTTTTTTTTTTTTTTTTTTTACAAATATGTCATTATTAGGGTCATATAAATCCATTTATACGTGATTATAAGTGTCTCTGTGTGTGTGTGTGTGTGTGTGTGTGTGTGTGTGTGTGTGTGTGTGTGATAAACAGTAGATGATCTGATGTTTTTACCTGTAGTTGGGGTGTAGGTTCGTGCAGTTGTATGCCAAATATTGAGCAAAGATTAAAGAAACTTATCATCCGGGGAGGTAATCCCTGCTGCTCTAATATCACGCTATACGCAGTCTTGTAAAAAGAAATAATAAACAATCATCATAAAATAAAGATGAAGATACTAAATTTTTTGAAATAATAAATAATTATCATAAAATAAAGATGACGATTTTAGACTTTTAGAATATTTAGAAAATATTATCAAATTATCTATCTGTCTGTCTGTTGCAAAAGAAATAACAGAGGCTGCTTATTAAATAGAAAGTAATTACAAAATAATAAAGGGTATCAAAACGAGTATTATTATTGTTGTTGTTGTTGTTGTTATTTTACCTGCGTATCAAAACAGTTCCTCAGTTTCACGCCAAATTCAAAATGTAGCGCTGCAGAGACTGGTCCACAGTCGTGAATAACCTGAAATAAATAAATAAATAAGAAACGAAAATGGGGATATTTTTGTACAGTACACAAAACACAAGAATGATCGCAGTGCACATGCATGTGCAAACATAAATAATATTGTTGCCAGGTTCAAATAGTAAATTAATTTTAAAGTAGAGATATGGATTATAGGGAACAGGGAAGGAAATAAGTGGTAGTATTTTTATTTTATTGTATTTCATTCATTCATTCATTCATTCATTCATTCATTCATTCATTCATTTTTTTGAGTTAAGTTTTGTTCTCGATTTTATTTTATTTCATTATTTCATTCATTCATTCATTCATTCATTCATTTCTTGAGTTTAGTTTTGTTCTCGATTAATTCACCTTCAGCACGTCTGTGGACTGTAAAAGACGAATCAAGCCACCGTCAAGGACGATGTTGCGATCTCGTCTGACATCAAAGGCGTGCACGCCATCTGAAGCTGAAACCACGACAAGGTGGATGGAACCTCCTGGTACAACGAAAAAACAAATTATTCATCATGTTTCCCTGTCTTGAGCAAACATCTCTGGACAGGTAACGTTTGTGCCCATCAGGATATGCTTACAATAATCTTATGAAAGAAGAATTGCTTAAATCATAACATACATAATAATATTGATTTTGTTTCTTAATATAAATTATATGATGGCGAACATTAGTGTAAGTGTGCGGATTTCGTATACAAATAATAATTTAAGTATGTTACTTAATTTCAAAAGGTTATATTTAATCAATAAAAAAACCCCAAAAACCCAGATGATGATGATGATAATGATGGAAGCTAATAATAAAAAAATAAGAAGAATTATTATTATTATTTAATAATCCGCAAGGCACCTGCTATATTAACATTCGAATAACAATTATAAAATATGTATAGACGTATAAAACTGACCGGTAAACCAGCCATCTACATTAATGGGAGAAACAACTGCGGTTGTGCCACTGTATTTACCTTTACTTCCTATCTCAGCTCCTTTGACGCTGACTCCGATGACGGGAGATGTCTGAAGAATTTTCTTAACTGTTTTCTCCGATGCTGATATGGAAGACACCAGATGTGTTCTGGCATGACTGAATAATACATTACTTTCATCGTTATTATTATTTAACGAACATTCTTTTTAACTTTTTCAGAATTAAATAATACTAATAACAACAACAACAACTGCTACTACAGTAAATAAATAAATAAATAAATAATAAAAAACGGTTATCGTTTTATCATAAACTTTCTATGCATCAAGTTGAAGTATGATCGTTCAAAGTGCTTCATCAGGTTTTCATTAAACAGGACGAGTCCATAAGTGTTTGCTCTTGCGGAAAAGAACTGTAAACTAGTTTACAGTCATGTCACGAAAAAAAAGAAACATATCTTTCGATAATGTCTGTTTACTATGGATCAGTGATTTCTAAATATATCTAACCTGTAATAAAAATTAAGTATATCCTTTGTCAGTCGATTAAGTCGTCTAAAATATTTCCGAAGCGTCGTCCGGTTGTCATGGGGCTGGTCACCTCTACAGCTGTTGTCGCAAAAGAGTGCAGCAAGGGGAATAACAAAGGTATCGATTTGCAAACGGATTATTACGGGGATATCTTTCAGCAAAACATTTTTCAGTAGCAACAATATTCACACTGTTACACTTCTTGTGACGTTACTGCTAAACTATAGGAATTGTGTTAGTGACTTTCCTTTAGAGAAGTGATCCGATTTCCGGAACACGGTTTAAGAATAGAAACAGAAAAGTTAGACAGTGTTAGTGACTTTCCTTTAGAGAAGTGATCCGATTTCCGGAACACGGTTTAAGAATAGAAACAGAAAAGTTAGACAGTCTGTTTTACCTGTATTCTAATCTGTCTTAGCATACGGTTACTACTCTACCGTTTATACGCTGTGGCGTCATATCATTGCTGACGTCATATTGCTGTTAACGCATTTACTGATGAAATTGAAGTGTGCAAACCAATAAGCAGTAAAAAGGCAAAATCAATGAAATTTCGGGATAAATGCATATATTTTATTGCCAAACTGTCAAGCTGGAAATATTATTATTATTTTAAATCTTCTCCTTTACACAACCGACACATCATAATTATTATTATTATTATTATTATTATTATTATTATTATTATTATTATTATTATTATTATTCGTTATTTAATTTAATTTAATTTATTCATTTATTATTAATAGTAGGTGTTGTTGTAGTAGTTATAGTAGCAGTAGTTATTGTTATAGTAATAGTGGTAAAATATTTTATATTTTCGGAAGAACAATAGACGGACTACAACTACTAACAACAACAACAACAATAACAGTAGTAGTAGTAGTAGTAGTAGTAGTAGTAGTAATTTTTTTTATCATAAGTAAAAGAAAAGTCTAAAACGGAGGTATTGTATGATAGCAATATCTTCAACGGCAAGTGTAATATAAAATGCAGGTGTTTAGGCCTATTTTAGTTTTTAAAAAAACTAGTCTGTAATGTTTCTGCGAATGTTGTAACTGCTTGGGAAGAGCAGAGAAATAGTTGTACATTTTTAAAAGATCCTACAATTTCATGGCGCACCACACTGGTAAAAACGAGAGAGAAATTAAAATGGCGTCTGGCCCAGTCCGCGCTGCTGGTTTTATTATTTATAGACGTTTAAAGGGAGATATCCAGTATTTGCTTCTACGAACGTCGTATGGTCAACATGACTGGACTCCACCAAAAGGTTAAAAACATGTATTTATATACCTCTCTGTAAATTATGTGCCAGTTTTTGTATGTAAATATAAAACCGCGACAATGACACATTTTTGGAGGTATAAATAGTGATCTAAGTCAAATCGTACCATATTTGTTTAGCCATGTAGACATTTCGTCCCATATAATTTTCACATTGCAGACTTGAGTGTCATGTCAAATTAAATAAATCTTTAATAGATAATATTGTGAATATCATTATTTCATTTTTTTAATTAATATTATTATTATTATTATTATTATTATTATTATTATTATTATTATATATAGTTCAGAAATAATATAATAGTTTGGGGAATGATAAAACAATTTATTTTATTTAGAAAAGAAAAAAAAAGAAAAAAGAACAAAACGCAAACAAACAAATGACTATTATTATTATTGATCATTCATTATTATTAATTTTGATTATTTTATAATTGTTGATATTATTGAATTATTCATTGTTGTTGTTATTACTGAATCATTCATTAAATGTATTATCATTGTCTGATTGTTATTACTGTGAATATTTTATCATTGTTATTGTTGTTGTCACTATCATCATTATCATCATCAACATCATCATCATCATCATCATCATCTTTATTATTATTATTATTATTATTATTATTATTATTATTATTATTATTATTATTATCCAGGTCATGTTGATCCTGGAGAAGATGAGTACCAAACTGCAGTACGGGAAACAGAAGAGGAAGCTGGGCTGAAGGCAGATGACCTCAGAGTACACAGAGAGTTTGAAAACACACTCAGCTACCAAGTGAAAGGCTCACCAAAGACCGTGGTGTACTGGCTGGCTGAGATAAAAGACTCTCAGAAGCCTGTAACTCTCTCACGTGAGCACTGTGACTACAAATGGGTGGCATTACAGGATGCTTGTGAACTTGCTAAATACAAAGACTTGCAACAGCTGTTGAAACAAGCTGAAGATTTTCTCAGAAACTCACAGAAGTAACTGTTCTGAGACTATAGAATGATTTTATTTATAAAAATTGTTTTAATTATTTATTTATAATATCATTCAAGGTGCTGATTGTATAAGCAGTTACATCTGCCATAAAACAGCAAAGATTTGATATACACATATCCATAGCAAATGTTTGGTGTTAGTCTCACTGAAGATCTATTTGTAAGAACTTTTCTTTTTTTCTCGAAAAAATTACAACTGAAAAACAAAAAGAAAGGTAAATAAAATCCAAGTTTGTACATAAGCAGAATAGTTAATTATTTTATTTTATTTTTATTAATTAATAATGTTCTCCTTTAACTGTAGAACGGAGAATCCCTCTTCCCACTGTAGTTTCTGATTAAGTGTTACGTTTTGCGAATATCAAAAAAAAAATAAATAAATAAAATAAAAATAATAATAATAATAATAATAATAATAATAATAATAAATAAATAAATAAATAAAAATTAATAAAAAGTTAATGGAGCAGATATCTGTGTCTGTGTTTGTAGAAATCAAAAACACAGGAAGGTGGAATGATGTGAACAAGAGGTCAAATATACACATTTGTAGTGTTCATTACTGATTCAGATTAATAATATTATTCAGTTTAAATGGTTATTCATTTATGTTTTATTTGTGTTTCTTTTTACTGGATAATGGCTCGTTTACCCAGAATTAGGACGGGTTTTAAAAATATATCAAATTATGTTTACGTTCCAATGAACTAGTGATAAAAAATATTTCGAAATTATGTTTTGTAAAACGTCCTCAAGTATGTCTTTCGTTCGGAATACGTCGGCCAGTTACGATTCTTCAATTGGCTGGTTGCATCGGCCGAGGAGTTCCGAAAATGGAAAACACATAATTTATGGAGGTTACCTTATAAAATGTTCTACCAGAAGATTTCTGATAAAGATACAAATTAAAAGTGAATCCTTCAATACGGTAGTTCACTTCAGTACATGTTATAGTTACATTTTATTTATTTTTTAGAATTATTATTATTACATCATTTTATTGCAGTTTATTTAATTGGCCAATGAGCAATTCACCTAGACGAATTCAGTTGTTGAAATGTAAAACGTAATTATTATTATCGTAATGGCGTCCGAACGATTGAAAAGATTGAACTTGGAAGTAAATTATATGTCAAGGCCTATGGTATTCAGGTTAACCACAAACAGAGAAGGCAGGTCTATTAAATTAAACCTTAATCATTGTTATGTAGTCGGAGTTGTGGACAAAATAAAGATTAGATACTGCCACTTGCTATTGTTGATCAAGAAACATGGAGTGCAGTTTGTTGCATTATCACAGTACGGCAGTGACAGAAAACAATCAACGGTTTGTCATTTGGAAACAAAGTTGATCAAATGTCTGATGAAATCACGTAATTATTCTGTCAGCCTCTCAGTCTGTTGTAAATTGAATGTCTAACATTCAATTTTTGTCTTATCAGAAATTTGGATGTTAAATTAGTTAATCATAATGATAATGCCTCGAATATAAATGATACTACATGTAACAATCAATTTTCTAGTACTGTCATTTATTAATTTAAATAACATTTATGGCTGTGAAGGAAAACTAAATATTTAAAATTGACAATATATATATATATATACATTGTTATTATTTATTTTATTAATTTTTTTAATAATATATGCATTATTTTATATTGAAATGCTGCTTTCCAATAACTGTCATAATACATATCAACAAAAAAAAACCCAACTCCATCTACAGTAATCAACAATAATATATATTTACTTCTATATATATATATATATCTTTCTACTAATGCTAAAAAAAAAGTACAGATACATATTTAAATAAAACAAGTTTAATTTTTAAGGTATTTCATTTTAATTACACCAGCTAAAAAGAGAGAAAAAAGTAAAAATACCTGTATAAATAATAACAGTCGGGTTTAATGTACTAAGTTTTAGTCAGATTACACTTATTATGACAAAATATGTAATTCACTTATTTAAGAAATGTAATAAATCATACAGTAACTGAAATAAGAAAATTGCAGTTCCCCTATTAGTTCATTTTACCTTGGTTAAATTTTATAAAATGTATATAAATAAGTTGTTTGATTATTTGTAACTCTTAAACCAAACCTTTAAGATGGAAAAACATCTAAATATATCCTGCATTTCTTCTGACTTACATTTATTTGTTATTTAAGTGGCATTTAAATGTTTTATATGAATGTTATTTAATTATTACTCTTAATTATAATCAATATGTCAGCCAAAACAAAAACATAATAACTTGAAAGTGTGAAAAAGAATTTTCTTAGACTGCCAGAGATACAGTCTAAGTCTTGTTTTCAGAAAATAATGTGATCTAATTTTTCCTCTTCAATATTCAGACACTCAAGTTGAAGATATGGATGACATCGTGTTTCAAAAGTTGCAAGTCCTGTAGTGATGGTTTTTAACAAAAATTCTGAAAATAAAACAAATATATAAAATTAACATTAAAAAGTAAGTAAAAATAATGTAATATTAAATAGAAACAACTGGAAACGTAATAAAATGCATCAGATTAAATTATTGTGAAGATTTACTGTTTCATATACTTAGTGAATTGCCTAATTGTAGTTTGTGATTGGTACAAAAAAACAAAACAAAAAACATGTTATGTGATCCCAAACTTATTCCAAACATCTTGAGGTTAATCAACTTGTAATTATAAACTTGTTAAATAATTTGTTATCTACATGTCCGTAAATATCATTAATTAATTATCAGATCTGAACTTTATCATTATAAAATGGAATGTGACATATGAATTGAATTATTAAAAAAACAACCAAGGGACTTGATATGGCACAACATATGACACAAAATAAAATATGTCATGGTTAACACTTAAGAATTATACATGAAGAATATTTAGAGAATAATTAAAAATGCTGCAACAAAAATTAAGATTTAAAATCAGCAGTTTTGTATTTTGTTTTAAAAAAGAATATAAAAACAAAAATAAAATTAAATTAAAAAAATTAATAATAATAATAATAATAATAATAATAACAACAACAACAATAATAAAATATGTTATAAAATTTTTCAAAAAAATTAATAAAGAAATAAATATCTTAAAATTACATAGCTTAAAATATTAAAACACTGCCCCCACTCTGTCAGAATAATTAATTTTCAATGTATGTAATAAAATACCTTGTAAGGTACTATAGAATATGTATATAAGACGAAAAAAAAGAAAATGTGCATCTTATGGCACTGTAAAATGTTTAAAAATTTAATAAAAGCTTGGTAAGTTATTAAAACAACCATAGGACACATTTTTACTGAAGTAATATGGCAGAGTGAAAGGTAACGCACCATCTATTGTCAAGTTGTTGATATTCATTGATCCACGCTTAACTCTCATGTAAACACATCTTTTCACTTGGAAGCTGTCACAAAGCAGCATAAGAAAACTTTTCACAGGTGAATCAACTTGATTATATCCAGAAAACTATAAATAAAGCACCAATATTAGCAATGAGTGGGTGTGTTTATGCATGTGCATGTGTGTGTATGTCAGTGTGTGCATTTATTTATTTATTTATCTTTTTATTTTATTATATTTTATTTTATTTTATTTTATTTGTATTCCATAAAATCCAGTGAATATCGAACACTCTCATTATAGTTAACACATTTTTTCAAAGTTATTTTTTAATTAATACCGGCTTTAATAAATTAACGAGATGTTAAAATTACTTGATTAACAAAAATCTCTCCCTGCTGCTGAAGAACTGTCTGAAGATCCTGCCATTCTTCATGAGATAAACACAGAAGTCTGCGAACAAGATCAGCACTGCGAAATGAAACCACAGCAGAAGCACTTCCATCATCAACCAGAACACTTTACAAGTAAAATAAACCAATAAATAAATAAATAAATAAGTAAATAAACAAATAAGTAAACAGAATAATAAATAAAAAATGGCAGACAGGAATAATCTAAAAAGTACTATCTTTATTTTTATAAATGGATATTTGTACTAAAATGTTTTTAAAAATAATAAGAAATTATTCAGAAACGAAACCTAAATATTTTCAAAACTTAATAAAAAAAATATATATTCAGAAGCTTATGAATAATAACATGCTTTCATTTCAGTAATAAAATAACAACAGTTTAATATCAAACCTGGCTTGTGCGGATGCTTCTGATGAACTGATGCTACTGGCACATGCTTTGAGAGTAGAACTTGAGTTGTAACCTGTAGGTACCATGCGTAAAGACAGTTTCATGAATGTGCAGATGTGACAGTTGACTTGAAAATGTCCTGGTGTAGAGTTATTGTACAAATCTGCTAGAAACAGTGGCTTAGATATTAGAACTTCATCTTTAAATGTGTGCAGTGCTGGCTGTGATAACAAACTAAAAAAAAAAAACAAAAAAACATTCATCACATAATAAATTTCCTGTTCCAACTTTTAAATTGGCTTCTCACATGTAAATTGCTATTTTTTGGTAAATTCCTATTCCAACTTGTGGCTCCTTAGTGGCTATGACATGGATTTTGATACTAGCTTGTGCACCAAAACTGGCAAATCATATGCTGTAAAAACTGTTTACTGTTTACAGCAAATTCCCAATCTAGCCAGCACCACAAGATGTATGCATTATATCTATGGCAAAATGCTTATAAACACTTCCACATTTCTCACTGATAAAAGTAGCCCCTGAATGGCAGTTGTGGATAATCACTCTCATGAATGTTATTATATTTAAAAAAAAAAAAAATAAAAAAAGTGTTAAACTTGATGCAAATAAATATTCCCTGTGATGTTAAATGGTCATCAACAGATTTAAACACAGATTTTTTAAATAAAAAAAATGAAGGTAGGAAATAAATTAACATTTATCGATTTAAATTACAATTTAATATCAATTCTTAGCCAAGTTCCTGCTAAAACAAATTAAATGTTTTACTGTAAGTGTTTTATCTATCACAGTAACAGGTGCACCCCCCACACACACACACAAACACACAACAGAACTTTGTGTAATCTATTTACCTAGAAGTATCTGAATGGATTTTAAACACGGACACAGTGGACACTGGGATGAACAGACAGTACACTGTACCAGCTGCTGACAGGTGTCTTTCCAGGCGAGTAAACATCACACCCGCACCAGGTACCAGTCCCAGGGGATAGGACAGATTAGTCAGGTTCATGTAGACACACACAGAACTAGTCTGACTCGCACCAACCTGAACACACAGACTTGTACCATACATCACTGATATACCTGCAATTGTAATCATTATGATCTTTTTAAATTACATAAAGGTTTACCATCATAACAGATATACCTGCAGTTATATTTATTATAATAATAATTATCATCATCTTAATAGTAATAACCATAATAATCAATATATTTTTAAAAAATTACATGTATATAAGTTTTCATTCATCACAAATTGTTTTGCAATTATAATCATCATTGCTATTATAATAATTATTTTTATGACAAACATTTCAGTTGTTAATATTTTTAAAAAGTAATATCAAAATTTGTTTATTTATATATTTTATTTTAATCTATTCTATTCTGTTTTTTTATTTTAACTTTATTAAAAATGTATATAAAAAAAATTGTTTAAAATGTAAGTAAACTGATGTCTGTAACTTAGTGGCATTTCTGATGATGTTGCTAAATTAACAAAATGTTTAATTTGCCAAAACATCTTTTTGATATTTACTGATGGAATACTACTTTTACATTACCCTAAATAAAAAGAAATGAATTTAAAAAAATACAATACAAAAAAAAAAAAAAAAAAATAAATGTAAGGGATATAAAATAATATCCTCCTCCATTCAATCATATGATTTTATTACTGGCATTCAGTTAAATTAACCTAGTAATTCTGTATGATGAGAAATTTAACATCTGAAACAACAGGTATTGACTTAAGATATGATTATTTTCAACAAACCTGATGTTTTATTTCTGTTGTCTTGTTCATCACTGCTGCACATTTTAAACACCTTTGTGTCAGGCAAATGTTTCCTGGACAAAATCATACCCTTAATACTCACCAAAGTACCTGAAAAACTATAAAAAACAATATTTAAGGATATTATTAATTTATAAAATATTGTTACAAAAGAAAATATTTCATAAATTTTTCTATCTGTTAAAAACCTATTTTTTTAATTTCTTATTTATTTATTTATTTATTTATTTACTGTTTTTGTTGTTAGTGAACCTTTTAAATTATAATTTTCTTCATCATTATAATTCTTTCAAATTATCATTAGCATCATCCTTATCATTATAATTTTTTCATTTAATTATTATTTTTATTATTATTATTATTATTATTATTATTTTTTACTTTTTGTTTTCTTCTTTTGGACGTTTAAATAAATGTTGAAACAAACAATAATTATAGCAACATCTTAATACATTATTAACAATAACAGTCAGTGAACAAGTGGTTGTGAAACTTGTTTTCTGTTACTCTGAGGTCAACTCTTAGGAATGAACAGCAAGGTCTCTTTTTCAAACACTATTCCATAAACAAAAATGCATATACATTCATATGTGGATAAACTGACTATAGGAAATTGCACAGTAAGGGGCTGATCCTGGATTATACTGAACTTCAGGACAACACTATTCTTTGATCGAACTACTAAATTATTATAAATGTCAATATAATTTGGACAGCAAAATATTAAATACAAACCAAACCTTTCAGCTAATATTTCCTTCACTGTGACAAATGGGGCTGGTTCAAATTTTGGTCTGATTTCCTAAAGGTTAAACAAATTTACTGTTAATAAAATACATTTAGATAAATCTTCAAATGAACAAAAATAAAAATAAAAATAAAAATAACTTAATAATAAAATAATAATAATAATAATAATAATAATAAAATTCATGACAATTAAGTAATTAAAATATACATTATTATCAGTAACTGCATAACTGCATAATAAAGGAAGACCTGTGCCAGTTGTACAATAAGCTGCTTTTTTTTTTTGATATTGGCAAAGGATCTTTTATATTCACATTATAACATTATAACATACGACATATTCAAATAGTTTTCTGAGTAGACAGAAGAATGCAAAAAAGCCATTAGTTATCCCAAGCAAATAAATAAAGATTGGTTTCAAATTAGATTAACATTTTCTACATACATTGCTATAGGTATTCAGCTAGCAAATAATTAAAGCTCAGAATAATTAGTCAAATTTTAAAAATAAAGTTGGTATAATAACACAAAATATACAAAATGAGGAAACATACTTTAGAAAATTCTTTTAGAATGACTTTTTCAATATTAATATCTTCATCAGCTTCAAAACACATCCTGGCTTTGGAAAATTCAACAGCTTTCTTTATCTTTGCTTCATAAAAGTTTGTAGCTTTAAACACAGGCTTGTTTGTCTCGGCTCTAAGTCTGTAAAATGTCTCTGTTTCCAAGGAATCGTACCATCTGACAGATTTGCCTGAGAACACCAACACTACTGGTTTAAACTTGTGTTCAGTCCTGACATCACACACAGAATTCTTTCCACCATCATCTGATATTCTCTGAGGGATTTTTGAATTGAATGATTCACAATCTGACGTTCTGTTTGAGTTTTCAGAACTTGGTAATTCTTTTAACGATACACAATTTGCCATTTCTGAATTGTATGGCTCATTAGCTGATATTCTGCTTTTGGTTTCACAACTGGATGGGTCATCAAGTGATATTCTTCTTTTGGTTTCAGATCTAGATGGCTCATTCGTTGATATTCTGTTTTTGATTTCTGAACCAGCTAAATCACAACCATGTGTCATTATTTTGACTTTTTCTTGCCTGAAAAAAGATTCCGTTAGTTCAGACTCATCGACAAAATAACCAAGAAGAGAGAATCCCAGTGACACACCAGAACTGAAAGATTTAACCATCAGAGATTCTAAATGAGTGACATACACCAGCTGAGAGTTTCTTTCAGAGAACTCCTTACCGCTCACACCCAAACCTTCACCATCATCAGTCTTTAATAAGTTTGGAGAAAGTTTAGTTTTGACATTACTTTTCACTGGAGTAGCAAGAACAGTACAATCTGTCAAACACAGCTGTAAATATATCACATAATTTGACTGAGGCGTCGATACTTCAACCCTGCCTAACTGTGTCACTGGTTCACACACAGCACCACTGTACTCAGATACAACATTTTCAGTTATGATTTCACCTTTATTTACACCTACAAAACATTTATTCAGTCCTGGCTGAGCTCTAGGACATGCTATAGGTTTTCCAGGTGAGATCTGAAGACAAGATTCGTCACAGGTGTGTTTGTGAGACACCTGAGGACACACAACTATGTCCATTCTTCCTGTGTCATCTGACAGGGTCAGATGTCCAGAGTCAGGAGAAAACTCAAATAATCCAACAAGAATCTGGAAAAAAAAAGAATGTAATGTTATTTTAAATGGTGAATGATAAATTCAACACAATGATATTTGAATGTGTGCATAAATGTTTGCACGAGAACATCTCAGATATTAATTATATAACCTATGTTTTGTGATAAAAACTTTAAAAAATACTTCGAAGTTCAAAAGTAGGTATATATTATTTATCAATTTTATAATCTATGTTTGGTGATAAAAAAATAAAAAAATACTTCAGAAGTTCAAAAGTAGGTATATACTATATACCCTGTGATAGAGACTGTAATAGTGAAACTTCTGGAACTTGTAAAGTAGGAACATACTGCATCCCATGTTCCGATTTATGTAAACTTTAATACAGCAATTCCTTACCTGTTGAGGATTCTTCCCAATGACCTGAGGGAGATAACTCCAGCTATGCTGTTTACTGTAGGTGTGTTCAGAAACTTCCTCAGAAGAGTACATACTATTTAGGGTATCAGGGTTTGTTTCCAGACTTTTAGCTGAATGTATCAACTTTCTGATTTCTTGCAGCATGGGTATTCTTCTACTGGATGACTGGAATACGGTGAAGAAAATAGTTTGTGTATTACAACATCCTGACATAATTTTAATACAGTATTTAATTGCTTTTAATAAATATTATTGTACATAGTTTTGATTTATTGGTACCAAATCACTGGCTGCTGTGCGACTTACTTCCAAATCAAAGTAACAAAACTTCACTGTTTTATCATAATTATTATGATAATACTCAAAAATTATAACCCCTTTCCTTTTTAATTTAAAATCAATTTCTCCAAATAATTCCATGACTAATTTCATAATAAAAACATTTCTCTTAAGCTAAATAATAATCTATGTATTTAAAACAGAAATTATATTTGCTACATCTTCATCTTAACTAACAAAGTAAAATACCTCCAGTTCTGTTATCAGACAATGATGAGGAGCACTCAAAAACTCAGCAACCAGATTTCGTGAAGTCGTTTTCTCCATGTAACAAAATGATGATATAATTTGGAACATCACATCTTCAGTTTGTCTGTTGTCCCTGCAAATATTCAGTTCTGATTTTGAAAATATCATCTGCATTTTTATAAGGAAATATCTTGCATAATTTAACAAGTAATATAAAATTTTTAAACCTACTGTATAAATTTTCATTTTAAAAATAGTACTGCAGTAATAAAAGTGCATTCATTTAAATTAAGTAAAATTTTATGAAAAAGATGGACTGATTTTATGTTGGAGGTAGATCTTACACAGCTACATGGTATCTGAAACCAAACATGTATATCACAATACTAATTATATTAGCTGTAACTTATAAACATAAAATCCAAATAGGATTTTACTGGTGAGTTCTTTTTAACTGCCATGCTAAAATAACAGAAAAATGAATAGAATATACTACTTCAGTTGTATGTGATCTTAAGATCAATATTAATATTTATACCTTTAGTGGTATGAACTAAAATTAATGGTCTAAATGCATGTATAGTTTTGTCTATGAAACAATATTATTAAATAAAACAACTGCAAAGATGAGAAATGGAAATATTCAGTAAAAATCATTGCTATTCTTTATTGTTAGAAAAGACTGGTTGTTACACATAGAAAACACTGAAAGTATTCTTTAAAAAAGTATTTAAACTGTTTGTACCTATAAAAAACATACTTTGAATGATCTGTTTATCAGTAATGTAAAATGTAAACTAAGAATGAATTCTGTTAAGATATTTAAGCAATACTAGTTACTAAAATTCCAGACATACTTAGTTTTGTTGTTAATTCTTTGAATCATGTTTAGTAGACTGTTGATCTCACTGCCATTCAGACCATACATCACAATAATCTGTACTACTGGATTATTTGGTGAAAACTGAGATACCTGCAGTGAAACAGAAATTAGGTGTGAAAATTCAAGAAAAAGGGCTCTATGATTATCTTAAGTTATCGAATACTTTTCCCTGGTTTTTGTATTTTTTCACTGCAATGTTTAGATTTGCTATAGACAACTATTACTAAATGTAAGGATTATAATAAATTTACATCATTATAAAAGGGTGTTTTTTTTGTTTATTTGTTGTTTAGTTTGTACAAATCATGCTATGAAGATCTTGCAGACTGAATTCATCAAAATTAAAGAAATACATCAAGTAATTTGAAAGCATGATATATTACAAGACTATTTTTAGTTCCAACAAGCAAACAATGATGATGTATCAAAGGCCATAGAGGTTCAAGTTTTTTCTTTTTCTCTTCTGTGGAAATATATTTATAAAACACCTTTTGTCTTGATGATAAACACTGATCATATATTTGTGCCTGTATTTGTTTTTTTATAAACAGTATTAATTATAATTAATATTATAAATTTGCTGCTGACACTTTAAATACCTTTGTGAAACTGGATGCTGAATCTGTGCACTCTTTAACAACTTTTATGCATGATTTTATACAGCACTGAAGATGAATTTGGCTTTCCTGAAAAGATTAAGAAAGTAATGAATTCTAATATAGTAATTAGGAAGAAATATATATTTATATAAAATGTTATATTTTCTATACCAAATATTAGAGATAGAATGAATTCCTAAATTATTCATGTAACTACTTCTGGAAACAGAAATGTAAAACCAGAATAGCAGGTCAGATTAAGAAATATTCTTACTATAAAATGAAGATAAAATGAAAAAATATCAGCTGTCATCCATTTTTATGAGATTATTATTTCATGTGCTTATTCTTTATTAGTTGAAAATATTATTTATTAAAAAAATACTGTCTGAAATAATTCATGTAGTGAAATTTAATTTATACATTTAAGACAGTATATACGGCCCCAGTGTAAAATATATTGTCATTGTTGTTTTGAAATGTTAATTTTTACCTTTGAAGATTCTTCTTGGTGTGCATTATAGACTGTAATCTGAGTTCCAACTTTTAAAAAATTAAACTTGTGACTGGCAGGAATTGAACTCACATGCAATCTAAAAACATTTAAAGATTATTATTATTATTATTATATGTTTTTAAACTAAGAATCATCATACATCGAGCTCTCTACTAACTGAAAATATTTATTAATTAAGACTTTTTGATATAGAATCAAAATATATCTACTTCTCTACAATTTATTGATAACATAATTTATTATAAGTGGTAAAATGAATACTGAATTATCAACTATAAAAAATCTGCAATAAGAGTCACTTTCAAATTATTAATTATTATATTTTATTTCTTTTTTTAATATTTTGTAAAATATAGCTGAATTTAAATATTTATAAAGACTTATTCAATTCAAAAACCAATTTTCAAAACACAACACCACAAACACAAATAAACCAATGAAATATTAGTACATAAAATACATTTGGACTAGAAAATATTTAGAAAATTATACCCTATTTATAAATATATAAATTACTTTTATTTATGTTTTGTTCATAAAACCAATTACCTGATCTTCTTATCCAGTTCATAGATACCATATCTTGAATTAGCTGTACTAGTAACTGTTCCCTGCGAAAAAAAAAAAAAAACTTTTTTCTGAACGTTTTTTTTTTTATTCATCCCTATGGCTCCTGATTAAAATCAGTTCTAATATCGTTAAAAAAACATTTAATAAAGTTATAATCCAGAACTGGAGTTTTTTTTTTTTTTAGGATTTAGCACAAATAATAAGATATTATAAGTATGGAAATGTTCAATAAAAATATAAACCACAGAACAAATTAAAACTCAAATTAGAGGTTTTTTTTATTATGAATGCAAATTAGATGTGTACAAACATTAAAACAATATGTTTGGATGTGAAGTCTCACAATTTGACAGTTTTCGGGTGTTTATAGATTTAATAAAATATTACTAATGATAAAACAGAATAATCTTTTTCATAAAATAATTTATTAATCTTATCACAAAAATTAAACATTACTAGCAATAAACAGACTTACATCAGGTGAAAAGGAAAGAATCATGACTTATTAAACAACCATCATAAATTGGTAAGATCATGTTTCATACCTGATAAGAAACCAGTTGAATTCCATTCTCTGCTGTTTTTAATTTGGTCTCAATGCTTCCTTTGTCTTCAGTCTCTTGTCTCAAGTCAGTATACTTCATCAACCAATCCTAACAAATAAACATTATATCATTAGATAATAAAAACCATATTTTATTTTAATGAAAGTTACCAGCAACCATAAATATGATTCTGACAAATTTAAGATTGTTCATTTCTAAAAATAAACCAAATATATTTGGTAAGTAAACACATCAACAACAAAAATAAGAACAACAGTAATAACCATAATAATAATAAGACCAACAGTAATAACCATAATAATAAGAAGAATAACAACAGTAATAACCATAATAATAATAATAAGTTCAAGACTTTCTGTTTAACATGTATACAATAAATAAATAAAGAATATCTACATATTTTAAGGATTCAATTTCTAGTGTAAGGATTTAATTTCTTATAATTAACTGCTATATAAATATGTATATCTGTATCTGTCTTGTATTATGTAATTAATCATTCTCACCTGTACAGGTATGATATTACTGTTTACTTTCTCTGCATGATACAGTTCACTGTCAACCCAGGGAACAAACACTCGAGTTGGAACAGCTATACCCTGAAATAATTAAAATCTTTTCAGTTTTTTCGAATGTATCAATTTTTAAAATGTCATTATTAATAACTGAGATGAAATTAAAAATTATCAGCAGTATCTGTATCTGACAGAAAGAAAATAACAAATAAATAATCAAGATTAATAATAAAATAGCAATTTAGATTGATTAAACGTATTGTGTTTTGCATAGTTTGCTGAAATTAAAATCAACACAAAAGTAAAGTGTACAAACTTTGTGCAGTGTGGTTGGTCGAAGTTTGGTAAACACAAATTTCTGCTGAGGGAAGATTTGAGGCTGCCACAGTAGAAACTTTTCTTGCTGCAATAAATACAATACACTTAATTTACAAATCTGTCTCAGTGACATTTATGATATCTTCTTTTCTTAAATGTAGGTTTGTAAGCATTGTTGACCATAGATTTTGTGATAAGAGATAATAATATATCATGAACAAAAAAAACAAAAATTTCTATTTAAAACACTAACATTTAATACTGCATTAACAAAAACAAGCTTTATAAATTAATAATTGAAATAAGACTAACAAAAGTTTTCTAAAGAAATAAGATAATATTATAATGACAAAACAGTTTATTTTCAGTTCTGTTAAGAAAAAAAAAGAAGAAAAAAGCAGTATAAAAATATGTACTATTTGAAATAAAAGTTTTAAGTAATCAGACACACATAAACTTAAATAAGGATAAACTAATACCATGACCACAATGAACACCTTCTCAAGTTCTATAATGAAAAGAAGATTTTTCTTCACTCTGCAATCAAATAAACATTTTTAATAATCTTTAAAAGATTCAAAAAAAAATAATGAATAAATAAATAAATGAACCTTTCGTTTATTAATTGTGATAATGATAATACTTCTTTCAAAGACTTTTGTTCACTTCGCAATAAAATAAACATTTCAAACAAATTTTTAAATACATGAAAATTAAAAAAGAAAATGAATGAAATTTCCAATTTTCTTTAATAACATCTGAATAATTGATGATTTCATAATTATGTATCGAAATGGTTCCTCAATAGTGAGATCTGATTCATTACACTTTTATGCATTAAAAAGTTTATAAAAGGAATATGTTTAAAGTAAATTACAACTTACTTAAATACTTCACTGACTGTTGATACTTGTCCACATATGTTAACCAGGCTTCCAGTGAGAAGTCTGTCTCTGAAATATAAAAATAAAATTTAAAATAGAAGCTGTATATCTTTCATGTTTATCTTCAGCACAATTTCATGACTGATACATCCTTACAAACAGCCTACATTTCATTGTAAAAGTCTGTTTTGGAAGTTTTTTTCTACAATAAATCTCACATTAATGCATGGAATCAGATTTATGTATAGACAGTAATATGAAGTAGTGAAATTTACTTGTAATGTAAGATCACTGCAGCATCATCACCAGACACCACATCTTCCACCACACTTGTCATGATGTTCTGTTAAAACACTTTCCTTCCATTATAGATTATCATTATGCACCAACTGAAAAGAAAGCAATCCTAAATTATTATTATTATTATTATTATTATTATTATTATATAAAAAATAAGCTTAGAGTTAGGTAAAGTATAATATCGTTTCAGCAGAATAAAATGTATTTATTGTGTAATTAACTATGTTGATAATAAATTCCATTGAGCTAATTTTGAAATTAAAATTAATTCATAGTGTGAAATACTGTGTACAGTTGCTGAAGTAATCATAATGACAAGATTTCTTTCACTGATTTATTGAAAAGCATAAAAAAAAAAAAAAAATTACGAAATTAAAACAAAATTTCTGCAACAAGATTTTTATTTAGGAACAGTTCATTCATGACTTAGAAAAAATAAATGTTGAAGAACAATAAGGATATTAATTAATTATCTAAAATATAATTTATGCCAACGGAAAAATACACCATATAAATCATAATTAATGACTAAATTTAAATCAATAATTCATTAATTGTAAAATAAAAATATGATGAATAAACGTTAGTTAAACTTAAGGTTTAACTTTAAGCGATTTAAAGACTAAAGCTGCTAGCTACGAAATGAGGTAAAGAAAAAAATAACGTAATTCAGAATAAACCCGTAAAGCTTTGTCGTATAATTCAGCTGTATATATCAATTAATTATACAATATACATTTACAACACTGTACCTTTTATGCCTGTCAAACTTCGCTTTTGGCGCGCACTGTTTGTCAACAAACTAATCGAAAATAAATATAAAAAGGGACAAAAATGACATGTTTGACAAGTAACATAGCCTGCCAAGTATCGGTTAGTCGAACCTTTGATTTCTTAATCTTTTATATGTAGGATTTTGTTTAATTTTATTATTATTTTATTTTTTCTTCTTCTTCACAAAATGAAATAGTGATAGTGCATGAAAACATTTATTTATGTATTTACTTACTATCTTACTTAATTATATTTGAAAACAAATTTACGCCTCAAGTTAGTTCCGACTTTACTACACTTTAAATGAAAGTTTAAGTTTAATATTCTTATAATTTATTATTATTAGTAGTAGTAGTAGTAGTAGTAGTAGTAGTAGTAGTAGTAGTAGTAGTAGTAGTAGTAGTAGTAATGGTTACAAAATTGACAGGTACCAGTCTTTGCTGCTTAATGCGAAATCCTTAAACTGATCTTAATGCCGTATTCATAAAAGTGTTTTTTTTTTTTTTTAATTTTATTTACAGACACAGAACTACAAACATGGTGAGATTTAGAACATAAACTGGAATTGTATTAGTTTATATAATTTTATCTATTTGTGTGAATCATTTATTAAAAGATAAATCAAATAAAATCCTTTGTTTAGTCATAGTATTAAATGACGTGAACTTGTAGTAATATGTTTGTTAATATGACGTAACTGATAACTTATATAATAATAATAATAATAATAATAATAATAATAATAATAATAACAATGAATTAATACCACTGGCAATCAAAGATGTAATAATAATAACAATAACAACATCAGCAATAAACAATTTTATTTTAATCAGTGTCTAAGCATAATTAGCTTTATCAATAAACTTAAATTGTTTTGGTCAAAATGTCAACATTTATATAAGTAAGAATATTTTTACATATGTAGGGCATTTCCTGTCTTTAGCTTTCAGCCTCCATACCGTAATACTGGTTCAACAGAAATAAAATAAAATAATAATAATAATAATAATAATAATAATAATAATAATAATAATAATAATTGAAAAAATTAAAATAACATATCGCATAATGAAACGTAAACAGAGACACAAATATATGTATTGGCATTTATACACTGACACTCGTACTTTTATAGATATAATTCTTTTTTACACATAAATGCAGATATACATGCATAAATACTCTCTCTCTCTCTCTCTCTCTCTCTCTCTCTCTCTCTCTCTCTCTCTCTCTCTCTCTCTCTCTCTCTCTCTCTCTCTCTCTCTCTCTCTCTCTCTCTCTCTCTCTCTCTCTCTCTCTCCTCCCCCTCCCTTCTTTGTATGTGTGGCTGTCTGTGTTTATGTGTCTGTATCATACGTGCAGATATTTTAAACAAAAGCAAACTTCTTCAGTTATAGTGTTCAGCAAATGAACCACGAACAAACTGTCTTTGGGCAGCTGTGAGTTTCATTACTGGTCTTTTGTGCAGACATTTTGTAAACAGTACACTTTTCTCCTGTTTTCGTTTCTTAGCAGTGGAGATGCGGAATGTGTGGGTTTGTACATTTTCTTCACACAGAAGATTAAATCTATCCCTGTAGTCTTCATTTATAGAACTTAAAAAAAATAATAATAAAACAGTATTATAATAACATTTATTACCAGTATTAAGATAATAATAATAATAATAATAATAATAATAATAATAATAATAATAATAATAATAATAATGATGATAATAATAATAATAATAATATGTAAATGTAAAATGGAAGAAAGCAATATAAATCTGTTTTGTTTATTACTTCTACTCCTGCTGCTTCAACTACTATTACTATTGTTTACTATTACTATTATTATTATTATTATTATTATATTTTTTCATTTTCTTCCATTTTTTTTTACTTCTTTTTTTTTTATAAATTTTTTTTTTTTTTTTTTTGTATTTACAAACTGTATATTGAATTTCTTTCAGCTGTTAAGTTTATCACTGTAGCAAAGTGTATATCAGTTGTTGTAAGTACGTACTTGTTTAGTTTCTCGTACAGACACGCTGTTAACGGGAGAACGCTGGAAGCAGCCGTGTCCAGCATATCCCGGGGGACAGGCCGCCTGGCCCACACGTTCTGATCTTCTCGCAACAGTTGCTGAAGATATTTATTTATTTATTTATTTATTTATTTATTTATATTATGATTTTTAATTTTTTTTTTTTTTTTTTTTTTTTTTTTTTCAAAAATTTTTTTTACAAATATGTCATTATTAGGGTCATATAAATCCATTTATACGTGATTATAAGTGTCTCTGTGTGTGTGTGTGTGTGTGTGTGTGTGTGTGTGTGTGTGTGTGTGTGTGTGTGTGTGTGTGTGTGATAAACAGTAGATGATCTGATGTTTTTACCTGTAGTTGGGGTGTAGGTTCGTGCAGTTGTATGCCAAATATTGAGCAAAGATTAAAGAAACTTATCATCCGGGGAGGTAATCCCTGCTGCTCTAATATCACGCTATACGCAGTCTTGTAAAAAGAAATAATAAACAATCATCATAAAATAAAGATGAAGATACTAAATTTTTTGAAATAATAAATAATTATCATAAAATAAAGATGACGATTTTAGACTTTTAGAATATTTAGAAAATATTATCAAATTATCTATCTGTCTGTCTGTTGCAAAAGAAATAACAGAGGCTGCTTATTAAATAGAAAGTAATTACAAAATAATAAAGGGTATCAAAACGAGTATTATTATTGTTGTTGTTGTTGTTGTTATTTTACCTGCGTATCAAAACAGTTCCTCAGTTTCACGCCAAATTCAAAATGTAGCGCTGCAGAGACTGGTCCACAGTCGTGAATAACCTGAAATAAATAAATAAATAAGAAACGAAAATGGGGATATTTTTGTACAGTACACAAAACACAAGAATGATCGCAGTGCACATGCATGCATAAACATAAATAATATTGTTGCCAGGTTCAAATAGTAAATTAATTTTAAAGTAGAGATATGGATTATAGGGAACAGGGAAGGAAATAAGTGGTAGTATTTTTATTTTATTGTATTTCATTCATTTCATTCATTCATTCATTCATTCATTCATTCATTCATTTTTTTGAGTTAAGTTTTGTTCTCGATTTTATTTTATTTCATTATTTCATTCATTCATTCATTCATTCATTCATTTTTGAGTTTAGTTTTGTTCTCGATTAATTCACCTTCAGCACGTCTGTGGACTGTAAAAGACGAATCAAGCCACCGTCAAGGACGATGTTGCGATCTCGTCTGACATCAAAGGCGTGCACGCCATCTGAAGCTGAAACCACGACAAGGTGGATGGAACCTCCTGGTACAACGAAAAAACAAATTATTCATCATGTTTCCCTGTCTTGAGCAAACATCTCTGGACAGGTAACGTTTGTGCCCATCAGGATATGCTTACAATAATCTTATGAAAGAAGAATTGCTTAAATCATAACATACATAATAATATTGATTTTGTTTCTTAATATAAATTATATGATGGCGAACATTAGTGTAAGTGTGCGGATTTCGTATACAAATAATAATTTAAGTATGTTACTTAATTTCAAAAGGTTATATTTAATCAATAAAAAAAACCCAAAAACCCAGATGATGATGATGATAATGATGGAAGCTAATAATAAAAAAAATAAGAAGAATTATTATTATTATTTAATAATCCGCAAGGCACCTGCTATATTAACATTCGAATAACAATTATAAAATATGTATAGACGTATAAAACTGACCGGTAAACCAGCCATCTACATTAATGGGAGAAACAACTGCGGTTGTGCCACTGTATTTACCTTTACTTCCTATCTCAGCTCCTTTGACGCTGACTCCGATGACGGGAGATGTCTGAAGAATTTTCTTAACTGTTTTCTCCGATGCTGATATGGAAGACACCAGATGTGTTCTGGGCATGACTGAATAATACATTACTTTCATCGTTATTATTATTTAACGAACATTCTTTTTAACTTTTTCAGAATTAAATAATACTAATAACAACAACAACAACTGCTACTACAGTAAATAAATAAATAAATAAATAATAAAAAACGGTTATCGTTTTATCATAAACTTTCTATGCATCAAGTTGAAGTATGATCGTTCAAAGTGCTTCATCAGGTTTTCATTAAACAGGACGAGTCCATAAGTGTTTGCTCTTGCGGAAAAGAACTGTAAACTAGTTTACAGTCATGTCACGAAAAAAAAGAAACATATCTTTCGATAATGTCTGTTTACTATGGATCAGTGATTTCTAAATATATCTAACCTGTAATAAAAATTAAGTATATCCTTTGTCAGTCGATTAAGTCGTCTAAAATATTTCCGAAGCGTCGTCCGGTTGTCATGGGGCTGGTCACCTCTACAGCTGTTGTCGCAAAAAAGAGTGCAGCAAGGGGAATAACAAAGGTATCGATTTGCAAACGGATTATTACGGGGATATCTTTCAGCAAAACATTTTTCAGTAGCAACAATATTCACACTGTTACACTTCTTGTGACGTTACTGCTAAACTATAGGAATTGTGTTAGTGACTTTCCTTTAGAGAAGTGATCCGATTTCCGGAACACGGTTTAAGAATAGAAACAGAAAAGTTAGACAGTCTGTTTTACCTGTATTCTAATCTGTCTTAGCATACGGTTACTACTCTACCGTTTATACGCTGTGGCGTCATATCATTGCTGACGTCATATTGCTGTTAACGCATTTACTGATGAAATTGAAGTGTGCAAACCAATAAGCAGTAAAAAGGCAAAATCAATGAAATTTCGGGATAAATGCATATATTTTATTGCCAAACTGTCAAGCTGGAAATATTATTATTATTTTAAATCTTCTCCTTTACACAACCGACACATCATAATTATTATTATTATTATTATTATTATTATTATTATTATTATTATTATTATTATTCGTTATTTAATTTAATTTAATTTATTCATTTATTATTAATAGTAGGTGTTGTTGTAGTAGTTATAGTAGCAGTAGTTATTGTTATAGTAATAGTGGTAAAATATTTTATATTTTCGGAAGAACAATAGACGGACTACAACTACTAACAACAACAACAACAATAGTAGTAGTAGTAGTAGTAGTAGTAGTAGTAGTAGTAATTTTTTTTATCATAAGTAAAAGAAAAGTCTAAAACGGAGGTATTGTATGATAGCAATATCTTCAACGGCAAGTGTAATATAAAATGCAGGTGTTTAGGCCTATTTTAGTTTTTAAAAAAACTAGTCTGTAATGTTTCTGCGAATGTTGTAACTGCTTGGGAAGAGCAGAGAAATAGTTGTACATTTTTAAAAGATCCTACAATTTCATGGCGCACCACACTGGTAAAAACGAGAGAGAAATTAAAATGGCGTCTGGCCCAGTCCGCGCTGCTGGTTTTATTATTTATAGACATTTAAAGGGAGATATCCAGTATTTGCTTCTACAAACGTCGTATGGTCAACATGACTGGACTCCACCAAAAGGTTAAAAACATGTATTTATATACCTCTCTGTAAATTATGTGCCAGTTTTGTATGTAAATATAAAACCGCGACAATGACACATTTTGGAGGTCAAATCATTACCATATTTGTTTAGCCATGTAGACATTTCGTCCCATATAATTTTCACATTGCAGACTTGAGTGTCATGTCAAATTAAATAAATCTTTAATAGATAATATTGTGAATATCATTATTTCATTTTTTTAATTATTATTATTATTATTATTATTATTATTATTATTATTATTATTATTATATATAGTTCAGAAATAATATAATAGTTTGGGAAATGATAAAACAATTTATTTTATTTAGAAAAGAAAAAAAAAGAAAAAAGAACAAAACGCAAACAAACAAATGACTATTATTATTATTGATCATTCATTATTATTAATTTTGATTATTTTATAATTGTTGATATTATTGAATTATTCATTGTTGTTGTTATTACTGAATCATTCATTAAATGTATTATCATTGTCTGATTGTTATTACTGTGAATATTTTATCATTGTTATTGTTGTTGTCACTATCATCATTATCATCATCAACATCATCATCATCATCATCATCATCATATTATTTATTATTATTATTATTATTATTATTATTATTATTATTATTATCCAGGTCATGTTGATCCTGGAGAAGATGAGTACCAAACTGCAGTACGGGAAACAGAAGAGGAAGCTGGGCTGAAGGCAGATGACCTCAGAGTACACAGAGAGTTTGAAAACACACTCAGCTACCAAGTGAAAGGCTCACCAAAGACCGTGGTGTACTGGCTGGCTGAGATAAAAGACTCTCAGAAGCCTGTAACTCTCTCACGTGAGCACTGTGACTACAAATGGGTGGCATTACAGGATGCTTGTGCACTTGCTAAATACAAAGACTTGCAACAGCTGTTGAAACAAGCTGAAGATTTTCTCAGAAACTCACAGAAGTAACTGTTCTGAGACTATAGAATGATTTTATTTATAAAATTGTTTTAATTATTTATTTATAATATCATTCAAGGTGCTGATTGTATAAGCAGTTACATCTGCCATAAAACAGCAAAGATTTGATATACACATATCCATAGCAAATGTTTGGTGTTAGTCTCACTGAAGATCTATTTGTAAGAACTTTTCTTTTTCTCGATCGTTTGTTGACTGCAGTTATGGCCAGCAGTGAGTATGAAAGATGCTGTTCTAGGAGTGGTTATCTTTTGTTGTTGTTGTTTTTATTTTTACCA
>CM022669.1:3989184-4049076 GCA_012295275.1 Chrysomallon squamiferum
TGCTTTATCGCATTGTAGATATACACAGCAAAGTCATTACAGACTGCATCTCTCTTGCCAAATTTTCTAGCCTTTCCTTTTTCTTTCGAATATTGCTCCGAGTATAACTGATGTCATCGTGCCCCTGGGCCTTATTAACCCTAAGGTTTCGTGGTTTCGTGTCTCACTTCGGTTAAAACACCTTTAACCATGAAAACATACAGCACACATAACACTGCCACAGAAAAAAAGAGGAATAAATAAATAAATAAATAAAATAAAATAAATAAAATAAATAAATAAAAAAAATAACATAAAATAAAATAAAATAATTGATAAATAAATAAATGAAATAAATAAATAATCTTCATAGGCCCTTGGTTTCAGCATATTGAGCCTTATTAATAATATGGCCCTCTATAGGTGCCTGTGCCTTTCACACAGATGAAGTTTATTTTTTATTTTTTATTTATTTATTTATTTTAAATCTCTTTATGTTTTCGTTAATTATACCATTAATATAAAAAAGTATGAAATGTCAAATGACGATATTATTATTCTTATTATTATTATTATTAATAGTAGTAGTAGTAGTAGTTCTAATTAATTGTGTCAAATTATTCTAATAAAGCTGATTTTTTATCATTAATATTCCATCCCCTGTTACAAACCGAATTACTGTTCATGCTAGATGAGCGTAAGTCAACATCAGAGCTGTGATAGAAAGTAGTATCAAATACGTTTAGTGCGTTCTTTGACATATTTCACGTTCAACCAGCTCCTTATGGCCGTTTTGTCAACAGTGATGCTCTGTATCGAAATGGAATGGGAAGGTATATATAAAATATTCCTTCTTGCTAATTTTAAGAAAAGTCCATGATAAGTTGGTATTGAAATCTCTCGTTCATATTATGTTGCAAAGAAAACACTAACTTGGCAACGATTAAACGTGTTCTTATTTATATTCACAGTCATTCGGTAGGTAACGTTTTGTATATTTTTGTCACTGGACTGCTTTGTTGTAAAGATTAAGGTTTTCAGTATGTTTTTCTGAAAAGATGTTAATCGATCGTTAACAGGTATTGTTACTATCATTATCCTTTAACAGCCATTAAAAAAAAAAAAAAAAAAAGACAATATTATTAACATATAAACAGATTGCTAAAACATCCAGAAATTTGTCTTTTTTCGTTATATATCTTTTACTCTTTTTTTTTGTTTGTTCTATAAGATAAAAGATAATAAAATATTTTTATTAGCACTCTAAAGCCAACACTATTCCTACTCTGCAGCTAAAAATTACTACTACTACTACAATTACTGAAAACATTACGATAATCGTATACAAGGGACCGGAAATATTAAGCGATGATAATTAGAACTAATAAGCATATTAATTACAACTGAAAAACAAAAGAAAGGTAAATAAAATCCAAGTTTGTACATAAGCAGAATAGTTAATTATTTTATTTTATTTTTATTAATTAATAATGTTCTCCTTTAACTGTAGAACGGAGAATCCCTCTTCGCACTGTAGTTTCTGATTAAGTGTTAAGTTTTGCGAATATCAAAAAAAAAAAAAAAATAAATAAAATAATAATAATAATAATAATAATAATAATAATAATAATAATAATAAATAAATAAATAAATAAATAAATAAATAAAAATTAATAAAAAAGTTAATGGAGCAGATATCTGTGTCTGTGTTTGTAGAAATCAAAAACACAGGAAGGTAGAATGATGTGAACAAGAGGTCAAATATACACATTTGTAGTGTTCATTACTGATTCAGATTAATAATATTATTCAGTTTAAATGGTTATTCATTTATGTTTTATTTGTGGGGTTTTTTACTGGATAATGGCTCGTTTACCCAGAATTAGGACGGGTTTTAAAAATATATCAAATTATGTTTTACGTTCCAATGAACTAGTGATAAAAATATTTCGAAATTATGTTTTGTAAAACGTCCTCAAGTATGTCTTTCATTCGGAATACGTCGGCCAGTTACGTTTCTTCAATTGGCTGGTTGCATCGGCCGAGGAGTTCGAAAATGGAAAACATATAATTTATGGAGGTTACCTTCTGAAAAGATATAAAATGTTCTACCAGATACAAATTAAAAGTGAATCCTTCAATACGTAGTTCACATCAGTACATGTTATAGTTACATTTTTTTTTTTTTTTTTTTTAGAATTATTATTATTATTACATCATTTTATTGCAGTTTATTTAATTGGCCAATGAGCAATTCACCTAGACGAATTCAGTTGTTGAAATGTAAAACGTAATTATTATTATCGTAATGGCGTCGAACGATTGAAAAGATTGAACTTAGAAGTAAATTATATGTCATGGTATTCAGGTTAACCACAAACAGAGAAGGCAGGTCTATTAAATTAAACCTTAATCATTGTTATGTAGTCGGGTTGTGGACAAAATAAAGATTAGATATTGCCACTTGCTATTGTTGATCAAGAAAACATGGAGTGCAGTTTGTTGCATTATCACAGTACGGCAGTGACAGAAAACAATCAACGGTTTGTCATTTGGAAACAAAGTTGATCAAATGTCTGATGAAATCACGTAATTATTCTGTCAGCCTCTCAGTCTGTTGTAAATTGAATGTCTAACATTCAATTTTTTGTCTTAACAGAAATTTGGATGTTAGTTTTAGTTAATCATAATGATAATGCCTCGAATATAAATGATACTACATGTAACAATCAATTTTCTAGTACTGTCATTTATTAATTTAAATAACATTTATGGCTGTGAAGGAAAACTAAATATTTAAAATTGACAATATATATATATATATATATATATACACATTGTTATTATTTATTTTATTTTATTAATTTTTTTAATAATATATGCATTATTTTATATTGAAATGCTGCTTTCCAATAACTGTCATAATACAAGTTTACCCAAAATATCAAAAAAACAACCCAACTCCATCTACAGTAATCAACAATAATATATATTTATTTCTGTATATATACATCTTTCTACTAATATTAAAAAAAAAGTACAGATACATATTTAAATAAAACAAGTTTAATTTTTAAGGTATTTCATTTTAATTACACCAACTAAAAAGAGAAAAAAGAAGTAAAAATACCTGTATAAATAATAACAGTCAGGTTTAATGTATTAAATTTTAGTCAGATTACACTTATTATGACAAAATATGTAATTCACTTATTTAAGAAATGTAATAAATCATACAGTAACTGAAATAAGAAAATTGCATTTCCCCTATTAGTTCATTTTACATTGGTTAAATTTGATAAAATGTATATAAATAAGTTGTTTGATTATTTGTAACTCTTAAAACCAAACCTTTAAGATGGAAAAACATCTAAATATATCCTGCATTTCTTCTGACTTACATTTATTTATTTTCTTTTTGCTGTTTTTTTTGTTTTGTTTGTTTTTTGTCTTAATTATTAATGAAGTAAAACAAACAAACAAATAATAATAATAATAGTTATAATAATAATAATAATAATAATAATAATAATAAAAAATTAAATAAATAAAAAAATAAATAAATAAAATAAAAAAATAAAAAAATGTAGTTTCAAAATATTTTCACCATGCCATTTTTTTTTTGTAATCATATTTGAGGTTTTTCATTCTAGGCAGACCAATATAGTCCAATTCTTTATTTTCTGTTTTAGTAAAATTATTATTTTTAAAAGTGGCATTTAAATGTTTTATATGAATGTTATTTAATTATTACTCTTAATTATAATCAATATGTCAGCTTAAAAACAAAAACATAATAACTTGAAAGTGTGAAAAAAGAATTTTCTTAGACTGCCAGAGATACATTCTAAGTCTTGTTTTCAGAAAATAATGTGATCTAATTTTTCCTCTTCAATATTCAGACACTCAAGTTGAAGGTATGGATGACATCGTGTTTCAAAAGTTGCTAGTCCTGTAGTGATGGTTTTTAACAAAAATTCTGAAAATAAAACAAATATATAAAATTAACATCAAAAAGTAAGTAAAAATAATGTAATATTAAATAGAAACAACTGTAAACATAATAAAATGCATCAAATTAAATTATTGTGAAGATTTACTGTTTCATATACTTAGTGAATTGCCTAATTGTAGTTTGTGATTGGTACAAAAAAACAAAACAAAAAACATGTTATGTGATCCCAGACTTATTCCAAACATCTTGAGGTTAATCAACTTGTAATTATAAACTTGTTAAATAATTTGTTATCTTCATGTCCATAAATATCATTAATTAATTATCAGATCTTAACTTTATCATTATAAAATGGAATGTGACATATGAATTGAATTATTAAAAAAAAAAAACAAGGGACTTGATATGGCACAACATATGACACAAAATAAAATATGTCATGGTTAACACTTAAGAATTATACGTGAAGAATATTTAGAGAATAATTAAAAATGCTGCAACAATAATTAAGATTTAAAATCAGCAGTTTTGTATTTTGTTTTAAAAAAAAAAATATAAAAATAAAATTAAATTAAAAAAATTAAAATAATAATAATAATAATAATAATAATAATAATAATAATAATAATAATAATAACAAAAACAATAATAAAATATGTTTTATAGAATTTTTCAAAAAAATTAATAAAGAAATAAATATCTTAAAATTAGATAGCTTAAAATATTAAAACACTGCCCCCACTCTGTCAGAATAATTAATTTTCAATGTATGTAATAAAATACCTTGTAAGGTGCTATAGAATATGTATATAAGACTGAAAAAAAAAAAATGTGCATCTTATGACACTGTAAAATGTTTAAAAATTGAATAAAAGCTTGGTAAGTTATTAAAACAACCATAGGACACATTTTTACTGAAGTAATATGGCAGAGTGAAAGGTAACGCACCATCTATTGTCAAGTTGTTGATATTCATTGATCCACGCTTAACTCTCATGTAAACACATCTTTTCACTTGGAAGCTGTCACAAAGCAGCATAAGAAAACTTTTCACAGGTGAATCAACTTGATTATATCCAGAAAACTATAAATAAAGCACCAATATTAGCAATGAGTGGGTGTGTTTATGCATGTGCATGTGTGTGTATGTCAGTGTGTGCATTTATTTATTTATTTATCTTTTTATTTTATTATATTTTATTTTATTTTATTTTATTTTATTTTATTTGTATTCCATAAAATCCAGTGAATATCGAACACTCTCATTATAGTTAACACATTTTTTCAAAGAAATTTTTTAATTAATACCAGCTTTAATAAATTAACGAGATGTTAAAATTACCTGATTAACAAAAACCTCTCCCTGCTGCTGAAGAACTGTCTGAAGATCCTTCCATTCTTCACAAGATAAACACAGAAGTCTGCGAACAAGATCAGCACTGCGAAATGAAACCACAGCAGAAGCACTTCCATCATCAACCAGCACACTTCACAAGTAAAATAAACCAATAAATAAATAAATAAGTAAATAAACAAATAAGTAAACAGAATAATAAATAAAAAATGGCAGACAGGAATAATCTAAAAAGTACTATCTTTATTTTTATAAATGGATATTTGTACTAAAATGTTTTTAAAAATAATAAGAAATTATTCAGAAACGAAAACCTAAATATTTTCAAAACTTAATACAAAAAATATATATTCAGAATCTTATGAATAATAACATGCTTTCATTTCAGTAATAAAATAACAACAGTTTAATATCAAACCTGGCTTGTGCGGATACTTCTGATGAACTGATGCTACTGGCACATGCTTTGAGAGTAGAACTTGAGTTGTAACCTGTAGGTACCATGCGTAAAGACAGTTTCATGAATGTGCAGATGTGACAGTTGACTTGAAAATGTCCTGGTGTAGAGTTATTGTACAAATCTGCTAGAAACAGTGGCTTAGATATTAGAACTTCATCTTTAAATGTGTGCAGTGCTGGCTGTGATAACAAACTAAAAAAACAAAAAAAACATTCATCACATAATAAATTTCCTGTTCCAACTTTTAAATTGGCTTCTCACACGTAAATTGCTATTTTTTGGTAAATTCCTATTCCAACTTGTGGCTCCTTAATGGCTATGACATGGATTTTGATCCTAGCTTGTGCACCAAAACTGGCAAATCATATGCTGTAAAAACTGTTTACTGTTTACAGCAAATTCCCAATCTAGCCAGCACCATAAGATGTATGCATTATATCTATGGCAAAATGCTTATAAACACTTCCACATTTCTCACTGATAAAAGTAGCCCCTGAATGGCAGTTGTGGATAATCACTCTCATGAATGTTATTATATTTAAAAAAAAAAAAAAAAAAAAAGTGTTAAACTTGATGCAAATAAATATTCCCTGTGATGTTAAATGGTCATCAACAGATTTATTCACAGATTTTTTAAATAAAAAAAATGAAGGTAGGAAATAAATTAACATTTATCGATTTAAATTACAATTTAATATCAATTCTTAGCCAAGTTCCTGCTAAAACAAATTAAATGTTTTACTGTAAGTGTTTTATCTATCACAGTAACAGGTGCACCCACACACACACACACAAACACACAACAGAACTTTGTGTAATCTATTTACCTAGAATTATCTGAATAGATTTTAAACACACACACACACACACACACACACACACACACACACACACACAACAGAACTTTGTGTAATCTATTTACCTAGGAGTATCTGAATGGATTTTAAACACAGACACAGTGGACACTGGGATGAACAGACAGTACACTGTACCAGCTGCTGACAGGTGTCTTTCCAGGCGAGTAAACATCACACCCGCACCAGGTACCAGTCCCAGGGGATAGGACAGATTAGTCAGGTTCATGTAGACACACACAGAACTAGTCTGACTATCACCAACCTGAACACACAGACTTGTACCATACATCACTGATACACCTGCAATTGTAATCATTATGATCTTTTAAAATTACATAAAGGTTTACCATCATAACAGATATACCTGCAGTTATATTTATTATAATAATAATTATCATCATCTTAATAGTAATCTATTCTATTCTGGGTTTTTTATTTTAACTATATCAAAAATGTATATAAAAAAATTAGTTTAAAATGTAACTAAACTGATATCTGTAACTTAGTGGCATTTCTTATGATGTTGCTAAATTAACAAATGTTTAATTTGCCAAAACATCTTTTTGATATTTACTGATGGAATACTACTTTTACATTACCCTAAATAAAAAGAAATGAATTTAAAAAAATAAAAAACAATAAAAAAATAAATAAATGTAAGGGATATAAAATAATATCCTCCTCCATTCAATCATATGATTTTATTACTGGCATTCAGTTAAATTAACCTAGTAATTCTGTATGATGAGAAATTTAACATCTGAAACAACAGGTATTGACTTAAGATATGATTATTTTCAACAAACCTGATGTTTTATTTCTGCTCTCCAGTTCATCACTGCTGCACATTTTAAACACCTTTGTGTCAGGCAAATGTTTCCTGGACAAAATCATACCCTTAATACTCACCAAAGTACCTGAAAAACTATAAAAAACAATATTTAAGGATATTATTAATTTATAAAATATTGTTACAAAAGAAAATATTTCATAAATTTTTCTATCTGTTAAAAACCTATTTTTTTAATTTCTTATTTATTTATTTATTTATTTATTTATTTATTTACTGTTTTTGTTGTTAGTGAACCTTTTAAATTATAATTTTCTTCATCATTATAATTCTTTCAAATTATCATTAGCATCATCCTTATCATTATAATTTTTTCATTTTATTATTTTTATTATTATTATTATTATTATTATTATTATTTTTTACTTTTTGTTTTCTTCTTTTGGACGTTTAAATAAATGTTGAAACAAACAATAATTATAGCAACATCTTAATACATTATTAACAATAACAGTCAGTGAACAAGTGGTTGTGAAACTTGTTTTCTGTTACTCTGAGGTCAACTCTTAGGAATGAACAGCAAGGTCTCTTTTTCAAACACTATTCCATAAACAAAAATGCATATACATTCATATGTGGATAAACTGAAATTGCACAGTAAGGGGCTGATCCTGGATTATACTGAACTTCAGGACAACACTATTCTTTGATCGAACTACTAAATTATTATAAATGTCAATATAATTTGGACAGCAAAATATTAAATACAAACCAAACCTTTCAGCTAATATTTCCTTCACTGTGACAAATGGGGCTGGTTCAAATTTTGGTCTGATTTCCTAAAGGTTAAACAAATTTACTGTTAATAAAATACATTTAGATAAATCTTCAAATGAACAAAAATAAAAATAAAAATAAAAATAACTTAATAATAAAATAATAATAATAATAATAATAATAAAATTCATGACAATTAAGTAATTAAAATATACATTATTATCAGTAACTGCAAAACTGCATGATAAAGGAAGACCTGTGCCAGTTGTACAATAAGCTGCTTTTTTTTTTTTGATATCGGCAAAGGATCTTTTATATTCACATTATAACATATGACATATTCAAATAGTTTTCTGAGTAGACAGAAGAATGCAAAAAAGCCATTAGTTATCCCAAGCAAATAAATAAAGATTGGTTTCAAATTAGATTAACATTTTCTACATACATTGCTATAGGTATTCAGCTAGCAAATAATTAAAGCTCAGAATAATTAGTCAAATTTTAAAAATAAAGTTGGTACAAATAACACAAAATATACAAAATGAGGAAACATACTTTAGAAAATTGTTTTAGAATGACTTTTTCAATATTAATATCTTCATCAGCTTCAAAACACATCCTGGCTTTGGAAAATTCAACAGCTTTCTTTAACTTTGCTTCATAAAAGTTTGTAGCTTTAAACACAGGCTTGTTTGTCTCGGCTCTAAGTCTGTAAAATGTCTCTGTTTCCAAGGAATCGTACCATCTGACAGATTTGCCTGAGAAAACCAAAACTACTGGTTTAAACTTGTGTTCAGTCCTGACATCACACACAGAATTCTTTCCACCATCATCTGATATTCTCTGAGGGATTTTTGGATTGAAAGGTTCACAATCTGACGTTCTGTTTGAGTTTTCAGTACTTGGTAATTCTTTTGCCATTTCTGAATTGTATGGCTCATTAGCTGATATTCTGCTTTTGGTTTCACAACTGGATGGTTCATCAAGTGATATTCTTCTTTTGGTTTCAGATCTAGATGGCTCATTAGCTGATATTCTGTTTTTGATTTCTGAACCAGCTAAATCACAACCATGTGTAATTATTTTGACTTTTTCTTGCCTTAAAAAAGATTCCGTTAGTTCAGACTCATCGACAAAATAACCAAGAAGAGAGAATCCCAGTGACACACCAGAACTGAAAGATTTAACCATCAGAGATTCTAAATGAGTGACATACACCAGCTGAGAGTTTCTTTCAGAGAACTCCTTACCACTCACACCCAAACCTTCACCATCATCAGTCTTTAACAAGTTTGGAGAAAGTTTAGTTTTGACATTACTTTTCACTGGAGTAGCAAGAACAGTACAGTCGGTCAAACACAGCTGTAAATATATCACATAATTTGACTGAGGCGTCGATACTTCAACCCTGCCTAACTGTGTCTCTGGTTCACACACAGCACCACTGTACTCAGATACAATTTTTTCAGTTATGATTTCACCTTTATTTACACCTACAAAACATTTATTCAGTCCTGGCTGAGCTCTAGGACATGCTATAGGTTTTCCAGGTGAGATCTGAAGACAAGATTCGTCACAGGTGTGTTTGTGAGACACCTGAGGACACACAACTATGTCCATTCTTCCTGTGTCATCTGACAGGGTGAGATGTCCAGAGTCAGGAGAAAACTCAAATAATCCAACAAGAATCTGAAAAAAAAAAGAATGTAATGTTATTTTAAATGGTGAATGATAAATTCAACACAATGATATGTGAATGTGTGCATAAATGATTGCACGAGAACATCTCAGATATTAATTATATAACCTATGTTTTGTGATAAAAACTTTAAAAAATACTTCGAAGTTCAAAAGTAGGTATATATTATTTATCAATTTTATAATCTATGTTTTGTGATAAAAAAAATAAAAAAATACTTCAGAAGTTCAAAAGTAGGTATATACTATATACCCTGTGATAGAGACTGTAATAGTGAAACTTCTGGAACTTGTAAAGTAGGAACATACTGCATCCCATATTCTGATTTATGCAAACTTTAATACAGCAATTCCTTACCTGTTGAGGATTCTTCCCAATGACCTGAGGGAGATAACCCCAGCTATGCTGTTTACTGTAGGTGTGTTCAGAAACTTCCTCAGAAGAGTACATACTATTTAGGGTATCAGGGTTTGTTTCCAAACTTTTAGCTGAATGTATCAACTTTCTGATTTGTTGCAGCATGGGTATTCTTCTACTGGATGACTGGAATACAGTGAAGAAAATAGTTTGTGTATTACAACATCCTGACATAATTTTAATACAGTATTTAATTGCTTTTAATAAATATTATTGTACATAGTTTTGATTTATTGGTACCAAATCACTGGCTGCTGTGTGACTTACTTCCAAATCAAAGTAACCAAACTTCACTGTTTTATCATAATTATTATGATAATACTCAAAAATTATAACCCCTTTCCTTTTAATTTAAAATCAATTTCTCCAAATAATTCCATGACTAATTTCATAATAAAACATTTCTCTTAAGCTAAATAATAATCTATGTATTTAAAACAGAAATTATATTTGCTACATCTTCATCTTAACTAACAAAGTAAAATACCTCCAGTTCTGTTATGAGACAATGATGAGGAGCACTCAAAAACTCAGCAACCAGATTTCGTGAAGTCGTTTTCTCCATGTAACAAAATGATGATATAATTTGGAACATCACATCTTCAGTTTGTCTGTTGTCCCTGCAGATATTCAGTTCTGATTTTGAAAATATCAACTGCATTTTTATAAGGAAATATCTTGCATAATTTAACGAGTAAAATAAAAATTTTAAACCTACTGTATGAATTTTCATTTTAAAAATAGTACTGCAGTAATAAAAGTGCATTAATTTAAATTAAGTAAAATTTTATGAAAAAGATGGACTGATTTTATGTTGGAGGTAGATCTTACACAGCTACATGGTATCTGAAACCAAACATGTATATCACAATACTAATTATATTAGCTGTAACTTATAAACATAAAATCCAAATAGGATTTTACTGGTGAGTTCTTTTTAACTGCCATGCTAAAATAACAGAAAAATGAATAGAATATACTACTTCAGTTGTATGTGATCTTAAGATCAATATTAATATTTATACCTTTAGTGGTATGAACTAAAATTAATGGTCTAAATGCATGTATAGTTTTGTCTATGAAACAATATTATTAAATAAAACAACTGCAAAGATGAGAAATGGAAATATTCAGTAAAAATCATTGCTATTCTTTATTGTTAGAAAAGACTGGTTGTTACTCATAGAAGAAAACACTGAAAGTATTCTTTAAAAAAGTATTTAAACTGTTTGTACCTATAAAAAACATACTTTGAATGATCTGTTTATCAGTAATGTAAAATGTAAACTAAGAATGAATTCTGTTAAGATATTTAAGCAATACTAGTTACTAAAATTCCAGACATACTTAGTTTTGTTGTTAATTCTTTGAATCATGTTTAGTAGACTGTTAATCTCACTGCTATTCAGACCATACTTCACAATAATCTGTACTACTGGACTACTTGGTGAAAACTGAGATACCTGCAGTGAAATAGAAACTAGGTGTAAAAATTCAAGAAAAAAGGCTCTATGATTATCTTATATTATCAAGTATTTTTCCCTGGTTTTTGTATTTTTTCACTGCAATGTTTAGATTTGCTATAGAGAACTATTACTAAATGTAAGGATTATAATAAATTTACATCATTATAAAAGGGTGTTTTTTTTGTTTATTTGTTGTTTAGTTTGTACAAATCATGCTATGAAGATCTTGCAGATTGAATTCATCAAGATGAACCAAAAATTAAAGAAATACATCAAGTAATTTCAATGCATTTACAAGACTATTTTTAGTTCCAACAAGCAAACAATGATTATGTATCAAAGGCCATAGAGGTTAGTTTTTTCTTTTTCTCTTCTGTGGAAATATATTTATAAAACACCTTTTGTCTTGATGATAAACACTGACCATATATTTGTGTCAGTATTTGTTCTGAATAGTCAGTATGAATTATAATTAATATTATAAATTTGCTGCTGACACGTTAAATACCTTTGTGAAACTGGATGCTGGATCTGTGCACTCTTTAACAACTTTTATGCATGATTTTATACAGCACTGAAGATGAATTTGGCTTTCCTGAAAAGATTAAGAAAGTAATGAATTCTAATATAGTAATTAGGAAGAAATATATATTTATATAAAATGTTATATTTTCTATACCAAATATTAGAGATAGAATGAATTCCTAAATTATTCATGTAACTACTTCTGGAAACAGAAATGTAAAACCAGAATAGCAGGTCAGATTAAGAAATATTCTTACTATAAAATGAAGATAAAATGAAAAAATATCAGCTGTCATCCATTTTTATGAGATTATTATTTCATGTGCTTATTCTTTATTAGTTGAAAATATTATTTATTAAAAAAATACTGTCTGAAATAATTCATGTAGTGAAATTTAATTTATACATTTAAGACAGTATCTATGGCCCTAATGTAAAATATATTGTCATTGTTCTTTTGAAATGTTTATTTTTACCTTTGAAGAGTCTTCTTGGTGTGCATTATAGACTGTAATCTGAGTTCCAACTTTTAAAAAATTAAACTTGTGACTAGCAGGAACTGAACTCACATGCAATCTAAGAACATTTAAAGATTATTATTATTATTATTTGTTTTTAAACTAAGAATCATCATACATCAAGCTCTCTACTAACTGAAAATATTTATTAATTAAGACTTTCTGATGTAGAATCAAAATATATCTACTTCTCTACAATTTACTGATAACATAATTTATTATAAGTGGTAAAATGAATACTGAATTATCAACTATAAAAAATCTGCAATAAGAGTCACTTTCAAATTTTTAATTATTATATTTTATTTCTTTTTTTAATATTTTGTAAAATATAGCTGAATTTAAATATTTATAAAGACTTATTCAATTCAAAAACCATTTTTCAAAACACAACACCACAAACACAAATAAACCAATGAAATATTAGTACATAAAATATATTTGGACTAGAAAATATTTAGAAAATTATACCCTATTTATAAATATAAAAATTACTTTTATTTATGTTTTGTTCATAAAACCAATTACCTGATCTTCTTATCCAGTTCATAGATACCATATCTTGAATTAGCTGTACTAGTAACTGTTCCCTGCAAAAAAATAAAAAAACTTTTTTCTGAACGTTTTTTTTTTTATTCATCCCTATGGCTCCTGATTAAAATCAGTTCTAATATCGTTAAAAAAACATTTAATAAAGTTATAATCCAGAACTGGAGGTTTTTTTTTTTTTAGGATTTAGCACAAATAATAAGATATTATAAGTATGGAAATGTTCAATAAAAATATAAACCACAGAACAAATTAAAACTCAAATTAGAGGGTTTTTTTATTATGAATGCAAATTAGATGTGTACAAACATTAAAAGAATATGTTTGGATGTGAAGTCTCACAATTTGACAGTTTTCGGGTGTTTATAGATTTAATAAAATATTACTAATGATAAAACAGAATAATCTTTTTCATAAAATAATTTATTAATCTTATCACAAAAATTAAACATTACTAGCAATAAACAGACTTACATCATGTGAAAAGGAAAGAAACATGACTTATTAAACAACCGTCATAAATTGATAAATTGGTAAGATCATGTTTCATACCTGATAAGAAACCAGTTGAATTCCATTCTCTGCTGTTTTTAATTTGGTCTCAATGCTTCCTTTGTCTTCAGTCTCTTGTCTCAAGTCAGTATACTTCATCAACCAATCCTAACAAATAAACATTATATCATTAGATAATAAAAACCATATTTTATTTTAATGAAAGTTACCAGCAACCATAAATATGATTCTGACAAATTTAAGATTGTTCATTTCTAAAAATAAACCAAATACATTTGGTAAGTAAACACATCAACAACAAAAATAAGAACAACAGTAATAACCATAATAATAATAAGACCAACAGTAATAACCATAATAATAATAATAAGTTCAAGACTTTCTGTTTAACATGTATACAATAAATAAATAAAGAATACCTACATATTTTAAGGATTCAATTTCTAGTGTAAGGATTTAATTTCTTATAATTAACTGCTATATAAATATGTATATCTGTATCTGTCTTGTATTATGTAATTAATCATTCTCACCTGTACAGGTATGATATTACTGTTTACTTTCTCTGCATGATACAGTTCACTGTCAACCCAGGGAACAAACACCCGAGTTGGAACAGCTATACCCTGAAATAATTAAAATCTTTTCAATGTTTTCCAGTGTATCAATTTATAAAATGTCATTATTAAAAACTGAGATGAAATTAAAAATTATCAGCAGTATCTGTATCATTAAATTTATCGTAATGACAAAAAGAAAATAACAAATAAATAATCAAGATTAATAATAAAATAGCAATTCAGATTGATTAAACGTATTGTGTTTTGCATAGTTTGCTGACTATTGAAATGTTAAAGTAAAGTAAAGTGTTATACAAACTTTGTGCAGTGTGGTTGGTCGAAGTTTGGTAAACACAAATTTCTGCTGAGGGAAGATTTGAGGCTGCCACAGTAGAAACTTTTCTTGCTGCAATAAATACAATACACTTAATTTACAAATCTGTCTCAGTGACATTTATGATATCTTCTTTTCTTAAATGTAGGTTTGTAAGCATTGTTGACCATAGATTTTGTGATAAGAGATAATAATATATCATGAACAAAAAAAACAAAAACATTTATATTTAATACTGCATTAACAAAAACAAGCTTTATAAATTAATAATTGAAATAAGACTAATAAAAGTTTTCTAAAGAAATAAGATAATATTATAATGACAAAACAGTTTATTTTCAGTTCTGTTAAGAAAAAAACAAAAGAAAAAAGCAGTATTTGAAATAAAAGTAATCAGACACATAAAACTTAAATAAGGATAAACTAATACCATGACCACAATGAACACCTTCTCAAGTTCTATAATGAAAAGTAGATTTTTCTTCACTCTGCAATCAAATAAACATTTTTAATAATTTTTTAAAGATTCAAAAAAAAATAATGAATAAATAAATAAATGAACCTTTCTTTTATTAATTGTGATAATGATAATACTTCTTTCAAAGACTTTTGTTCACTTCGCAATAAAATAAACATTTCAAACAAATTTTTAAATACATGAAAATTAAAAAAGAAAATGAATGAATTTTTATTTTTTTATTTTATAACATCTGAATAATTGATGATTTCATAATTATGTATCAAAATTGTTCCTCAATAGTGAGATCTGATTCATTACACTTTTATGCATTAACAAGTTTATAAAAGGAATATGTTTAAAGTAAATTACAACTTACTTAAATACTTCACTGACTGTTGATACTTGTCCACATATGTTAACCAGGCTTCCAGGGAGAAGTCTGTCTCTGAAATATAAAAATAAAATTTAAAATAGAAGCTGTATATCTTTCATGTTTATCTTCAGCACAATTTCATGACTGATACATCCTTACAAACAGCCTACATTTCATTGTAAAAGTCTGTTTTGGAAGTTTTTTTCTACAATAAATCTCACATTAATGCATGGAATCAGATTTATGTATAGACAGTAATATGAAGTAGTGAAATTTACTTGTAATGTAAGATCACTGCAGCATCATCACCAGACACCACATCTTCCACCACACTTGTCATGATGTTCTGTTAAAACACTTTCCTTCCATTATAGATTATCATTATGCACCAACTGAAAAGAAAGCAATCCTAAATTATTATTATTATTATTATTATTATTATTATTATTATTATTATTATTATATAAAAAATAAGCTTAGAGTTAGGTAAAGTATAATATCGTTTCAGCAGAATAAAATGTATTTATTGTGTAATTAACTATGTTGATAATAAATTCCATTGAGCTAATTTTGAAATTAAAATTAATTCATAGTGTGAAATACTGTGTACAGTTGCTGAAGTAATCATAATGACAAGATTTCTTTCACTGATTTATTGAAAAGCATAAAAAAAAAAAAAAAATTACGAAATTAAAACAAAATTTCTGCAACAAGATTTTTATTTAGGAACAGTTCATTCATGACTTAGAAAAAATAAATGTTGAAGAACAATAAGGATATTAATTAATTATCTAAAATATAATTTATGCCAACGGAAAAATACACCATATAAATCATAATTAATGACTAAATTTAAATCAATAATTCATTAATTGTAAAATAAAAATATGATGAATAAACGTTAGTTAAACTTAAGGTTTAACTTTAAGCGATTTAAAGACTAAAGCTGCTAGCTACGAAATGAGGTAAAGAAAAAAATAACGTAATTCA
Source organism: Chrysomallon squamiferum (assembly GCA_012295275.1). Taxonomy (NCBI): domain Eukaryota; kingdom Metazoa; phylum Mollusca; class Gastropoda; order Neomphalida; family Peltospiridae; genus Chrysomallon; species Chrysomallon squamiferum. Next base: position 4,005,761 of record CM022669.1, read on the forward strand.
GAATAAACCCGTAAAGCTTTGTCGTATAATTCAGCTGTATATATCAATTAATTATACAATATACATTTACAACACTGTACCTTTTATGCCTGTCAAACTTCGCTTTTGGCGCGCACTGTTTGTCAACAAACTAATCGAAAATAAATATAAAAAGGGACAAAAATGACATGTTTGACAAGTAACATAGCCTGCCAAGTATCGGTTAGTCGAACCTTTGATTTCTTAATCTTTTATATGTAGGATTTTGTTTAATTTTATTATTATTTTATTTTCTTCTTCTTCACAAAATGAAATAGTGATAGTGCATGAAAACATTTATTTATGTATTTACTTACTATCTTACTTAATTATATTTGAAAACAAATTTACGCCTCAAGTTAGTTCCGACTTTACTACACTTTAAATGAAAGTTTAAGTTTAATATTCTTATAATTTATTATTATTAGTAGTAGTAGTAGTAGTAGTAATAGTAGTAGTAGTAGTAGTAGTAGTAGTAGTAGTAGTAGTAGTAGTAGTAGTAGTAGTAGTAGTAGTAGTAGTAGTAGTAGTAGTAGTAGTAGTAGTAATGGTTACAAAATTGACAGGTACCAGTCTTTGCTGCTTAATGCGAAATCCTTAAACTGATCTTAATGCCGTATTCTTAAAAGTGTTTTTTTTTTTTTTTATTTTATTTACAGACACAGAACTACAAACATGGTGAGATTTAGAACATAAACTGGAATTGTATTAGTTTATATAATTTTATCTATTTGTGTGAATCATTTATTAAAAGATAAATTTAATAAAATCCTTTGTTTAGTCGTAGTATTAAATGACGTGAACTTGTAGTAATATGTTTGTTAAAATATGACGTAACTGATAACTGATTATATAATAATAATAATAATAATAATAATAATAATAATAATAATAACAATAACAATGAATTAATACCACTGGCAATCAAAGATGTAATAATAATAACAATAACAACATCGACAATAAACAATTTTATTTTAATCAGTGTCTAAGTATAATTAGCTTTATCAATAAACTTAAATTATTTTGGTCAAAATGTCAACATTTGTATAAGTAAGAATGTTTACATATGTAGGGCATTTCCTGCCTTTAGTTTTCAGCCTCCATACCGTAATACTGGTTCAATAGAAATAAAATAATAATAATAATAATAATAATAATAATAATAATAAAAAAAAATTAAAATAACATATCGCATAATGAAACGTAAACAGAGACACAAATATATGTATTGGCATTTATACACTGACACTCGTACTTTCATAGATATAATTCTTTTTTCACACATAAATGCAGATATACATGCATAAATACTCTCTCTCTCTCTCTCTCTCTCTCTCTCTCTCTCTCTCTCTCTCTCTCTCTCTCTCTCTCTCTCTCTCTCTCTCTCTCCCTCCCTCCCCCTCCCTCCCTCCCTCTTTGTATGTGTGACTGTCTGTGTTTATGTGTCTGTATCATACGTACAGATATTTAAAAAAAGGAAACTTCTTCAATTATAGTGTTCAGCAAATGAACCACGAACAAACTGTCTTTGGGCAGCTGTGAGTTTCATTACTGGTCTTTTGTGCAGACATTTTGTAAACAGTACATTTTTCTCCTGTTTTCGTTTCTTAGCAGTGGAGATGCGGAATATGTGGCTTTGTTCATTTTCTTCACACAGAAGATTAAATCTCTCCCTGTAGTCTTCATTTATAGAACTTAAAATAAATAAATAATAAAACAGTATTATAATAACATTTATTACCAGTATTAAGATAACAATAATAATAATAATAATAATAATAATAATAATAATAATAATAATAATAATAATAATAATAATAATAATAATAATAATAATAATAATAATATGTAAATGTAAAATGGAAGAAAGCAATATAAATCCGTTTTGTTTATTACTACTACTCCTGCTGCTTCAACTACTATTACTATTGTTACTATTATTATTATTATTATTATTATTATTATTATTATTATTATTATTATTATTATGATTATTATTATTATAATTTTTTCATTTTCTTCCATTTTTTTACTTTTTTATTTTTTATTATTTTTTATTTTTTTTTTAGTATTTACAAACTATATACTGAATTACTTTCATCTGTCAGGTTTATCATGGTAGCAAAGTATATATGAGTTGTTGTAAGTACGTACTTGTTTAGTTTCTCGTACAGACACGCTGTTAACGGGAGAACGCTGGAAGCAGCCGTGTCCAGCACATCCCGGGGGACAGGTCGCCTCGCCCACACGTTCTGATCTTCTCGCAACAGTTGCTGAAGATATTTATTTATTTATTTATTTATTTATTTATTATTTATATTATTATTTTTTTTTTTTTTTTTTTTTTTTTTTTACAAATATGTCATTATTAAATTAAATCCATTTATACGTGATTATAAATGTCTGTGTGTGTGTGTGTGTGTGTGTGTGTGTGTGTGTGTGTGTGTGCTGTAATAAACAGTAGATGATCTGATGTTTTTACCTGTAGTTGGGGTGTAGGTTCGTGCAGCTGTATGCCAAATATTGAGCAAAGATTAAAGAAACTTATCATCCGGGGAGGTAATCCCTGCTGCTCTAATATCACGCTATACGCAGTCTTGTAAAAATAAATAATAAACAATCATCATAAAATAAAGATGAAGATACTAAACTTTTAGAAATAATAAATAATTATCATAAAATAAAGATGACGATTTTAGACTTTTAGAATATTTAGAAAATATAGAAAATTATCAAATTATCTATCTGTCTGTCTGTCTATTGCATAAGAAATAACAGAGGCTTCATATTAAGTAGAAAGTAATTACAAAATAATAAAGGGTATCAAAATAAGTATTATTATTGTTGTTGTTATTGTTGTTATTTTACCTGCGTATCAAAACAGTTCCTCAGTTTCACGCCAAATTCAAAATGTAGCGCTGCAGAGACTGGTCCACAGTCGTGAATAACCTGAAATAAATAAATAAATAAATAAGAAAAGAAAATGGATATATTTTTGTACAGTACACAAAACACAAGAATGATCGCAGTGCACATGCATGCATATACATAAATAATATTGTTGCCAGGTTCAAATAGTAAATTAATTTTAAAGTAGAGATACGGATTATAGGGAACAGGGAAGGAAATAAGTAGTAGTAATTTTATTTTATTTTATTTCATTCTTTCATTCATTCATTCATATTTTGAGTTTAGTTTTGTTCTCGATTTTATTTTATTTCATTATTTCATTCATTCATTCCTTTATTTCTTCATTCATTCATTTCTTGAGTTTAGTTTTGTTCTCGATTAATTCACCTTCAGCACGTCTGTGGACTGTAAAAGACGAATCAGGCCACCGTCAAGGACGATGTTGCGATCTCGTCTGACATCAAAGGCGTGCACGCCATCTGAAGCTGAAACCACGACAAGGTGGATGGAACCTCCTGGTACAACGAAAAAACAAATTATTCATCATGTTTCCCTGTCTTGAGCAAACATCTCTGGACAGGTAACGTTTGTGCCCATCAGGATATGCTTAGAATAATCTTATGAAAGAAGAATTGCTTAAATCATAACATACATAATAATATTGATTTTGTTTCTTAATATAAATTATATGATGGCGAACATTAGTGTAAGTGTGCGGATTTCGTATACAAATAATAATTTAAGTATGTTACTTAATTTCAAAAGGTTATATTTAATCAATAAAAAAAAACCAAAAACCCAGATGATGATGATGATAATGATGGAAGCTAATAATAAAAAAAATAAGAAGAATTATTATTATTATTTAATAATCCGCAAGGCACCTGCTATATTAACATTCGAATAACAATTATAAAATATGTATAGACGTATAAAACTGACCGGTAAACCAGCCAGCTACATTAATGGGAGAAACAACTGCGGTTGTGCCACTGTATTTACCTTTACTTCCTATCTCAGCTCCTTTGACGCTGACTCCGATGACAGGAGATGTCTGAAGAATTTTCTTAACTGTTTTCTCCGATGCTGATATGGAAGACACCAAATGTGTTCTGGGCATGACTGAATAATATATTACTTTCATCTTTATTATTATTTAACGAAAATTCTTTTTAACTTTTTCAAAATTAAATAATACTAATAACAACAACAACAACAACAACTGCTACTACAATAAATAAATAAATAAATAATAAAAAAACGGTTATCGTTTTATCATAAAGTTTCTATGCATCAAGTTGGAGTATGATCGTTCAAAGTGTTTCATCAGGTTTTCATTAAACAGTACGAGTCCATAAATGTTTGCTCTTGCGGAAAAGAACTGTAAACTAGTTTACAGTCATGTCACGAAAAAAAGAAACATATCTTTCGATAATGTCTGTTTACTATGGATCAGTGATTTCTAAATATATCTAACCTGTAATAAAAATTAAGTATATCCTTTGTCAGTCGATTAAGTCGTCTAAAATATTTCCGAAGCGTCGTCCGGTTGTCATGGGGCTGGTCACCTCTACAGCTGTTGTCGCAAAAGAGTGCAGCAAGGGGAATAACAAAGGTATCGATTTGCAAACGGATTATTACGGGGATATCTTTCAGCAAAACATTTTTCAGTAGCAACAATATTCACACTGTTACACTTCTTGTGACGTTTCTGCTAAACTATGAGAATTGTGTTAGTGACTTTCCTTTAGAGAAGTGATCCGATTTCCAGAACACAGTTTAAGAATAGAAACAGAAAAGTTAGACAGTCTATTTTACCTGTATTCTAATCTGTCTTAGCATACGGTTACTACTACTACCGTTTATACGCTGTGGCGTCATATCATTGTTGACGTCATATTGCTGTTAACGCATTTACTGATGAAATTGAAGTGTGCAAACCAATAAGCAGTAAAAAGGCAAAATCAATGAAATTTCGGGATAAATGCATATATTTTATTGTCAAACTGTCAAGCTGGAAATATTATTATTGTTTTAAATCTTCTCCTTTACACAACCGGCACATCATAATGTTTATTATTATTATTATTATTATTATTATTATTATTATTATTTATTCGTTATTTAATTTAATTTAATTTAATTTATTTATTTATTATTAATAGTAGGTGTTGTTGTAGTAGTTATAGTAGCAGTAGTTATTGTTATAGTAATAGTGGTAAAATATTTTATATTTTCGGAATAACAATAGACGGACTACAACTACTAACAACAACAACAACAACAATAACAGTAGTAGTAGTAGTAGTAGTAATTTTTTTTTATCATAAGTACTATAAGAGTAGTTTAAAACGGAGGTATTGTATGATAGCAATATCTTCAACGGCAAGTGTAATATAAAATGCAGGTGTTTAGGCCTATTTTAGTTTTTTTTTTAAAACTAGTCTATAATGTTTCTGCGAATGTTGTAACTGCTTGGGAAGAGCAGAGAAATAGTTATACATTTTTAAAAGATCCTACAATTTCATGGCGCACCACACTGGTAAAAACGAGAGAGAAATTAAAATGGCGTCTGGCCCAGTCCGCGCTGCTGGTTTTATTATTTATAGACATTTAAAGGGAGATATCCAGTATTTGCTTCTACAAACGTCGTCAATATCACTGGACTCCACCAAAAGGTTAAAAACATGTATTTATATACCTCTCTGTAAATTATGTGCCAGTTTTTGTATGTAAATATAAAACCGCGACGATGACACATTTTTGGAGGTATAAATAGTGATCTAGGTCAAATCGTACCATATTTGTTTAGCCATATAGACATTTCGTCCCATATAATTTTCACATTGCAGACTTGAGTGTCATGTCAAATTAAATAAATCTTTAATAGATAATATTGTGAATATCATTATTTCATTTTTTTAATTATTATTATTATTATTATTATTATTATTATTATTATTATTATTATTATTATATTATATATAGCTCAGAAATAATATAATAGTTTGGGAAATGATAAAACAATTTATTTTATTTATAAAAGAAAAAAAAGAAAAAAAAGAAAAAAGAACAAAACGCAAACAAACAAATGACTATTATTATTATTGATCATTCATTATTATTAATTTTGATTATTTTATAATTGTTGATATTATTGAATTATTCATTGTTGTTGTTATTACTGAATCATTCATTAAATGTATTATCATTGTCTGATTGTTATTACTGTGAATATTTTATCATTGTTATTGTTGTTGTCATTATCAGCATTATCATCATCAACATCATCATCATCATCATCATCATCTTTATTATTATTATTATTATTATTATTATTATTATTATTATTATTATTATCCAGGTCATGTTGATCCTGGAGAAGATGAGTACCAAACTGCAGTACGGGAAACAGAAGAGGAAGCTGGGTTGAAGGCAGATGACCTCAGAGTACACAGAGAGTTTGAAAACACACTCAACTACCAAGTGAAAGGCTCACCAAAGACCGTGGTGTACTGGCTGGCTGAGATAAAAGACTCTCAGAAACCTGTAACTCTCTCAGATGAGCACAGCAACTACAAATGGGTGGCATTACAGGATGCTTGTGCACTTGCTAAATACAAAGACTTGCAACAGCTGTTGAAACAAGCTGAAGATTTTCTCAGAAACTCACAGAAGTAACTGTTCTGTAGCTTTTCTTCCTTGTGCCAGTTGGGAAGAATTTCTAGTCGTTTGTTGACTGCAGTTAAAGATGGGCTCCTTTTTGTTGTTGTTGTTTTTATTTTACAAGATCAGGAAAGATGGGCTCCTCAAGATCAGGAGCCTGGTACTGCACATGCCTGGTGAGTCATCACAAGCCAAACACCAATCATGACATTATTGTCTTGATATACATTATCATGGTCTATTAGAGTGCATCGTGCAGCCCAATACTTCTAGCTTCAGCACTTCTGTTAGAGTTACCTCATCCCTAGACCAGTCTCTACTCATTGACCAGTCCAGCTGGGGTGTCCCGAACAGAAACCAAAGCTCCAGCTGGCAGAGCTGTTCAACAAGCCTTCTCACCACGTCAAGCAAAGGACTATCAATATTAGAACTTTTCCAAGTTCTGTAAATTTTCAAGATCTTATGATCTGTAATCAGTAAATAAATGTTCACATAATATTTTTCAAATGCATATTTCATGATATTGGAGCTTGTTTTAAATTGAAAATTGTATTTTAATTTTTTTATTCATTGTTTAATTCTAAAACTAAATAATTAGTAGCTAGTGGATTTGAAACACGTTTGATGAACTGTGTAATAAAACATATGTTTAAATTTAATCATTTTTTTTCTTTGTGCACAATATCATTTTGTAAATATGAATCTAAATCGGGCAAAGAAAACAACCCTTTCCTCTGATAGTTACAAACCTATATTTCAGTATTTTTAAAATGAATTAGTAATTTTGTGACTATTCCCTTGTTTTTAAGTTAGTGAACTTAATGGATTCTTTCTTGTATTGCCAATAATATTACTATATGAATAAATGAAGGTTTAATGGCACTGAAATATTTAATATTAACTAAATGTTATGTTACCTTGGGTAAAAGGAAACACTTAAGTATCTAACAACATGATAAAAATGGAACAAGGTTGTTATTTATTTGAACATGATAATATATATATATAGTGTTATTTTCATTTTAAACTATTTTTAGAGAACATTTTTATTTAATTTAAAATGTAATCAATTTTTTATATAATTTGTAAATAAATATTTTACCAGAAATAAAAATGCCTTTGCCGTTATGACTTTGTACTGAGAAAGATGTCTAGATATATTTAACCGTTATATTTTTCAAGCAGATATCATTTGTCATTGTTTAGTTTCCTTACCTTTTCTTTTACTTTTGTACAATACATCATTTTCTATCTGAACAGAGTGAAATTGTTTAGAATACAATATTCAGTCAGCTGAAAGTTTAATTATACAAATATCAAAGTCTGTGTCATTTTAAACTTGCACTCTGATTTCTGTATTGTATAATTTAATAATCAACATTCTAATATTTTATACTGTGTATCTTGTATTTTATAACTAAGTAGTCACCATTGTGTACGTTACAATTTCACAGTCCAATTTCATAGTTTACATTCTGTATTGTATAATTTCATAATCTCTGTTCTGTATTTTATTATATAGCCTGTTACCTATGTATTAAAATTACATATTCGGCATTGTGTGTGCTACAGTTCCATAACCTAAATATTTGATTATTTAACCAAATTATATTCGTTTATTTTCTTAAGAAAGAACGTTCGTATTATTATAACTACATTAATAGACTACAAATAATTTGAACTGTTAAAATAAATAAATAAAAAATATCCAAAATAATGTTTTAAAAATAAATTTTATTTTAACCTTGTCGAAAGTCGTAATAACAACGCCTATTGCTTTTGAAGCGGCCATGTTTTTAACGAAGCACGTGCAGTTTGAAATAGATTTAAGACTTTTGGTCATGCAGTTTTCTGGATAAACAAAGCTAATAATAGAGAAGTATCCTAGCTGTTTGTAGGTGAGTTTAATACGAAGAGCTTTAAACAGAGTCTCACCTACATTTATTATTTCCAAATGTTTTTAGGATGATGTGTTATCGGTAACGCTTACCTTTTTGGGGCTGATCGATGCAAAGTAGGGTAGTGGTCTCAGGATACCATCCTTTGCTTTTGATGAATATATTAGACGTGTACAAGCACACGCACACACACACACACACACGAATATTATACTGATTATACTGTGTGTGTGTGGTTGTAATAATTCTAAATTTTAAAATTGGTTCTTATTTCCTCGCATAACTGTCTTGGCTTAAATGTCTTAACGATATATATGCTAAATAATAATATTTATTTATTGTTATTGTTATTTTATTTTATTTTATTTTTACATAAAATAACTAAAATCACAGTATAACTTGATGTAATGTGATCTGGATTTTTAACAAATCTGTCGAGTTTCACTCCATTCCCAAACATGCCTAAATTAATATTATAAATATTTACCCTGGTCACTAGATTGAGAATTTAAAAACTCTAATCAGTTATTCTTATTTCCAGACATATTTTTTCGGCAAACGCTACGTAGCATACAAAATGAAAAACGGGTTTATTTTCTTACTGACTGTGCTGACATTTCACCAAGGTAAATAGAGACATACGATTAAGAAATTCCTTGAGTGAGATTACTGACTAAACCCATATCAAGCTAAAGATATTGACGATCTTATCTTAGCAATAGGAATAATCAGTATCTGTTACCTAAGGAATCCAGAGACTCTTTCAGACATATTGCTGTTATATATTTTATTAATAATTATTTCTGTTGTTTTTAATCAACGAAAATAACATTTCTGCTTGTCTTTCTTAATAATAAATATGATTTAAACAAAATGATACGTAGTGTACGTGGCAATCCTAAATAAACTTTCAGTCGGTATTGTTCAGTTTATCATTCTCACTCTAAGTTTTGAGCCTGATATTTGCGAATGTTGTAGGTAATGGATGCTGTCGTGAAGCTGTTACATTTGGTTCGCCTGTGATTAACAGAGGAAAGATACTGAACGATCCACGAAGAATATACTTAGTATTATCACACCCTTTACCGGATGGCTACCTTCTGAAATTCAGAGCTTTTGTCGAACGTCCAGATAATCAGGATTCAGGAACAGTTCAGTTTGGTGTGTGGAAACAACTTGGTGGTCTCGTATACAGGACTGAATATGTTTTCAATGCAACACTGAATAGCAGATCAGGTATACAAGAGGTGCGTTTTAAATACAAATTAACATATTTGAATTGCACTCATGGTGTTGAAACTGGTTACATTCATTGGTACCTTGAATGTCGAAATGGTTATTTATTTGCTAAAAGACCACTTATCTTTGCTAACAATAAAATAAAATCAGAATAACCGAATAAGTGCTTAGAGCTTATCCTTTTCTTTTCTCGTTATCTCCCTTGTTCACAGAAGTATTCAGTTAAATGATTGCAGAGTAAGTCTTCCTAAATGCGCCATTGAACAGTTTCTCGTTCCAACTGTTTAGTTTATCAAAGGGCGTGGTATGTGTTTTCTTGTCTTTGTGAAGATTCATGTCACAGATCCATTGTTTTTATTTCACAAACAACAGACAGAATACTCCAAGACACAACACTGCTGATTTCTGTTCTTCGTATAATTATGCAGTACTTAGAGTACAGAGAACCCATAAAACAAAATATTCATTCATTTCCACTTTATAAGATAATATATATTCTATAATTTCCCTAGTCAGGCTTGTATATCATCTATATATTCCAACCTTTATAATTAACAAAACGTAATATGTGTTATATTTTGAACGGATTTCAGTTTCGTTAATTAACTTTGAAACCAGACGAATTAAATTGCTTTTAGTTCATTGTGCCAGATGTTGTCCATGTTGAGAATGGGAGTCTGTTTGGAGTGACGTTTTCTGATGTCCCTGGGTACATCAGTCACGAGGTGGACGCCCAACATGGCGGACTTTTAAGTACAGAGCACATCACAGATCTTCCGTCTGTCAACAGCATCATCGAAGTGAAAAATGTTGTTTACTTTCATACTCTTTCACTTCAGGTGGACATTTGCGAAGGTGAGTCTGTTTGGGCTATTCAGTTGTGACTACTACTACTACTTATTATTATTATTATCTTCGTTATCTTCATTATTATTATTGTTATTATTGTTATTGTTGTTGTTGTTGTTAAACAGATTAAACAGATTAGATCAGTATAGGATCAGTTAACTAAAACTCTAGAAAGATAATTCTATTTTTTTGTTCCAGATAATAACTGGTGTGTTCACGACAATTTAGAATGTGAACGATGGTGTATGAACTTTGACTCTCATCAGTGTCGTCCGGGATACATGTACAGTAATGCTGAACGAACTTGCATAAGTATGCTTCATCAAATAAAAGGATTTTTATTTTTTAATATCTGTACGTGTGTCAGACACACACACATATCCAAACAGACAGACAAACATACAGACAGACACACACACATTCACAGAGAGAGAGAGAGAGAGAGAGAGAGATCGAGAGAGAGAGAGAGAGAGAGAGAGAGAGAGAGAGAGAGAGAGAGAGAGAGAGAGAGAGAGAGAGAGAGAGAGAGAGAGAGAGAGAGAGAGAGAGAGAGAGAGAGAGAGATTTGTATGCGGAAATGATCATAATTAGTTTTAATTTAAAACAACAAAATGGAAATAATAAACACGCATTAAGGACACCAGTGATCTGATGATATTTTACAGATGTTAACGAATGTTTCAAGGATAACGGAGGTTGTAGTCACGTATGTGCTGATACCGAAGGTGGCTATACTTGTTCGTGCAGACCTGGATTTTATCTGAGCAAAAACAACAAAGACTGCGAAGGTAAGGCATAACCGTAACGGTGAGATTTAGTTTAATCCTAGCAGAAATTCCAGTGTATAATCTTGCAAAAGTTAATCTCCTGGTATTTCTGCTTTGTCATACCAAGTAATCTTGCAAAAGAGATCTATCTTAAATGTTATAATAAAGATATACATCTAACTAAAATAATAAAAAAATAATAATAATAATAAATAGATAAATAAATAAATGGATTTTTAAGGATTTTTGAACAGATAAATAAACGGAAATGATTTTCATTAATCGACTATTGCCTATAATTATTGCTTTGTATTCAGCTATGATAAAATCTGCCAGTTGATGATGATGACAATGACGATGACGATGATGATGATTTTATTGATAATGAAGATAACAATAATAATAATAAATAGATGAATGATATCTTTCATGATTATTTTTGGTTGAATTAGAATTGTGTTTGTGTGTGTGTATGCTTAGGGTGTCTATGTGTATTTCCGTTTATTTGTACTAAATTCTGTATTTCACAGTACATTTTTAAACTTTGCATTCCTTAGACGTAAACGAATGCGATGTTAACACGACTTGCACGACAGGATACTGTATCAACACGGTGGGAAATTACCAGTGTTTATTTCTGACACAACAAGACGACACGGAAAGCAGTAAGCAATACATCAGTTACTACCAATACCATATCAGTACTGTCGATAACAAACTATAGGTGACGTAGTATAACTATTACATTCACAAATTTAGAACTGTTCGCTTATTTCAGTTGTTGTTAAAACACACGATTGGTTTTATTTATTGCAACTGTAAGTCTGTTTCCGTTTGTGTCCATTAACTTGTTTGTTAAAAGACGTGGTATGTACTTTCATATTTATGGAAAAGCGGGTATTAAATGTTGTTTATATCATTTAAAGAATAGCGCTTTGTAGTCGTTTTACATACAATTTATACAAAACAGCAAAACCAAATGAACCAAATAAAGAAGAAACACCACTAATACCGAAGCAAACCTGTTAGTCGTTAAAACTAAATAGTGTCGAGTTGCTTAAGACAACTATTCTTTTACTTCTTTTTAACTTTTGCTTAAATTGTATGAGGATTATTGTTACTATGTTTTATAAATTGTATGTATGTGTGTGTGTGTCTGTGTGTGTCTGTGTCTGTGTGTGTGTCTGTCTGTGTGTGTGTGTGTCTGTATGTCTGTATGTATGTCCTAATTTTAGAAAAAGACACTTCAGAAGAAGAAAAGCCCTCAGCGCCTAGTGATGACCAGAACGCACAATACACACATCCAGTCAAAGGTTTCACTCCGGCTGTGGCAGCCCTGACCTGGCTGGCACTGATTACCGCTGTGGTTGTAGGAATAGGAATAATTAATGTTCACTACTGCAGGAATCGCCAGAGACATCTAGCGAGGCAGAAGAGAACATCAGCAAGTTCTCAAACCACGTCGACTGCAGCAGAGCATGTCTGTTAACACAACCAATTAAAATAACAGTAATTGTCACCTGATTTACCTTCCTGTGTGGTTTTCTCTACTTTCAGTTGTTATAATACGTTCCTGTACAGATCGAAGGAAGAAAATGAATACTGAATTTTCTCAGTATGCTTAATGTAAAGTCCTAAACACTGAACAAAAATAATAATAATACACCAAATTTATAAAGAGACGTTAAAAAATTACATTTATTTATTTGTTTTAAACTAATCATTATTTATTTATTTATTTAATTATTTATTTCAAATAAAAATTAAAAGAGTGAATTGTCTGTTGTATATTTTTATTTATTAACAGCAAATACTTTACCGTGTACAGATAAGCGCATTCGATAGCCAGTGAAGTATATTTATGGCCTGCTATTCTGTAGGCTAACATTCTGTCACTAATATATAATGTAAATGAATATTTAAAACTAAATAAATAAATAAATACTCGGCAGCTGTCAGTTGTAGGCATTTACTTGCCTGTATTAACTGAGTCCAAGATTTCCATCATAGGCAACATTTATAGATCAGCATATAACAGCATACATTAGGTATACGTTTATACTTACTTAGTGGGAAATGAATGAAAGTAAAAAGAAGGTATTTAAGTAACGTGTACATTTCTATGTCTGTCCTCTGTTTACAGTTTTACTAATTAGGACGTTACGTAATTCCATTGTAATAATTGTTTCTTGTTACAACCGCATTTCAGGTTTTTGTGTTTTGATATGTATGTTTAGTTTAAATAATATTGATGCTGTAAGAGTGCTTATCAACTCAATCATCAGTGCAGTTGTTAGTATATTTCCCGTTCCAATTAGGACGCAGCAACTAATTTATGAAAGAACATAGTATTTGATTTGATTTGTAAGGTAAGTTGCGTCTAATCGAAATGTCTTGTGAAAAATAACTCCACATGATCTCCTTTCTCGCATTATCATTAATAATAATAATAATAATATAATAATAATAATAATAATAATAATAATAATAATAATAATAAATATCAGTATAAATATAAAATAAATAAAATAATGGTAAATAAATAAAAAAGAAAAGCAAAAATAGTAATAGTTCATAATAGCAAACAAACAAATCAAATCAAATACGAGACAATCCCTAATAATTATTATAATGTACAGAATTGATTTTATATAAATTATACACACACATATTTTCAAAAATAAAGATAAATAATACTCGTTATTATTTGTATCAGCTTTATGTTATAATTCACGGGTGCTTTCATAAGTAGACCCTCCCCTAGATGAAAAGTAAGGTCTTCCTCCTTCACTTCAAAGTATTTAATATTTTGATTTGAAATAGATACGCGACTTATGTGTAAAGGGCTGAACACACAGAAACTACAGGAACGATCAACCCGTAGAGGCTGAATCGATAGATGTGAAAAAAGTGTGTGTGAGGGGCAGGGCTATGTGCATTGAATGTCAAATTACCTTTCGTAGAATAAACAGAACCATTCATAACATTACAAACAAATTTAAACATTTTTAATAGCAGGTGTCAGTTCCCTCTTGAAACCCACCCTTGAACTGCTCCTGTTTATGCTAACAAATCTGCAGCATGGACCAGTCACGGACAACACGTGCAAAGACATCACGTGATATTATATGAATTGCAACATTCATAATAGAGAAAACGCCTGTGTGGGCTACTCCTGACGTTGAAGTTGCTGCCGTTGTTCACAACCACCCTAAATAATTTGCGCAGTGTGAGATGTTGTAGTCGTCAGGTTGGAGTAAGTGTTCCTCTGGTAAGCACAAAGTAGAACGATTATATAACAGCAGTTATTATTAGTAGTATTTAAAAACCAGTCATAAAAACTGAATAATTAGTGTTTAAAGATGTATTACCTGAAGTCAAAGCCTAGGAATTATGAGAATTGTTCAGCCGATTTTTTTTTTTTTTTTTTTTTTAATAATTTACTAAAACATTTTAATTTTTTTTTTTAATTTTCCGTTTAGTTAATTTCAGTATTGCCGCACGATCAGAACGATTTCGGCGCGCCTACAGAGCTGTTATTGGCGCAAGCAAGTACTTCAGCATAGGTTTTTTTTTTAAACTGATACGTTTTTCCATTTCACGAGAAGGCGCATATAATCTTTTTTTCAGCTAATCGTAAAGTGGTAATTTTTAAAATGTTAGTTGCTGATGACCTCTTGTTTAATCATCGTCATATCTTTTCAACTTGAAAATTAAATATTAAATAACGATATTTAATAATATAGTCTTATTTCAAAATTAATATTTTTAATTTTTATATTTTATTTTAATTTTTAAAGTCTTTCAGACTGATGTGGAATATTCGCCTAGACATGACTCAGTCTGTCATAGCTTTGTGCGTTTTCTCTGCTCTTTTATCAGTCATAAGGTGTCAGGTAGCTCTTCGTGGTAAGCAATTGCACTTTCATTTTAATGAAATTTCATATTTCATTTTAATCAAATCGTACTTCTGTACTGACACCCCTATATAATTAATATTAATGTGCTATAAGGATTAATGGTAATAATGATCATTGATAGTAATAGTAATACTAGTACTGATATTAGTATTAATAGCAATACTAGTCATTAGTTGTCCCAGTAATAGTAGTTACATTATTAGTAATAATATAATATTCTATTAAATGATATGAACAAATTAATCTTTAATACTAATATATATAGTATTTGATATACGACAAAGATGGTTCATACGTTTACGTTCACAGCTATTAGTTCTGAATAATTGAAGCATTCTAATCGTCATTGTAATAATTGAAATCATATATTTTTGTTCTCTCGTTACGTCCTCAGACTGGAGCTTCTTGTACGAGATCGATGGTCTGAGCGGACTCGCGCGCTGTGGGTTTCCCTCGGACACGAAAGGTGAAGACTACTACAAGGAAGGTGGGAACACGATATGGATTAACCACGAGTTTCCTCTGCTCACTGGACATCTAGTTCAAGTCCAGTACTACATCCACACCAACACTGACACCAACTACACCGGCATGATATACATATTCGAAAAACTAGAGGGAACACTACATCGGCTTCAGTTCCAGCAAAATATAACTTTCAATCGCAATCAAGGAGTGCATCTGGTAACTTTTTTTTGTTTTTTATTTATTTATTTATTTATTTATTTATTTATTTATTTATTTATTTTTTATATTTTTTTCTTTTATTTGTTATTTTGTCTTAAATAGCAGATGTAATATGAAGTAATTACTGGCGTTGTTCTAAGTGTTTTGTTTTACTCGGCATATTTTTGATCAGAATATTTGTTAATTATTACATACTTTTATATGGTATGTTTGCAAAATGAAAATGGTTACAAGTATTAGCGATAATTTCGCATTCCTGTACTTCCATCATGTCGAATAGAGAATTATTACTTTTCCCCACAGGTGAACATTACCGGATGGCCCATTGTGCAGGCAGGGTGGTTGTTGGGCTGGAGATTTGTGGAAAGTGTTGGACCCATCAGTTACAACGTGTCGAGTAAGGAACAACAAGGAACACAAGTTTTTCAGATTCCGTTTGGCACAACATTCGTGGTTGGACAAAACTACTCGATACCATCATTTGTGAAGACGTACTATTTCAAAATAGAAGCCATTATTAAAGTCAGTAAGTAACCTCGATTGAGGAGAGTGTGACTGTTACGGATATTCCATTAACTTGTATAAAAATATCATTTTTTTTTAATCAACGTCTGTTAAAACGTCTTATATATTTTGTAATCCAGGCAAAGGACTGACGTAAACAGCTCTGTTTTTGCCCACTGGGTTTTCTTTTTAAAATACAATTTAGTTTGTCCTTCATTACTTACGACAGTATTCAAGTATGTTTAAATATGAATTTGATATTAAATGTATTTTAATGTATTATAAATTAGCATTGTATTTCAAAATATTCTATTGACACCCACCAGCCGATTATGTTTGTGTTTTTATTTCATTTTGTTTATTTAATTTGTTTTCCATTTTCATTATTATTATTATTATTATTATTATTATTATTATTATTATTATTATTATTATAATAATAATAATAATAATAATAATAATAACTACTATTTTTTATTTTTTATTTATTTTTATTTACTATTCCTAGTTTTTCTATTTTGCTGCTGTAGTTAGTGATGTGTGTTTTGTAATTATTCAGGACTGGCAGGTGCCACAGGTGAGAGTGGGGCGGCTGGAGCTGAAGGTGTGACGGGTGTGTCCGGGCAGACTGGAACACCTGGATTAGCAGGTGTTGCAGGTGCCGCAGGCGCTCAAGGTGCCGATGGTCTAGAAGGACAAACCGGAATGACCGGAGTTGCTGGACAAGCGGGGTCACCTGGTTTGATTGGGATAACAGGAGTATCTGGAGTCACCGGCTCTGCGGGGTCTGCAGGAATTACGGGTGTGTCCGGCGTGACAGGAGCAGTCGGGAGTCCTGGTGTCACAGGGCAGACGGGTGTCAGAGGGTTTGCTGGTTCTGCTGGAATCACTGGCGTGAGCGGAAGGACAGGTCTTCAGGGATTTCCAGGTACTGTTAAATAAAAACGTGAATTGTTTCGAATGTTCTTGCATTAAAGCAAAACTGTTAGAACTTTACATTTTCACTTTGTTTGGCTACTGAAATATCAGAAATATATTTTCAAAGAGATTCCAAAAAATGCTTTTAGCAAAGGATAATTTGGTAACTAATACATCTTCATTTTTGTTTTTGTTCGTACACATACATACTGGATTTTAATTTATCTATTTAAAGCTACATTTAATATCCCACTTCCCATCTGCTTTTATACTGAATACGAAAGGCAACATTTACATACATTAATAATGAACAACGATAATATTCTAATTAACTTCTCTGCAGCTAATTTCGAATCATTTGATGCCAAAGTTTATTACTCAACAAATGATTACATTCCAGGTCACACTGGCAGCTCAGGAATCGCTGGTTTGGCAGGATCAGCAGGGGTGACTGGAATTAGCGGAGCTACTGGTGCTGCAGGTCTGAAAGGAGAACGTGGAATAATTGGGAAAACGGGAATCACAGGAGCCACTGGTCCAGCCGGCAATGCAGGTATGGTTGACAGCTTATCAAGTTGTACTCAGAAAATAAAACCAACTCTAAGCATATAACTGTGTTAAGATGTATTGGTACAAATGACTAACAATTTAATTCACAGGTCCATCAGGAATCACTGGACTCACAGGACCTCCTGGACTTGTTGGTATAACTGGACTGACTGGGTCTGTAGGCGTGACAGGAATATCGGGTGCGACAGGAAGAACTGGCATACAAGGGTTTCATGGGATTACAGGAATATCAGGACAAACTGGTGCTGCAGGTTCGTTACAGACATTGTACTTGAAAATGTAAACTTAGCTATCATTTACTGACATGATCTTTTAAAGTAAATTTCGAAATACTATTTTATATATATGTATATTGTATACATTTTAAACTACCCGAAATGAGCCATTTCGATTTAGTCTTAATTTGTTTTCACACCCAATTTTGGTGTGTGTGTATGTGCGTGGTTGGGCGGTATCGTTAAATCAGTCATACATTTCTGGAATTTAATCTTCTTCAAAATGTATCACTAATATTTATACCATATTTATAACCATGAATCAACGTCTGTCATCATTCTTATATATTTTGTAATCCAGGCAAAGGCAAAGTTGTTTGTGTTTCTACAGAGCACTAAATGAGTTACGTTTTACGCTTTGCTTCATTACCTAGGACCTCGAGGAGTAACGGGAGTTTCAGGTTTGACGGGTCTAGCAGGCATCACTGGAATATCAGGACAAACTGGTCTTCAAGGCGCAGCAGGTTCACCAGGCGTGACAGGTAACTTCACAAAACAGAGTACTGGCTTTTTGTACGTTACTAACGATGGATAGGCCGTTGAATACCTAATAACCTTTGTTTAAAAAAATCCTAGCCGTCGTTGAAATTTTTCTTTTCTGAACTGTTTTTGAAAGTTATGTAAAAATGTTCAGACACCTGCAAATTGTCTTTTCATTTTCTTTAGGTTTGTCTGGATCTGAAGGTTCTACAGGTGGGCAGGAGCGCAAGGATTTACAGGTGTTAGCGGGGTCACCGGTTCTACTGGTATCGCCGGAGTTCCTGGTCTAACAGGTCATACAGGAATTCTGGGTCCTGCCGGTGCTGCAGGAATTACTGGAATTTCAGGAGCTACTGGAATAGCCGGGTTAAGAGGTTCAGATGGCGGTACAGGAATAACGGGCGTATCGGGAAGAACTGGGGTTCAAGGTCAGAAGGGGTCACCAGGTCAGCCGGGGATTACTGGACTTTCTGGTCAAGCTGGAATAACGGGGACAAGTGGACGTACTGGTATAGCTGGTCCGGCAGGTTTAACGGGTCCAGTAGGTGGAACGGGACAACCGGGTTTTGCAGGGATAACTGGAATTTCAGGTGTCACTGGTCAGCAAGGTAAACATCTTGTTTATTAAACTAATCTTAATAACTGACAGGTCATAGTGAAAACATAAATGCAGCTTAATGTTTGTATGACCGGTTTGCTTTCAAATGTATCAGTTAAAACGTAAAGAAGTTTGCTTAACATCTAAAATTAATGATGTAAATCCAGTATAATTTCACATACAACTCATTACAAGTAGACATATTCTCCGTTGTCACTTAATGTAGATAAAAGCAGATATATTAAATGTGTGCTACTGTCATATTTCAGGTATAAAAGGAGATCGGGGTGGCGTCGGTTTACCTGGTATCACTGGACGGATTGGTCAGACAGGAGGGACAGGAGCACATGGCCAAAGTGGCGTTTCAGGAAGAACGGGTATCCCTGGAGCTACGGGAATAACAGGACCTCCAGGTTCTATTCAAACCTTTTCGGGAATTAGTGGAATTCCTGGTGCACCTGGTTTAACAGGACACACCGGTATAACGGGGACAGCTGGATCACCAGGTCTAGCTGGATCTGCAGGAATATCTGGGCAAACAGGAATAGCTGGAGCTCCTGGAAGGACTGGTATTACTGGCGTTTCTGGAATTCCTGGAGCAGCAGGCCTAGCAGGTTCGCCTGGTTTTACTGGAATGACAGGATCAGCTGGTGTTGCTGGTCAATCGGGTAGAACGGGTTCTGTTGGTAAGAGGCTATGATTTATTACGTCTGTATTTACACGAAGTAGTTACATTTAAATGTTTGTACAGCTGTTACATTATGTAGCGTATCAAACATTAAAATTGTTGAATAGAATAATGATTGAAAACATACTGAATTGTGATGTCTAAATTAGGTTAACGTAGATATTATATAGACTCTAAATTATTTAAGTAGTTCTGCGTACATAAATCTCACGACTTTGGTTTAACTACAAGGTCCTGCTGGAGCTGCTGGTATTTCTGGACACACGGGAATGTCCGGGTCAACTGGCTTGGCTGGTCGTACAGGAGTCGCTGGTCCTGCTGGCCAAACAGGAATATCGGGTGTATCAGTCACCGGTGTCACAGGTATGACAGGTCCAGCTGGTCATCCAGGTGTTACAGGCGTGTCAGGCATAACTGGAGCTCATGGAATGACCGGAGCATCTGGTAGCACTGGACCTGCAGGAGCTAGAGGTTTGTAATGTAGTTTTAAAAGAATGAACATTTTTCAATGGAAATTCGATCATCTAAAAGAAAATTAAAATTCACATCTATTAAATATTTTAAAGATAATGCAACATTCAAATTATAGTGGAAATGGTCGTCAAGTATAAATTTATTACTAATAACAGTAATAAAATTCATAAATCTAAACGTTACTGATGTACAGAATGTAACAAATGTATTGTTGTATTAATAACAGGACAAGCTGGAGCCTCTGGTTTACACGGAGTCACTGGAATAACGGGAATGAGTGGCCTGGCAGGAATACCAGGCTTACTAGGGGCTACTGGAATCGCCGGATCCAGAGGACATACTGGCCAAACTGGAATATCAGGTCAAACAGGAGCAATAGGCATGAGTGGTCAGACAGGTATATGAATTGTTATTAACATGTTTTCTGTCAATATATAAAAATACTATACACAATCTTATGTCTGAGTTGCAAGGCTCAAACTGATTAAAATGATAAACTGAACATGATTTAATAAACTGTTTTTTAATTTAATATGCTTTGGTATTTTGAACAGAAATGTCAGAAGGAATGGGTCTCTGGCGTTGATAAACCATGCTAGTCATTCTATCATATTTAATTGTTTAATCATGATATATGGTAGCGCTGAAACAAATAATTAAAACAGTTTCCTATAGATTGTACAAAAAGTAATTAGTAGTAAGCATTAAGACACCAAAGGTTTTCATTCAAGAAATATTTGTCTAAAAATCTGTAATGCCTAGATTTGATAACGGCTGCGATAACAGACTCAAGTCTTAATAACGTTAACTGGATTATGTCATTGAAGGGCCCCAAGGTGTTGCTGGTGTGACGGGAACCACGGGCAGTGCCGGACAGAAAGGAGAACGAGGATTCGTTGGAATATCCGGACAGACTGGGGTTTCAGGCTCTGCAGGAGCGGACGGACGTCATGGTGCTGTAGGACAGAGCGGAATGACAGGCGAGTTCTGGTTTGCCGTGACTGTTCACTGGCGCCTGTAGATAAATGTCACATGACTTAACTGGTTACAGGATTCTTGTTTTCGAAATCAGTTTGGTTTTAAAAATGTTCTTTTATATTTTGTATTAATTGGAGTTTTGAAACAAAGTTCTTCAATCCATCATTGGCATATTTAATGGAGGGAAAATTAGTATTTACACACGTTTATTTATTACTGAAACTACTATACCTGAACTGATAATTCTTCGGTTAAACTTTCTACCCTTATACTGCTGATGATGTTCGTACCATTTTCATAATTGTTAATATTAATAGGAATTCCTGGAGGTACTGGTCTCTCCGGTGCTACCGGAATTGTTGGGCTTACCGGACAGTCTGGAGCTACAGGTCCTCAAGGTCAGGAAGGTGCCACAGGACTAACTGGACAAGCAGGTTCTGCAGGTATTTCTGGAGCGACAGGAGCTGCAGGTGCAAAAGGTGAAAAAGGATCAATAGGCTTTTCTGGAGCAACTGGACTAATGGGCAAGTATCAGTATATTGTAAACGATGCTTAACTTTTGCTGCCAGTATGAAACAAAAATGGAAACGACCGACTGTAGGCAAATATCAATAACACGCTGTAAAATGTTAGTTTTTGAATCCATTAAATAAAACGTTTGCAATTAAACAAGGACTGTAAGCATGTCAATGTTTGAACAACTTAGAACTACATGTAGGGCATAGCTTCGTTTCTCTGCGCCCAATACCGAAATATTCTTTTTCTATCTCATGTTTTGAGACTGAAAGAATCAATTACCAATATTCCAGGCCAAAAATGGTCCAAATATCATTATGCCAGGAAACGAGAGCATTACACAAGATAGACTAGGAGTACACAGATAAAAATGTGCGCCTCTTTACACCTGTGCCCCATAGTGAGTCCATTGTTACGCACCTGAATAAGATTATATATTAATAAAATATTTTCTTACTATTTCAGGTGCACAAGGTATAACGGGACAAACGGGAGGCGCGGGTTTTCCAGGAATCTCTGGAAGATCCGGTGATGCAGGAATATCAGGAATGACTGGACGTAGTGGGGTAACTGGAGCTATAGGTCCTCGAGGGCCAGCTGGTTCTACTGGAGTGCGGGGTATGTTCTCCTGCTGCAGCTACAGCTCCACAGTATTTTCTTAGCAATTTTCAGTCAGGTTTTACTGTCATAAGTTACTAATGGACCAGAAAATTAATTATTTCATTATGTTAAAACAAATATGACTAAACATTTTCGTCCAGCATTTTGTAACAAATGAAGTCGAATATTCTGATTTCTTGGAATCATTGTACTTTAGAAACATAGCATACGATTTGACTTTGTTGTCGGGTCTTAAAATGTATTCTGAGAAAGCCGATCAATGACAAATGTGTATTTTTATATTAAGGTTTTGCTGGTGTAAGCGGAATGACTGGACTGCAGGGTGCTGCTGGTGTTACTGGACAGTCCGGAGCTGCAGGAGCTAAAGGAGCTAGAGGCGCATTGGGTGTTACAGGTTTGTTTTAGCATTTTTGAAAGTCAGGACTACGCTATTATTGTTACCCACTAATTGATCTGCTTTAAGTATTGTTTTGTAGTACAAGTTTATTATTAGCGCATATTGATATCTTTTCATGTTTACATTATCTGAAATGTGCGAATATTAACTGTTTTAATTATGAAGATAATTTGATGTCATCGATTAGGTGAATGAATAGCAACTGTCCATTTCAATAGTTTTTATTTATTTACTACTTGTATCTATCAGTATAGTTTTAATGCAGAAGAAAAATGAATTTTCATTTCTCCGTCTATAAAGATAAGCTGTTTGCTCAATATAATACTGTTCACTTGTCACTATTCTGTAGGATGAAACGTTCGGAAATTACTGAAATTCTATTATTTGAGACGATGCTCAAACTAAATCACGTCTTTCAGGAATGACTGGTGTGTCTGGATTAACTGGCAGCCAGGGAGCGGCTGGTGTCGCTGGGTTGACTGGAATGTCTGGTGCTTCAGGAAATGCAGGTCCTAGTGGAGCTACAGGTGTCTCGGGTATCCCAGGTCTGCATGGATTCACAGGATCTACAGGAGCCAGTGGCGCAGTTGGATCTCAGGGCGTAACTGGTGCTCAAGGTTAGTGATCTTCATGAATGAACCTTTTAAACGTTATACAATTATAGACGTTTATATGAGTTGATGCACAAGAAAAATAATAATATGGCGTTTTCATTCCTATTTTCATCTGTATTTCAGGCCCAGCAGGTATAACAGGATCGCCAGGAATAACAGGTATCTCGGGCTCATCCGGAGTCCCAGGATTACACGGAATAACAGGGCTTACGGGTGTTCCTGGTGCGATTGGTAAAACAGGACCTATAGGAGTACAGGGATTCCCTGGCTTTACTGGTGTGACTGGTATACCAGGTAGCAAAGGAGACGTAGGCTCTAAGGGAGCAGCAGGTCGTGATGGTATAACTGGTTCTACAGGACTACCTGGTAGTATAGGTATACAATTTGTTAAATTCCCCAGTTGTTATGCGTTAGTACATTAATGCATTGCATTCATTCAGTAGATTCGTCTCCCAAATGAACTGAAGATATATAAAACAAAACAAAAATCATTGTCTATTAAAATGAAGTTACCAAAATAAAACAATTTACACAGAATTCAGATAAGACAATTCTAATATTAGTTGTGGGTACTTTTGTATTATTCCAAATGTATATTCGCTAATTCGTTCTTTCACAAAATATTTTGTTTGTCATTGCAGGATCTCCTGGTTTTATTGGCATGACAGGCATAACAGGGGTCACAGGCCCGGCTGGAGCTGAAGGAATAACTGGAAGGACTGGATCGGGGGGACAGCCTGGTGTGTCTGGAGCTACAGGGTTTGTAGGATTAACTGGCAGGAGTGGTGTAACTGGGTTACCAGGAGCTACTGGTGCCCTTGGTTTCAAAGGTCAAAAAGGAATTGCGGGATCTCCAGGCTCTACAGGTGTTACAGGCGTTCACGGTTCTAAAGGAGCCGCAGGTGTGTATAATTGAAGAGAGAGAGAATGAGCCTTGATACAGCCACTTACATTTTAACCAGTTCCATCCGTCTCCAAATGTGCAAAGTACCTACGACTCAATGATTTAGACAACGTTATGTACCTTCATGACCTAGATAAACTTAACTTGCTTCGTTTAGATAAAAGCAATATCTGGGGATGCCTTCAGCACATTCCTTTTCTTTTTCTCTTTTCTTAGAAAATATGCTTGTAACCTATTAAGGACATTCATTCACAGTTCAAATAACGGGCATTCTTAGTAACACAATAGTGACTGTAATCGTTTTTTGTTTTATTACAGGAATCACGGGAATGTCTGGTCTCGGTGGTTTAACAGGAATGTCGGGTGCCACAGGACTAGCTGGTGCTAAAGGAGAGCCCGGTGCTACAGGACTAGCAGGAAGGACTGGTTTACAAGGACTTGGAGGCGTTGCTGGGCTTGCGGGTCACACTGGTATGACAGGACATTCAGGTCACACAGGAATAACTGGAGCAAAGGGATTATCTGGACAAACGGGTGCTACAGGTATTCAAGGTCCCGCAGGAGTTACTGGCCTTTCTGGATTGCATGGGGATGCTGGTATTACTGGACTGACTGGTCAGGCTGGATTTCCTGGTCTGACTGGTTCTATAGGAGCAAAGGGATCGCCAGGAGCTGCTGGAATTTCAGGCAAAACGGGATTTTCTGGACACACTGGCCATACTGGTGTTACTGGACCCCCAGGACTTACGGGACAAAAAGGTATTCTATCTTATGTATGTCTATACATATGTACTATCATTTCTTTTTCAAATCCGTTATTGCTATTCATATTGCTATTATTGTTGTAAGGAAGGTATTTAAGTTAAATATTATTTGCAGGAGAAGCAGGTGTTACGGGATTTTCGGGAATGACAGGACCTCAAGGTGGTTTTGGTCAAACTGGACTACAGGGAGTTTCCGGATTAACTGGTTCTGCAGGCATACCTGGACGAAAGGGATCCGCTGGTGCTACAGGTTTCACAGGAATGACTGGCATACCTGGATCCACAGGTATACAGTATATTATCATCTGAATTTTTAAAATATTTATGTACAGTGCTATTTTCCATAGTATAATTATTTCTGATACAGTAGACATTTTTATAACTTTCTCACTATGAAGTCTTTAATCATCCAGTAATAATGTACAGATATATTCATACTGTTTTATATATGTCAATTCATCTGATGATTTTTATTAATTACAAATGTTTTGTAATACTTACATAGGTCCAGCTGGGTTAAGCGGTCTGGATGGTCCAGCAGGGTTAACAGGCACTACAGGACTTCAAGGTGTAGCTGGAAGAATAGGCCCACATGGACAAACAGGCGTGTCAGGAACTACTGGAATAACTGGTATTACAGGCGCCAAGGGAGAGAAAGGAAATGTCGGCAGTCCTGGTGTTAAAGGTTCTGTAGGAGCCGCTGGAATTACTGGCATGACCGGTACAACAGGACAAGCCGGTTCTCTTGGTTTACCAGGGTTGACCGGAATGTCTGGCATGACTGGTCCTAGAGGATTTAAAGGAGACAGGGGCTTAAGTGGTCTTTCAGGTTTGGTTGGTTTAACTGGAGCGACTGGAATTCAAGGAAACGATGGTGCGGCTGGAATAACTGGGTTCACTGGATTTACTGGAGTCGGTTTACATGGAATGACGGGCCTTTCTGGCATTCCTGGTAGACCTGGACACACTGGAATGACGGGCCCAACCGGACCAGTTGGAAGGATAGGTGCACAAGGAATAGCAGGTTAATTTTCCTGTTTGTTAACTAGGAATCCGAAGAACCGATGATCTGAATCGACAATTTAATTCATTAAAGTAAATAAAATGA
Source organism: Chrysomallon squamiferum (assembly GCA_012295275.1). Lineage (NCBI taxonomy): Eukaryota > Metazoa > Mollusca > Gastropoda > Neomphalida > Peltospiridae > Chrysomallon > Chrysomallon squamiferum. Next base: position 4,032,127 of record CM022669.1, read on the forward strand.
AATATTTGTATTTTCATGATAAGATAAGGCTTCAATTTAAGACAAATATTACTATTTGATACAAAATGATATTTGATCATTATTTACAAATTACGACCAGTAATGCATTCCAGTATTATTTTTTTTTATTACAGGTTTAACTGGAGTTAGTGGACTCCCAGGCTTGCCAGGCGTTACTGGTCCACAAGGCTTTCGCGGTGCCCATGGATTTGCTGGCCTTCCTGGTCTGACTGGACAAACTGGACCCAGAGGGAATCCTGGTTTGGCTGGTCTACCTGGTCTTGCTGGTGCCCAAGGCTTAAGTGGAAGAGATGGGGCCAACGGGATGACTGGAATGTCCGGTGTTCCTGGGCCATCAGGTGACTGTAATTAAACTCTAAAATAGTTTCTGGAAAATTAAATTAACTTGCTGATAAACTGGATATTCAAAATTTAAAAGACAAATTCCGTTGCATTGATTGAAAGGTATTTAGTGTTATTAAAATTCCTGGCTATAGGAAAATGCAGTTTGCTGTTAATCTGTTAGAATAATTTTAAAGTATCAGCACCAGCTGTCCTAGTAGTCAATAAACCATTAAGAAATTAACACATAACAATGTTAATTTCAAAACGTATTCTATTCATTACAGGCTTACATGGTGCTGAGGGTATAACAGGAGTAAGTGGGGCTACCGGATCTCCAGGATTAATTGGAATAACTGGAATGACCGGACAGCGCGGTCCAGCTGGTCAGAAAGGTGGACAAGGTGTCACTGGAATCGCTGGTCAGCTAGGTCCACAAGGTTTCCAAGGTATCACTGGACACACGGGTGCTGCTGGTCCTCGAGGACTGCAAGGTCTAGCAGGTAAACATTATATGAAAATGAATATAATTATAGACTTTATATCGATCTGTACAATAACTGAAAAGGAACTATAAATTCCCATCTATATATATATCTGTGAAGCTGAATTTAATTTTCTATTTCTTTAAAGCAGCTTTCAGCTATACAGTGACATACAAGATAGATAAGAAACCGAAGTTGTCACATTTCCTGCCTCTGTAATGACTGAATCCACCAGTGTATACAACATGCATACATGTTCTCTTGATGTCTATCTAGGAGAATAGGTCAACAGCAATAATATTTTTAAATGAACTTTTCAGGTCCAGAAGGCCATACTGGTCTGCCTGGCCCGGCTGGCCCAAAAGGAGAACGTTCTGGTAAGTACTGTCATGCAGAGAAGTTGTAACTGTAATGATTTGATGATTTTTCTTCTAATTTGGAAACAAAAGATAATGATAAAATACTGGCCAACATTACTTGTTTTGGTCATCTGACTTGCTACCATTTTTATGATTGATTTATAAAAAAAAATTTCAAAGATTTTACTTCGTAAGTTTTGTTTTAGTCCAGTTTACAAAATAGTTTAAGGAAACACAAGTTTGTAACCAGAACTCATTCTTAATTAACAGATCTCGTGTTCTGCAATGCCAGCAATGCCACACCTTGCGATCACTACTGTGTTGATATCTGGACTGGACATGAATGTAGATGTTACGAAGGTTATCGACTAGCAAACGACTCTAAAACGTGCATAGGTTGGTACACGTCTTTAATAAGGATTAAACATTACGCAAAACATGTTATTTTGGCACCAAGCAAAGTTTCTTCCCTTGATTACTGTGAACTTAATTCAGTCACTGATACTCGATTTTGTTTTGTCGATTATTTCATAACCTTAACTTTGAGAGTGATTATTTTCTGAATATCATATCTCAAATGAGGAGACCAAGGAGGCATCCATATTGGGCTGCGCTTATGGCATCATTTGACCTTCATCCAGACTCGATTCTGTTCATTATACGACAGTGCCGAGAAAATCACATTGTGTATTTCTATTCTCCTCGCTTTGACTATGTTTTTCTTGTTACTTTCTGACATAACTCCGCCCACATCACTCGTCATACCCTTGATTGGCAAATATTTACTCTTCGTCCTAATTGTCGTGTCGATGTCCATCTTCTTGACAGTCTACACTCTACATATAAACTATAATGCTCCCACTACTCACAAAATGTCGCCATGGGTCCGGAAAGTATTTACAGAAATACTGCCTAGAATTCTTTTAATGAAACGTCCCGTTTTCAGGAAATATCCCACTATTACTGTTAGAACTTGTAATGGAACTGAAATAAAAGAACAGCGCGCCACGTCAGCATCACGTGACTGGCATACATATGAAAATGTCAGACGACAGCCGTCGGAGGAACCCGAGGAAACCCGAGTCAGGTACTCGCCAAGAGTGAGAGAGGCCTTATATGGAGTCAAATTTATTGCTGATCACTTGAAGAGAGAAGATGAAGATATGAGGGTTTGTAGACAGTTTCAAAAGTTCATAATTATATACAGGCTCACACTGTATATATATTTAAAATAAATAAATAAATAACAACTAATAATAACAATAATGTAATAAAAAAAAATATATATATATATATTATTTTGCTATGTGGGCCACCGTAAGGTGCCGCAATGTCTACAGATAAATGTCAGATGTTTTTTTTTCTTGTTTTTCTTTCTGTTATCGCTTAAGTCGAAATTATTTAAATTTTATTATTTATTTGTCATAATTACATTTTTACTTGTAATTAAATATATTTTAATACCTGCCGTCTAAATATAACTCTTCAGTTTATAAGGCTTCTTAATCATAATTATTATCTATTATTTTAGAATGTATATGCCTGAATGCATATGTGCCATATGGAGAGAGAAATAGATAGAAACACAGCTAGATAGAAAAGACAGAGAGACCGATTTTCAAACTGACACATTGAAATAGAGCTATAGATAGACAGACAAACAGACAGACAGACCGACAGATAGACAGATAAATAGATAGATAGCTAAGCAGATAGGTAGACAAGTAATTGGGAGAATTGATTAGTGATAGACTTACAGAAGAAGGAGACACAGACAAATGTTTTTGAAAATATGAACATACCTGGTTCTATTTTTAACAGTTTTCAATTTTCATGAAACAACGCACACCTATTTAAAATAAACAAATAACGAACTAATTATAGATTTATTTTCTTTTATAGGAAGTGCGGGACTGGAAGTACATTGCTATGGTGATGGACAGATTTTTTCTGGTGATATTTACAACAGCTTGTTTCTGCGGAACTGTCAGTATTTTCTTATTCGCGCCGTCTTTGTACGATCCTCGCTTACCGCTGGCCAATGAAGATCCAAATAACACATGTGTTTTCTGACGTTTTGTCTCTGCTTCACTTATCACTTGTTTTGAGTGGAACTAACAACGTGGCATCTTCAATGCCTTTAAACTATACGCAAGAAAAAAGAACGTAAAAGAATGGTTAGTCATTTGTATAAATATTAAATTAGTTACTAACATGCTGGCATATATATGTATGTATCCGATCCACGAACTTGTAGACACACACACACACACACACACAGATATAATATTATATGCACACTGACATTTACACACATATGTACTACATTGATAAAAATACGTACAAAAAATATGTAGAAACACAGTTTGTGTCTTAATCTGACAAAGAAATGTATTTTTTCAAACGTTTATGCTTTTTCGCTTCAAACTAAAAGGACTAATTATTTGTTTTATTCGTTAAACGGGAATTGTGGAATAAAATTAATTTCAAGTCGCAGTTTTGAAGTGTATATATTTTTTTTCAGTTTCTCTGTCTAAGAAACTACAAACAACTTGCACTAATACTTTTTAACATGACCAATATCTTTGGAAATTAATTCACAGCGCGTTCAATTTGCCAACTGTGAAGCCATTAAATCGTGTATGTTCATTTAAGTGAACTTGGCTGATGCAGCTGGCGTTATAAAACTAATTCAACCAGGTGCGGGGCTTGTAAAATTAAAACCACATGCGGAATGTACAGTCTCTCTGATTGTTAGCATAACACTCCCGGCCTAAGATGTTCTCTGCGCTGCTTTATCGCATTGTAGATACACACAGCAAAGTCATTACAGACTGCATCTCTCTTGCCAAAATTTTCCCTTAGCCTTTCCTTTTTCTTTCGAATATTGCTCCGGAGTATATAACTTGATGTCATCCGTGTCCTGGGCCTTATTAACCCTAAGGTTTCATGGATTTCGTGTCTCACTTCGGTTAAAACACCTTTAACCATGAAAAACATACGGCACAGATAACACTGCCGCAGAAAAAAAAAAAAAAAAAATAAATAAATAAATAAAATAAAATAAAATAAAATAAATAAAAATAAAATAAAATAAAATAAAATAACATAACATAACATAACATAACATAACATAACATAACATAACATAACATAACATAACATAACATAACATAACATAAAATAAAATAAAATAAAATAAAATAAAATAAAATAAAATAAAATAAAATAATTAATAAATAAATAAATGAAATAAATAAATAATATTTATGGGCCACTTGGTTTCAGCGTATTGAGCCTTATTAATAATATGGCCCTTATAGGTGCCTGTGCCTTTCACACAGATGAAGTTTCTTTTTTTTTTTTTTTTTTTTTTAATCTCTTTATGTTTGCGTTAATTATATCATTAAAATATACCATTAATATAAAAAGTATGAAATGTCAAATGACGACATTATTATTATTATTATTATTATTATTATTATTATTAGTGATAGTAGTAGTAGTAGTAGTGGTAGTAGTAGTAAAGGTAGTAATAGTAGTAGTAGTTCTAATTAATTGTCTTAAATTATTCTAATAAAAGCTGATTTTATCATTAATATTCCATCCCCTGCTACAAACCGAATTATTGTCCATGTGATAGACGAACGTCAACATCAGAGCTGTGATAGAAAGTAGTATCAAATACGTTTAGTGCGTTCTTTGACATATTTCACGTTCCAACCAGCTCCTTATGGCCGTTTTGTCAACAGTGATGCTCTGTATCGAAATGGAAATTGGGAAGGTATATATAAAATATTCCTTCTTGCTAATTTTTAAGAAAAGTCCTTGATAAGTTGGTATTGAAATCTCTCGTTCATATTATGTTGCAAAGAAAACACTAACTTGGCAACGATTAAACGTGTTCTTATTTATGTTCACAGTCATTCGGTAGGTAACGTTTTGTATATTTTTTGTCACTGGACTGCTTTGTAAAAGATTAAGGTTTTCAGTATGTTTTTTCTGAAAAGATGTTAATCGATCGTTAACAGGTATTGTTACTATCATTATCGCTTTAACAGCCATTAAAAAAAAAAAAAAAAAAAAAAAAAAAAAAAAAGACAATATTATTAACATATAAGCAGATTGCTAAAACATCCAGAAATTTGTCTTTTTCGTTATATATCTTTTACTCTTTTTTTGTTTGTTCTATAAGATAAAAGATAATAAAATATTTGTGTGCTACTCTAAAGCCAACACTATTCCTACTGCTCTGCAGCTAAAAGTACTACTACTACTACAATTACTGAAAACATTACGATAATCGTATACAAGGACCGGAAATATTAAGCGATGATAATTAGAACTAATAAGCATATTAATTACAACTGAAAAACAAAAAAAAAAGGTAAATAAAATCCAAGTTTGTACATAAGCAGAATAGTTAATTATTTTATTTTATTTTTATTAATTAATAATGTTCTCCTTTAACTGTAGAACGGAGAATCCCTCTTCGCACTGTAGTTTCTGATTAAGTGTTAAGTTTTGCGAATATCAAAAAAATAAATAAATAAATAAAATAAAATAATAATAATAATAATAATAATAATAATAATAATAAATAAATAAATAAATAAATAAATAAAAAAAAAATAATAAAAAGTTAATGGAGCAGATATCTGTGTCTGTGTTTGTAGAAATCAAAAACACAGGAAGGTAGAATGATGTGAACAAGAGGTCAAATATACACATTTGTAGTGTTCATTACTGATTCAGATTAATAATATTATTCAGTTTAAATGGTTATTCATTTATGTTTTATTTGTGTTTCTTTTTACTGGATAATGGCTCGTTTACCCAGAATTAGGACGGGTTTTAAAAATATATCAAATTATGTTTACGTTCCAATGAACTAGTGATAAAAAATATTTCGAAATTATGTTTTGTAAAACGTCCTCAAGTATGTCTTTCGTTCGGAATACGTCGGCCAGTTACGATTCTTCAATTGGCTGGTTGCATCGGCCGAGGAGTTCCGAAAATGGAAAACACATAATTTATGGAGGTTACCTTATAAAATGTTCTACCAGAAGATTTCTGATAAAGATACAAATTAAAAGTGAATCCTTCAATACGGTAGTTCACTTCAGTACATGTTATAGTTACATTTTATTTATTTTTTAGAATTATTATTATTATTACATCATTTTATTGCAGTTTATTTAATTGGCCAATGAGCAATTCACCTAGACGAATTCAGTTGTTGAAATGTAAAACGTAATTATTATTATCGTAATGGCGTCCGAACGATTGAAAAGATTGAACTTGGAAGTAAATTATATGTCAAGGCCTATGGTATTCAGGTTAACCACAAACAGAGAAGGCAGGTCTATTAAATTAAACCTTAATCATTGTTATGTAGTCGGAGTTGTGGACAAAATAAAGATTAGATACTGCCACTTGCTATTGTTGATCAAGAAACATGGAGTGCAGTTTGTTGCATTATCACAGTACGGCAGTGACAGAAAACAATCAACGGTTTGTCATTTGGAAACAAAGTTGATCAAATGTCTGATGAAATCACGTAATTATTCTGTCAGCCTCTCAGTCTGTTGTAAATTGAATGTCTAACATTCAATTTTTGTCTTATCAGAAATTTGGATGTTAGTTTTAGTTAATCATAATGATAATGCCTCGAATATAAATGATACTACATGTAACAATCAATTTTCTAGTACTGTCATTTATTAATTTAAATAACATTTATGGCTGTGAAGGAAAACTCAGTTATTTTAAAATTTATAAATTGATAATATATATATATATATATATATATATATTATTGTTATTATTTATTTTATTTTATAAATTTTTTAATAATATATGCATTATTTTATACTGAAATGCTGCTTTCCAATAACTGTCATAATACAAGTTTACCAAAAATATCAAAAAAACAACCCAACTCCATCTACAGTAATCAACAATAATATATATTTATTTCTGTATATATACATCTTTCTACTAATGTTAAAAAAAAAGTACAGATACATATTTAAATAAAACAAGTTTAATTTTTAAGGTATTTCATTTTAATTAAACCAACTAAAAAGAGAAAAAAGAAGTAAAAATACCTGTATAAATAATAACAGTCAGGTTTAATGTATTAAGTTTTAGTCAGATTACACTTATTATGACAAAATATGTGATTCACTTATTTAAGAAATGTAATAAATCATACAGTAACTGAAATAAGAAAATTGCTCTTCCCATATTAGTTCATTTTACCTTGGTTAAATTTGATAAAATGTATATAAATAAGTCGTTTGATTATTTGTAACTCTTAAACCAAACCTTTAATATGGAAAAACGTCTAAATATATCCTGCATTTCTTCTGACTTACATTTATTTGTTATTTTCTTTTGCTGTTTTTTTTTTTTTTTTTTTGTCTTAATTATTAATGAAGTAAAACAAACAAACAAATAATAATAATAATAATAATAATAATAATAATAATAATAAATAAATAAATAAATAAATAAATAAATAAAATAAAAAAATAAAAAAATGTAGTTTTAAAATATTTTCACACTGCCATTTTTTTTTGTAATCATATTTGAGGTTTTTCATTCTAGGCAGACCAATATAGTCCAATTCTTTATTTTCTGTTTTAGTAAAAAATATTATTTTTAAAAGTGGCATTTAAATGTTTTATATGAATGTTATTTAATTATTACTCTTAATTATAATCAATATGTCAGCGAAAACAAAAACATAATAACTTGAAAGTGTGAAAAAGAATTTTCTTAGACTGCCAGAGATACAGTCTAAGTCTTGTTTTCAGAAAATAATATGATCTAATTTTTCCTCTTCAATATTCAGACACTCAAGTTGAAGGTATGGATGACATCGTGTTTCAAAAGTTGCTAGTCCTGTAGTGATGGTTTTTAACAAAAATTCTGAAAATAAAACAAATATATAAATTAACATTAAAAAGTTAGTAAAAATAATGTAATATTAAACAGAAACAACTGTAAACATAATAAAATGCATCAGATTAAATTATTGTGAAGATTTACTGTTTCATATACTTAGTGAATTGCCTAATTGTAGTTTGTAATTGGTACAAAAACAAAACAAAAAACATGATATGTGATCCCAAACTTATTCCAAACATCTTGAGGTTAATCAGCTTGTAATTATAAACCAATGTTAAATAATTTGTTATCTACATGTCCATAAATATCATTAATTAATTATCAGATCTTAACTTTATCATTATAAAATGAAATGTGACATATGAACTGAATTATTAAAAAAAAAACCAAGGGACTTGATATGGCACAACATATGACACAAAATAAAATGTCACGGTTAACACTTAAGAATTATACATGAAGAATATTTAGAGAATAATTAAAAATGCAGCAACAAAAATTAAGATTTGAGTCCAGAAATCGGCAGTTTTGTATTTTGTTTTAAAAAAAAAATAAAATAAAAATAAAATTAAATTAAAAAAAGTAAAATAATAATAATAATAATAATAATAATAATAATAATAATAATAATAATAATAATAATAATAATAATAATAATAATAATAATAATAATAATAATAACAACAACAACAACAACAACAACAATAATAAAATATGTTATAAAATTTTTCAAAATAATTAAAAAAGAAATAAATATCTTAAAATTAGATAGCTTAAAATATTAAAACACTGCCCCCACTCAGTCAGAATAATTAATTTTCAATGTATGTAATTAAATACCTTGTAAGGTGCTATAGAATATGTATATAAGACTGAAAAAAAGAAAATGTGCATCTTATGGCACTGTAAAATGTTTAAAAATTGAATAAAAGCTTGGTAAGTTATTAAAACAACCATAGGACACATTTTTACTGAAGTAATATGGCAGAGTGAAAGGTAACGCACCATCTATTGTCAAGTTGTTGATATTCATTGATCCACGCTTAACTCTCATGTAAACACATCTTTTCACTTGGAAGCTGTCACAAAGCAGCATAAGAAAACTTTTCACAGGTGAATCAACTTGATTATATCCAGAAAACTATAAATAAAGCACCAATATTAGCAATGAGTGGGTGTGTTTATGCATGTGCATGTGTGTGTATGTCAGTGTGTGCATTTATTTATTTATTTATTTATTTATCTTTTTATTTTATTATATTTTATTTTATTTTATTTTATTTGTATTCCATAAAATCCAGTGAATATCGAACACTCTCATTATAGTTAACACATTTTTTCAAAGTAATTTTTAAATTAATACCGGCTTTAATAAATTAACGAGATGTTAAAATTACCTGATTAACAAAAACCTCTCCCTGCTGCTGAAGAACTGTCTGAAGATCCTTCCATTCTTCACAAGATAAACACAGAAGTCTGCGAACAAGATCAGCATTGCGAAATGAAACCACAGCAGAAGCACTTCCATCATCAACCAGAACACTTTACAAGTAAAATAAACCAATAAATAAATAAATAAGTAAATAAACAAATAAGTAAACAGAATAATAAATAAAAAATGGCAGACAGGAATAATCTAAAAAGTACTATCTTTATTTTTATAAATGGATATTTGTACTAAAATGTTTTTAAAAATAATAAGAAATTATTCAGAAACGAAACCTAAATATTTTCAAAACTTAATACAAAAAAATATATATTCAGAATCTTATGAATAATAACATGCTTTCATTTCAGTAATAAAATAACAACAGTTTAATATGAAACCTGGCTTGTGCGGATACTTCCGATGAACTGATGCTACTGGCACATGCTTTGAGAGTAGAACTTGAGTTGTAACCTGTAGGTACCATGCGTAAACACAGTTTCATGAATGTGCAGATGTGACAGTTGACTTGAAAATGTCCTGGTGTAGAGTTATTGTACAAATCTGCTAGAAACAGTGGCTTAGATATTAGAACTTCATCTTTAAATGTGTGCAGTGCTGGCTGTGATAACAAACTAAAAAAAAAAACAAAAAAACATTCATCACATAATAAATTTCCTGTTCCAACTTTTAAATTGGCTTCTCATATGTAAATTGCTATTTTTTGGTAAATTCCTATTCCAACTTGTGGCTCCTTAGTGGCTATGACATGGATTTTGATACTAGCTTGTGCACCAAAACTGGCAAATCATATGCTGTAAAAACTGTTTACTGTTTACAGCAAATTCCCAATCTAGCCAGCACCATAAGATGTATGCATTATATCTATGGCAAAATGCTTATAAACACTTCCACATTTCTCACTGATAAAAGTAGTCCACATTTCTCACTGATAAAAGTAGCCCCTGAATGGCAGTTGTGGATAATCACTCTCATGAATGTTATTATATTTAAAAAAAAAAAAATAAAAAAAGTGTTAAACTTGATGCAAATAAATATTCCCTGTGATGTTAAATGGTCATCAACAGATTTAAACACAGATTTTTTAAATAAAAAAAATGAAGGTAGGAAATAAATTAACATTTATCTATTTAAATTACAATTTAATATCAATTCTTAGCCAAGTTCCTGCTAAAACAAATTAAATGTTTTACTATAAGTGTTTTATCTATCACAGTAACAGGTGCACCCCCCCACCCCCCACGCACACAACAGAACTTTGTGTAATCTATTTACCTAGAAGTATCTGAATGGATTTTAAACACAGACACAGTGGACACTGGGATGAACAGACAGTACACAGTACCAGCTGCTGACAGGTGTCTTTCCAGGCGAGTAAACATCACACCCGCACCAGGTACCAGTCCCAGGGGATAGGACAGATTAGTCAGGTTCATGTAGACACACACAGAACTAGTCTGACTCGCACCAACCTGAACACACAGACTTGTACCATACATCACTGATATACCTGCAATTGTAATCATTATGATCTTTTTAAATTACATAAATCTTTACCATCATAACAGATATACCTGCAGTTATATTTATTATAATAATAATTATCATCATCTTAATAGTAATCACTATAAGAATCAATATATTTTTTAAAAATTACATGTATATAAGTTTTCATTCATCACAAATTGTTTTGCAATTATAATCATCATTGCTTTTATAATAATTATTTTTATGACAAACATTTCAGTTGTTAATATTTTTAAAAAGTAATATCAAAATTTGTTTATTTATATATTTTATTTTAATCTATTCTATTCTGGTTTTTTATTTTAACTATATTAAAAATGTATATAAAAAAAAAAAAATAGTTTAAAATGTAACTAAACTGATATCTGTAACTTAGTGGCATTTCTTATGATGTTGCTAAATTAACAAAATGTTTAATTTGCCAAAACATCTTTTTGATATTTACTGATGGAATACTACTTTTACATTACCCTAAATAAAAAGAAATGAATTTAAAAAAATACAATACAATAAAAAAAATTAAAAAATAAATAAATGTAAGGGATATAAAATAATATCCTCCTCCATTCAATCACAAGATGTTATTACTGGCATTCAGTTAAATTAACCTAGAATTATGATTTTAACATCAAATTTAACATCAAACTTAAGATATGATTATTTTCAACAAACCTGATGTTTTATTTCTGTTGTCTTGTTCATCACTGCTGCACATTTTAAACACCTTTGTGTCAGGCAAATGTTTCCTGGACAAAATTGTACCCTTAATACTCACTAAAGTACCTGAAAAACTATGAAAAACAATATTTAAGGATATTATTAATTTATAAAATATTGTTACAAAAGAAAACATTTCATAAATTTTTCTATCTGTTAAAAACCCAAATAAATGTTTTAATTTCTTATTTATTTATTTATTTATTTATTTACTGTTTTTGTTGTTACTGAACCTTTTAAATTATAATTTTCTTCATTATTATAATTCTTTCAAATTATCATTAGCATCATCCTTATTATTATCATTTTTTCATTTAATTATTTTTATTATTATTATTATTATTATTATTATTATTTTTTACTTTTTGTTTTCTTCTTTTGGACGTTTAAATAAATGTTGAAACAAACAATAATCATAGCACCATCTTAATACATTATTAACAGTAACAGTCAGTGAACAAGTGGTTGTGAAACTTGTTTCTACTACTCTGAGGTCAACTCTTATGAATGAACAGCAATGTCTCTTTTTCAAACACTATTCCATAAACAAAAATGCATATACATTCATAGGTGGATAAACTGACTATAGGAAATTGCACAGTAAGGGACTGATCCTGGATTATACTGAACTTCAGGACAACACTATTCTTTGATCGAACTACTAAATTATAAATATCAATATAATTTGGACAGAAAAATATTAAATACAAACCAAACCTTTCAGCTAATATTTCCTTCACTGTGACAAATGGGGCTGGTTCAAATTTTTGTCTGATTTCCTAAAGTTTAAACAAATTTACTGTGAATAAAATATAGATAAATCTTCAAATGAACAAAAATAAAAATAAAAATAAAAATAACTTATTAATAAAATAATAGTAATAATAATAATAATAATAATAATAATAATAATAATAATAATAATAAAATTCATGACAATTAAATAATTAGAATATACATTATTATCAGTAACTGCAAAACTGCATGATAAAGGAAGACCTGTGCCAGTTGTACAATAAGCTGCTTTTTTTTCTGATATCAGCAAAGGATCTTTTATATTCACTTTATAATAACATTATAACATACGACATATCAAATAGTTTTCTGAGTAGACAGAAGAATGCAAAAGAAGCCATTAGTTATCCCAAGCAAATAAATAAAGACTGGTTTCAAATTAGAAATCTGGATTAACATTTTCTACATACATTGCTATAGTTATTCAGCTAGCAAATAATTAAAGCTCAGAATAATTAGTCAAATTTTTCAAATAAAGTTGATACAAATTACACAAAATATACAAAATGAGGAAACATACTTTTGAAAATTCTTTTAGAATGACTTTTTCAATATTAATATCTTCATCAGCTTCAAAACACATCCTGGCTTTGGAAAATTCAACAGCTTTCTTTATCTTTGCTTCATAAAAGTTTGTAGCTTTAAACACAGGCTTGTTTGTCTCGGCTCTAAGTCTGTAAAATGTCTCTGTTTCCAAGGAATCGTACCATCTGACAGATTTGCCTGAGAAAACCAAAACTACTGGTTTAAACTTGTGTTCAGTCCTGACATCACACACAGAATTCTTTCCACCATCATCTGATATTCTCTGAGGGATTTTTGGATTGAAAGGTTCACAATCTGACGTTCTGTTTGAGTTTTCAGTACTTGGTAATTCTTTTGCCATTTCTGAATTGTATGGCTCATTAGCTGATATTCTGCTTTTGGTTTCACAACTGGATGGTTCATCAAGTGATATTCTTCTTTTGGTTTCAGATCTAGATGGCTCATTAGCTGATATTCTGTTTTTGATTTCTGAACCAGCTAAATCACAACCATGTGTAATTATTTTGACTTTTTCTTGCCTTAAAAAAGATTCCGTTAGTTCAGACTCATCGACAAAATAACCAAGAAGAGAGAATCCCAGTGACACACCAGAACTGAAAGATTTAACCATCAGAGATTCTAAATGAGTGACATACACCAGCTGAGAGTTTCTTTCAGAGAACTCCTTACCACTCACACCCAAACCTTCACCATCATCAGTCTTTAACAAGTTTGGAGAAAGTTTAGTTTTGACATTACTTTTCACTGGAGTAGCAAGAACAGTACAGTCTGTCAAACACAGCTGTAAATATATCACATAATTTGACTGAGGCGTCGATACTTCAACCCTGCCTAACTCTGTCTCTGGTTCACACACAGCACCACTGTACTCAGATACAATTTTTTCAGTTATGATTTCACCTTTATTTACACCTACAAAACATTTATTCAGTCCTGGCTGAGCTCTAGGACATGCTATAGGTTTTCCAGGTGAGATCTGAAGACAAGATTCGTCACAGGTGTGTTTGTGAGACACCTGAGGACACACAACTATGTCCATTCTTCCTGTGTCATCTGACAGGGTCAGATGTCCAGAGTCAGGAGAAAACTCAAATAATCCAGTGAGAATCTGGAGAAAAAAAGAATGTAATGTTATTTTAAATGGTGAATGATAAATTCAACACAATGATATGTGAATGTGTGCATAAATGATTGAACGAGAACATCTCAAATATTAATTATATAACCTATGTTTTGTGATAAAAACTTTAAAAAATACTTCGAAGTTCAAAACTAGGTATATATTATTTATCAATTTTATAATCTATGTTTTGTGATAAAAAAAATAAAAAAATACTTCAGAAGTTCAAAAGTAGGTATATACTATATACCCTGTGATAGAGACTGTAATAGTGAAACTTCTGGAACTTGTAAAGTAGGAACATACTGCATCCCATATTCTGATTTATGCAAACTTTAATACAGCAATTCCTTACCTGTTGAGGATTCTTCCCAATGACCTGAGGGAGATAACCCCAGCTATGCTGTTTACTGTAGGTGTGTTCAGAAACTTCCTCAGAAGAGTACATACTATTTAGGGTATCAGGGTTTGTTTCCAAACTTTTAGCTGAATGTATCAACTTTCTGATTTGTTGCAGCATGGGTATTCTTCTACTGGATGACTGGAATACAGTGAAGAAAATAGTTTGTGTATTACAACATCCTGACATAATTTTAATACAGTATTTAATTGCTTTTAATAAATATTATTGTACATAGTTTTGATTTATTGGTACCAAATCACTGGCTGCTGTGTGACTTACTTCCAAATCAAAGTAACAAAACTTCACTGTTTTATCATAATTATTATGATAATACTCAAAAATTATAACCCCTTTCCTTTTTAATTTAAAATCAATTTCTCCAAATAATTCCATGACTAATTTCATAATAAAAACATTTCTCTTAAGCTAAATAATAATCTATGTATTTAAAACAGAAATTATATTTGCTACATCTTCATCTTAACTAACAAAGTAAAATACCTCCAGTTCTGTTATCAGACAATGATGAGGAGCACTCAAAAACTCAGCAACCAGATTTCGTGAAGTCGTTTTCTCCATGTAACAAAATGATGATATAATTTGGAACATCACATCTTCAGTTTGTCTGTTGTCCCTGCAGATATTCAGTTCTGATTTTGAAAATATCAACTGCATTTTTATAAGGAAATATCTTGCATAATTTAACGAGTAAAATAAAAATTTTAAACCTACTGTATGAATTTTCATTTTAAAAATAGTACTGCAGTAATAAAAGTGCATTAATTTAAATTAAGTAAAATTTTATGAAAAAGATGGACTGATTTTATGTTGGAGGTAGATCTTACACAGCTACATGGTATCTGAAACCAAACATGTATATCACAATACTAATTATATTAGCTGTAACTTATAAACATAAAATCCAAATAGGATTTTATTGGTGAGTTCTTTTTAACTGCCATGCTAAAATAACAGAAAAATGAATAGAATATACTACTTCAGTTGTATGTGATCTTAAGATCAATATTAATATTTATACCTTTAGTGGTATGAACTAAAATTAATGGTCTAAATGCATGTATAGTTTTGTCTATGAAACAATATTATTAAATAAAACAACTGCAAAGATGAGAAATGGAAATATTCAGTAAAAATCATTGCTATTCTTTATTGTTAGAAAAGACTGGTTGTTACACATAGAAAACACTGAAAGTATTCTTTAAAAAAGTATTTAAACTGTTTGTACCTATAAAAAACATACTTTGAATGATCTGTTTATCAGTAATGTAAAATGTAAACTAAGAATGAATTCTGTTAAGATATTTAAGCAATACTAGTTACTAAAATTCCAGACATACTTAGTTTTGTTGTTAATTCTTTGAATCATGTTTAGTAGACTGTTGATCTCACTGCCATTCAGACCATACATCACAATAATCTGTACTACTGGATTATTTGGTGAAAACTGAGATACCTGCAGTGAAACAGAAATTAGGTGTGAAAATTCAAGAAAAAGGGCTCTATGATTATCTTAAGTTATCGAATACTTTTCCCTGGTTTTTGTATTTTTTCACTGCAATGTTTAGATTTGCTATAGACAACTATTACTAAATGTAAGGATTATAATAAATTTACATCATTATAAAAGGGTGTTTTTTTTGTTTATTTGTTGTTTAGTTTGTACAAATCATGCTATGTAGATCTTGCAGACTGAATTCATCAAGATGAACCAAAAATTAAAGAAATACATCAAGTAATTTGAAAGCATGATATATTAC
Source organism: Chrysomallon squamiferum (assembly GCA_012295275.1). Lineage (NCBI taxonomy): Eukaryota > Metazoa > Mollusca > Gastropoda > Neomphalida > Peltospiridae > Chrysomallon > Chrysomallon squamiferum. Next base: position 4,048,561 of record CM022669.1, read on the forward strand.
AAGACTATTTTTAGTTCCAACAAGCAAAACAATGATAATGTATCAAAGGCCATAGAGGTTCAAGTTTGTTCTTTTTCTCTTCTGTGGAAATATATTTATAAAACACCTCTTGTCTTGATGATAAACACTGATCATATATTTGTGCCTGTATTTGTTTTTTTATAAACAGTATTAATTATAATTAATATTATAAATTTGCTGCTGACACTTTAAATACCTTTGTGAAACTGGATGCTGAATCTGTGCACTCTTTTAACAACTTTTATGCATGATTTTATACAGCACTGAAGATGAATTTGGCTTTCCTGAAAAGATTAAGAAAGTAATGAATTCTAATATAGTAATTAGGAAGAAATATATATTTATATAAAATGTTATATTTTCTATACCAAATATTAGAGATAGAATGAATTCCTAAATTATTCATGTAACTACTTCTGGAAACAGAAATGTAAAACCAGAATAGCAGGTCAGATTAAGAAATATTCTTACTATAAAATGAAGATAAAATGAAAA
>CM022669.1:4049276-4069276 GCA_012295275.1 Chrysomallon squamiferum
ATGTTATAATAAAGATATACATCTAACCGGATAAATGGATTTTTAAGGATTTTTGAACAGATAAATAAACAGAAATGATTTTCATTAATCGACTATTGCCTATAATTATTGCTTTGTATTCAGCTATGATAAAATCTGCCAGTTGATGATGATGACAATGACGATGACGATGATGATGATTTTAATGATAATGAAGATAACAGTAACAATAATAAATAGATAAATGATTTCTTTCATGATTATTTTTGGTTGAATTAGAATTGTGTTTGTGTGTGTGTATGCTTAGGGTGTCTATGTGTATTTCTGTTTATTTTTTCTAAATTTTGTATTTCACAGTACATTTTTAAACTTTACATTCCTTAGACGTAAACGAATGCGATGTTAACACGACTTGCACGACAGGATACTGTATCAACACGGTGGGAAATTACCTGTGTTTATTTCTGACACAACAAGATGACACGGAAAGCAGTAAGCAATACATCAGTTACTACCAATACCATATCAGTACTGTAGATAATAAACCACAGGTGATGTAGTATAACTATTATATTCACAAATTTAGAACTGTTCGCTTATTTCAGTTGTTGTTAAAACACATGATTGGTTTTATTTATTGCAACTGTAAGTCTTTTTCCGTTTGTGTCCATTAACTTGTTTGTTAAAAGACGTGGTATGTACTTTCATATTTATGGAAAAGCGGGTATTAAATGTTGTTTATATCATTTAAAGAATAGCGCGTTGTAGTCGTTTTACATACAGTTTATACAAAACAGCAAAACCAAATGAACCCAATAAAGAAGAAACACCACTAATACCGAAGCAAACCTGTTAGTCGTTAAAACTAAATAGTGTCGAGTTGCTTAAGACAACTATTCTTTTACTTCTTTTTAACTTTTGCTTAAATTGTATGAGGATTATTGTTACTATGTTTTATAAATTGTATGTATGTGTGTGTGTGTCTGTGTGTGTGTGTGTCTGTGTGTGTGTGTGTTAGTATGTCTGTATGTATGTCCTAATTTTAGAAAAAGACACTTCAGAAGAAGAAAAGCCGTCAGCGCCTAGCGATGTCCAGAACGCACAATACACACATCCAGTCAAAGGTTTCACTCCGGCTGTGGCAGCCCTGACCTGGCTGGCACTGATCACCGCTGTGGTTGTAGGAATAGGAATAATTAATGTTCACTACTGCAGGAATCGCCAGAGACATCTAGCGAGGCAGAAGAGAACATCAGCAAGTTCTCAAACCACGTCGACTGCAGCAGAGCATGTCTGTTAGCGGACACCAATTAAAATAACAGTAATTGTCACCTGATTTACCTTCCTGTGTGGTTTTCTCTTGTTATAATACGTTCCTGTACAGATCGAAGGAAGAAAATGAATACTGAATTTTTCTCAGTATGCTTAATGTAAAGTCCTAAACACTGAACAAAATTAATAATAATTCACCAAATTTATAAAGAGACGTTAAAAAATTACGTTTATTTATTTGTTTTAAACTAATCATTATTTATTTATTTATTTATTTATTTATTTATTTCAAATAAAACTTAAAAGAGTGAATTGTCTGTTGTGTATTTTTATTTATTAATACCAAAGACTTTATCGTGTACAGATAAGCGCATACGATAGCCAGTGAAGTATATTTATGGCCTGCTATTCTGTAGGCTAACATTCTGTCACTAATATTATAATGTAAATGAATATTTAAAACTAAATAAATACATAAATACTCGGCAGCTGTCAGTTGTAAGCATTTACTTGCCTGTATTAACTGAGTCCAAGATTTCGATCATAGTCAACATTTATAGATCAGCATATAACAGCATACATTAGGTATACGTATATACTTACTTAGTGGGAAATGAATGAAATTAAAAAGAAGGTATTTAAGTAGACGTGTACGTTTCTATGTCTGTCCTTTGTTTACAGTTTTACTAATTAGGACGTTACGTAATTCCATTGTAATACTTTTTTCTTGTTACAACCGCATTTCAGGTTTTTGTGTTTAGATATGTATGTTTAGTTTAAATAATATTAATACTGTAAGAGTGCTTATCAACTCAATCATCAGTGCAGTTGTTTACCATATTTCCTGTTCCAACTAGGACGCAGCAACTAATTTATGAAAGAACATAGTATTTGATTTGATTTGTAAGGTGTGTTGCGTCTAATCGAAATGTCTTGTGAAAAATAACTCCACATGATCTCCTTTCTCGCATTATCATTAATAATAATAATAATAATAATAATAATAAATATCAGTATAAATATAAAATAAATAAAATAATGGTAAATAAATAAAAAAGAAAAGCAAAAATAGTAATAGTTCATAATAGCAAACAAACAAATCAAATCAAATACGAAACAATCCCTAATAATTATTATAATATACAGAATTGGTTTTATATAAATTAAACACTCACAGATTTTTAAAAATAAAGATAAATAATACTCGTTATTATTTGTATCAGCTTTGTGTTATAGTTCACGGGTGCTTTCATAAGAAGACCCTCCCCTAGATGAAAAGTAAGGACTTCCTCCTTCACGTCATAGCATTTAATATTTTGATTTGAAATAGATACGCGACTTATGTGTAAAGGGCTGAACACACAGAAACTACAGGAACGATCAACCCGTAGAGGCTGAATCGATAGATGTGAAAAAAGTGTGTGTGAGGGGCAGGGCTATGTGCATTGAATGTCAAATTACCTTTCGTAGAATAAACAGAACCACTCATAACATTACAAAAAAATTTAAACATTTTTTAATAGCAGGTGTGAGTTCCCTCTTGAAACCCAGCCTTGAACTGCTCCTGTTTATGCTAACAAAACTGCAGCATGGACCAGTCACGGACAACACGTGCAAAGACATCACGTGATATTATGTGAATTGCCACATTCATAATAGAGAAAACGCCTGGGTGGGTTACTCCTGACGTTGAAGTTGCTGCCGTTGTTCACAACCACCCTAAATAATTTGCGCAGTGTGAGATGTTGTAGTCGTCAGGCTGGAGTAAGTGTTCCTCTGGTAAGCACAAAGTAGAGCGATTATATAACAGCTGTTATTATTAGTAGTATTATTTAAAAACTAGTAATAAAAACTGAATAATTAGTGTTTTAAAGATGTTATATTACCTGAAGTCAAAGCCTAGGAATTATGAGAATTGTTCAGCCGATTTTGTTTTTTTTAGAAATAATTGACTAAAACACTTTTAATTTTTTTTTAAATTTTCACAATAGTTAATTTCAGTATTGCCGCACACGATCAGAACGACTTCGGCGCGCCTACAGAGCTGTTATTGGCTCCAGCAAGTACTTCAGCTTAGGTTTTTTTCAAAAACTGATATTTTTTCCCCTATCACGAGAAGGCGCATATAAAAACCTTTTTTTCAGCTAATCGTAAAGAGGTAATTTTAAAATAGCAGCTGCTGATTACCTCTTGTTTAATCATCGTCATATCTTTTCAGCTTGAAAATTAAATATTAAATAACGATATTTAATAATATAGTCTTATTTCAAAATTAATATTTATTTTATATTTTATTTTAATTTTTAAAGTCTTTCAGACTGGTGTGGAATATTCGCCTAGACATGACTCAGTCTGTCATAGCTTTGTGCGTTTTCTCTGCTCTTTTATCAGTCATAAGGTGTCAGGTAGCTCTTCGTGGTAAGCAATTGCACTTTCATTTTAATGAAATTTCATATTTCATTTTAATCAAATCGTACTTCTGTACTGACACCCCTATATAATTAATATTAATGTGCTATAAGGATTAATGGTAATAATGATCATTATGATAGTAATAGTAATAATAGTACTGATATTAGTATTAATAGTAATACTAGTCATTAGTTTTCCCAGTAATAGTAGTTACATTATTAGTAATAATATAATATTCTATTAAATGATATGAACAAATTAATCTTTAATACTAATATATATAGTATTTGATATACGACAAAGATGGTTCATACGTTTACGTTCACAGCTGTTAGTTCTGAATAAGTTAAGCATTCTAATCGTCATTGTAATAATTGAAATCATATATTTTTGTTCTCTCGTTACGTCCTCAGACTGGAGCTTCTTGTACGAGATCGATGGTCTGAGCGGACTCGCGCGCTGTGGGTTTCCCTCGGACACGAAAGGTGAAGACTACTACAAGGAAGGTGGGAACACGATATGGATTAACCACGAGTTTCCTCTGCTCACTGGACATCTAGTTCAAGTCCAGTACTACATCCACACCAACACTGACACCAACTACACCGGCATGATATACATATTCGAAAAACTAGAGGGAACACTACATCGGCTTCAGTTCCAGCAAAATATAACTTTCAATCGCAATCAAGGAGTGCATCTGGTAACTTTTTTTTGTTTTTTATTTATTTATTTATTTATTTATTTATTTATTTATTTATTTATTTATTTATTTTTTATATTTTTTTCTTTTATTTGTTATTTTGTCTTAAATAGCAGATGTACAATGAAGTAATTACTGGCGTTGTTCTAAGTGTTTTGTTTTACTCGGCATATTTTTGACCAGAATATTTGTTAATTATTACATACTTTTATATGGTATGTTTGCAAAATGAAAATGGTTACAAGTATTAGCGATAATTTCGTATTCCTGTACTTCCATCATGTCGAATAGAGAATTATTACTTTTCCCCACAGGTGAACATTACTGGATGGCCCATTGTGCAGGCAGGGTGGTTGTTGGGCTGGAGATTTGTGGAAAGTGTTGGACCCATCAGTTACAACGTGTCGAGTAAGGAACAACAAGGAACACAGGTTTTTCAGATTCCGTTTGGCACAACATTCGTGGTTGGACAAAACTACTCGATACCATCATTTGTGAAGACGTACTATTTCAAAATAGAAGCCATTATTAAAGTCAGTAAGTAACCTCGATTGAGGAGTGGGTGACTGTTACGGATATTCCATTAACTTGTATAAAAATATCATTTGTTTTTAATCAACGTCTGTTAAAACGTCTTATATATTTTGTAATAAAGGCAAAGGACTGACGTAAACAGCACTGTTTTTGCCCACTGGGTTTTCTTTTTAAAATACAATTTAGTTTGTCCTTCATTACTTACGACAGTATTCAAGTATGTTTAAATATGAATTTGATATTAAATGTATTTTAATGTATTATAAATTAGCATTGTATTTCAAAATATTCTATTGACACCCACAGCCGATTATGTTTGTGTTTTTATTTCATTTTGTTTATTTAATTTGTTTTCCATTTTCATTATTATTATTATTATTATTATTATTATTATTATTATTATTATTATTATAATAATAATAATAATAATAATAATAATAATAATGACTACTATTTTTTATTTTTTATTTATTTTTATTTACTATTCCTAGTTTTTCTATTTTGCTGCTGTAGTTAGTGATGTGTGTTTTGTAATTATTCAGGACTGGCAGGTGCCACGGGTGAGAGTGGGGCGGCTGGAGCTGAAGGTGTGACGGGTGTGTCCGGGCAGACTGGAACACCTGGATTAGCAGGTGTTGCAGGTGCCGCAGGCGCTCAAGGTGCCGATGGTCTAGCAGGACAAACCGGAATGACCGGAGTTGCTGGACAAGCGGGGTCACCTGGTTTGATTGGGATAACAGGAGTATCTGGAGTCACCGGCTCTGCGGGGTCTGCAGGAATTACGGGTGTGTCCGGCGTGACAGGAGCAGTCGGGAGTCCTGGTGTCACAGGGCAGACGGGTGTCAGAGGGTTTGCTGGTTCTGCTGGAATCACTGGCGTGAGCGGAGGGACAGGTCTTCAGGGATTTCCAGGTACTGTTAAATAAAAACGTGAATTGTTTCGAATGTTCTTGCATTAAAGCAAAACTGTTAGAACTTTACATTTTCACTTTGTTTGGCTACTGAAATATCAGAAATATATTTTCAAAGAGATTCCAAAAAATGCTTTGAGCAAAGGATAATTTGGTAACTAATACATCTTCATTTTTGTTTTTGTTCGTACACATACATACTGGATTTTAATTTATCTATTTAAAGCTACATTTAATATCCCACTTCCCATCTGCTTTTATACTGAATACGAAAGGCAACATTTACATACATTAATAATGAACAACGATAATATTCTAAGTAACTTCTCTGCAGCTAATTTCGAATCATTTGATGCCAAAGTTTATTACTCAACAAATGATTACATTCCAGGTCACACTGGCAGCTCAGGAATCGCTGGTGTGGCAGGATCAGCAGGGGTGACTGGAATTAGCGGAGCTACTGGTGCTGCAGGTCTGAAAGGAGAACGTGGAATAATTGGGAAAACGGGAATCACAGGAGCCACTGGTCCAGCCGGCAATGCAGGTATGGTTGACAGCTTACCAAGTTGTACTCAGAAAATAAAACCAACTCTAAGCATATAATTGTGTTAAGATGTATTGGTACAAATGACTAACAATTTAATTCTCAGGTCCATCAGGAATCACTGGACTCACAGGACCTCCTGGACTTGTTGGTATAACTGGACTGACTGGGTCTGTAGGCGTGACAGGAATATCGGGTGCGACAGGAAGAACTGGCATACAAGGGTTTCATGGGATTACAGGAATATCAGGACAAACTGGTGCTGCAGGTTCGTTACAGACATTGTACTTGAAAATGTAAACTTAGCTATCACTTACTGACAAGATCTTTTAAAGTATATCCGTGATTGTTTATTTTATATATATTGTAAAAATTTCGAAATCTTATATTTTATATACATGTATATTGTATACATTTTAAACTATTAGAAATGAGCTATTGAGATCTAGTTTTAATTTTAACGTTTGACGCCCAATAGCTGATATTTTGTATATGTGCGTGGTTGGTCGGTATCGTTAAGATGTATCACTAATATTTATATCATATTTATAACCAGGAATCAACTTCTGTTATCATTCTTATATATTTTGTAATCCAGGCAAAGGCAAAGTTGTTTGTGTTTCTACAGAGCTCTAAATGAGTTATCGTTACGTTTTACGCTTTGCTTCATTACCTAGGACCTCGAGGAGTAACGGGAGTTTCAGGTATGTCGGGTCTGGCAGGCATCACTGGAATATCAGGACAAACTGGTCTTCAAGGCGCAGCAGGTTCACCAGGCGTGACAGGTAACTTCACTAAACAGAATACTGGCTTTTTCTACGTTGGATAGGCCGTTGAATAACTAATAACCTTTGTTTAAAAAAATCCTAGCCGTCGTTGAAATTTTTCTTTTCTGAACTGTTTTTGAAGGTTATGTAAATTTTTTCAGACACCTGCAAATTGTCTTTTCATTTTCTTTAGGTTTGTCTGGATCTGAAGGTTCTACAGGTAGGGCAGGAGCGCAAGGATTTACAGGTGTTAGCGGGGTCACCGGTTCTACTGGTGTCGTTGGACTTCCTGGTTTAACAGGTCATACAGGAATTCTGGGTCCTGCTGGTGCTGCAGGAATTACTGGAATTTCAGGAGCTACTGGAATAGCCGGGTTAAGAGGTTCAGATGGCGGTACAGGAATAACGGGCATATCGGGAAGAACTGGGGTTCAAGGTCAAAAGGGGTCACCAGGTCAGCCGGGGATTACTGGACTTTCTGGTCAAGCTGGAATAACGGGGACAAGTGGACGTACTGGTGTAGCTGGTCCGGCAGGTTTAACGGGTCAAGTAGGTGGAACGGGACAACCGGGTTTTGCAGGGATAACTGGAATTTCTGGTGTCACTGGTCAGCAAGGTAAACATCTTGTTTATTAAACTAATCTTAATTATTGACATATCATGGTAAAAAATTAAATGCAGCTTGATGTTTGTATGACCGGTTTTCATTCAAATGTATCAGTTAAAACGTAAAGAAGTTTGCTTAACATCTAAAATTAATGATGTATGTACTAAAATAAAATGTAGTTGTATATATGTGAAATTATACTGGATTTACAACTCATTACAAGTAGACATATTCTCAGTTGTCACTTGATGTAGATAAAAGCAGATATATTAAATGTGTGCTACTGTCATATTTCAGGTATAAAAGGAGATCGGGGTGGCCTCGGTTTACCTGGTTTCACTGGACGGATTGGTCAGACAGGAGGGACAGGAGCACATGGCCAAAGTGGCGTTTCAGGAAGAACGGGTATTCCTGGAGCTACGGGAATAACAGGACCTCCAGGTTCTATTCAAACCTTTTCGGGAATTAGTGGAATTCCTGGTGCACCTGGTTTAACAGGACACACCGGTATAACGGGGACAGCTGGATCACCAGGTCTAGCTGGATCTGCAGGAATATCTGGGCAAACAGGAATAGCTGGAGCTCCTGGAAGGACTGGTATTTCTGGCGTTTCTGGAATTCCTGGAGCAGCAGGCCTAGCAGGTTCGCCTGGTTTTACTGGAATGACAGGATCAGCTGGTGTTGCTGGTCAATCGGGTAGAACGGGTTCTGTTGGTAAGAGGCTATGATTTATTACGTCTGTATTTACACGAAGTAGTTACATTTAAATGTTTGTACAGCTGTTACATTATGTAGCGTATCAAACATTAAAATTGTTGAATAGAATAATGATTGAATACGTACTGAATTGTGATGTCTAAATTAGGTTAACGTACATATTACAGACTCTAAATTATTTAAGTAGTTCTGCGTATATAAATCTCACGACTGTTCGGTTTAACTACAAGGTCCTGCTGGAGCTGCTGGTATTTCTGGACACACGGGAATGTCCGGGTCAACTGGCTTGGCTGGTCGTACAGGAGTCGCTGGTCCTGCTGGCCAAACAGGAATATCGGGCGTTTCAGTCACTGGTGTCACAGGTATGACAGGTCCAGCTGGTCTTCCAGGTGTTACTGGCGTGTCAGGCATAACTGGAGCTCATGGACTGATCGGAGCATCTGGTAGCACTGGACCTGCAGGATCTAGAGGTTTGTAATGTAGTTTGGGATACTGAACCTCGAATACTGTTAAAGACATAATCTCTGGAATAAATTTTAAGGGTATAAACATTTTACAATGGAAATTCGAATTCGATCATCTGAAAAAAAATTAAAATTCACATTAAATATTTAAAGATAATGCAACATTGAAATTATAGTGGAAATGGTAGATAAATATAAATTTATTACTAATAACAGTAATAGCATAAATAATAAAATTCATTAATCTAAACGTTACTGATGTACAGAATGTAACTAATGTATTGTTGTATTAATAACAGGACAAGCTGGAGCCTCTGGTTTTCACGGATTCACTGGAATAACGGGAATGAGTGGCCTGGCAGGAATTCCAGGCTTACAAGGGGCTACTGGAATCGCCGGATCCAGAGGACATACTGGCCATACTGGAATATCGGGTCAAACAGGAGCAATAGGCATGAGTGGTCAGACAGGTATATGAATTGTTATTAACATGTTTTCTATCAATATATAAAAATACTATACTATCTTATGTCTGAGATGTAAGACTCAAGCTGATTAAAATGATAAACTTAACATGATTTAATTAACTGTTTTTTAATTTAATATGCTTTGGTATTTTGAACAGAAATGTCAGAAGTAACGCGTCTCTGGCGTTGATAAACCATTCTAGTCATTCTGTCGTGTTTAACTGTTTAGTCATGATATATGGTAGCGTTGAGACAAATAATTGGGATAGATTATACAAAAGTTAATTAGTAATAAGCATTAAGGTACCAAAGATTTTCATTCAAGAAATATTTGTCTAAAATTTTGTTATACCTAGAATTGATAACGGCTGGGATAACAGGCTCAAGTCTTAATAATGTTAACTGGTTTTTGTCTGTTCTTCAACACGTCGTCCACTCTAAATTGTATTGGATTATGTCATTGAAGGACCCCAAGGTGTTGCTGGTGTGACGGGAGCCACGGGCAGTGCCGGACAGAAAGGAGAACGAGGATTCGTTGGAATATCCGGACAGACTGGGGTTCCAGGCTCTGCAGGAGCGGACGGACGTCATGGTGCTGCGGGACTGAGCGGAATGACAGGCGAGTTCTGGTTTGCCGTGACTGTTCACTGGCGCCTGTAGATAAATGTCACATGACTTAACTGGTTACAGGATTCTTGTTTTCGAAATCAGTTGGGTTTTAAAAGTATTCTTTTATAGTTTGAATTAATTGGAGTTTTGAAACAAAGTTCTTCAATCCATCACTGGCAAATGGAGGGAAAATTAGTATTTACACACGTTTATTTATTACTGAAACTACTATACCTGAAACTGCTAATTCATCGGTTAAACTTTCTACCCTTATACTGCTGATGATGTTCGTACCATTTTCATAATTGTTAATATTAATAGGAATTCCTGGAGGTACTGGTCTCTCCGGTGCTACCGGAATTGTTGGGCTTACCGGACAGTCTGGAGCTACAGGTCCTCAAGGTCAGGAAGGTGCCACAGGACTAACTGGACAAGCAGGTTCTGCAGGTATTTCTGGAGCGACAGGAGCTGCAGGTGCAAAAGGTGAAAAAGGATCAATAGGCTTTTCTGGAGCAACTGGACTAATGGGCAAGTATCAGTATATTGTAAACGATGCTTAACTTTTGCTGCCAGTATGAAACAAAAATGGAAACGACCGACTGTAGGCAAATATCAATAACACGCTGTAAAATGTTAGTTTTTGAATCCATTAAATAAAACGTTTGCAATTAAACAAGGACTGTAAGCATGTCAATGTTTGAACAACTTAGAACTACATGTAGGGTATAGCTTCGTTTCTCTGCGCCCAATACCGAAATATTCTTTTTCTATCTCATGTTTTGAGACTGAAAGAATCAATTACCAATATTCCAGGCCAAAATGGTCCAAATATCATTATGCCAGGAAACGAGAGCATTACACAAGATAGACTAGGAGTACACAGATAAAAATGTGCGCCTCTTTACACCTGTGCCCCATAGTGAGTCCATTGTTACGCCCCTGAATAAGATTATATATTAATAAAATATTTTCTTACTATTTCAGGTGCACAAGGTATAACGGGACAAACGGGAGGCGCGGGTTTTCCAGGAATCTCTGGAAGATCCGGTGATGCAGGAATATCAGGAATGACTGGACGTAGTGGGGTAACTGGAGCTATAGGTCCTCGAGGGCCAGCTGGTTCTACTGGAGTGCGGGGTATGTTCTCCTGCTGCAGCTACAGCTCCACAGTATTTTCTTAGCAATTTTCAGTCAGGTTTTACTGTCATAAGTTACTAATGGACCAGAAAATTAATTATTTCATTATGTTAAAACAAATATGACTAAACATTTTCGTCCAGCATTTTGTAACAAATGAAGTCGAATATTGTGATTTCTTGGAATGTTAAAACAAATATGACTAAACATTTTCGTCCAGCATTTTGTAACAAATGAAGTCGAATATTGTGATTTCTTGGAATGTTAAAACAAATATGACTAAACATTTTCGTCCAGCATTTTGTAACAAATGAAGTCGAATATTGTGATTTCTTGGAATGTTAAAACAAATATGACTAAACATTTTCGTCCAGCATTTTGTAACAAATGAAGTCGAATATTGTGATTTCTTGGAATCATTGTACTTTAGAAACATAGCATACGATTTGACTTTGTTGTCGGGTCTTAAAATGTGTTCTGAGAAAGCCTATCTATAACAAATATGTATTTTTATATGAAGGTTTTGCTGGTGTAAGTGGAATGACTGGACTGCAGGGTGCTGCTGGTGTTACTGGACAGTCCGGAGCTGCAGGAGCTAAAGGAGCTAGAGGCGCATTGGGTGTTACAGGTTTGTTTTAGCATTTTTGAAAGTCAGGACTAGGCTAGTATTGTTACCCACTAATTGATCTGCTTTAAGTATTGTTTTGTAGTACAAGTTTATTATTAGCCCATATTGATATCTTTTCATGTTTACATTATCTGAAATGTGCGAATATTAATTGTTCTAATTATGCAGATAATTTGATGTCATCGATTAGGTGAATGAATAGCAACTGTCCATTTCAATAGTTTTTATTTATTTACTACTTGTATCTATCTGTATGGTTTTAATGCAGAAGAAAAATGCATTTTCATTTCTCCGTCTATAAAGATAAGCTGTTTGCTCAATACAATACTGTTCACTTGTCACTATTCTATGATGAAACGTTAGGAAATTGAACTGAAATTCTATTTATTTGAAACGATGTTCACACTAATTCACGTCTTTCAGGAATGACTGGTGTGTCTGGATTACCTGGCAGCCAGGGAGCTGCTGGTGTCGCTGGATTGACTGGAATGTCTGGTGCTTCAGGAAATGTAGGTCCTAGTGGAGCTACAGGTGTCTCGGGTATCCCTGGTCTGCATGGATTCACAGGATCTACAGGAGCCAGGGGCGCGGTAGGATCTCCAGGCGTAACTGGTGCTCAAGGTTAGTGATCTTCATGAATGAACCTTTTAAACGTTATACAATTATAGACGTTTATATGAGTTGATGCACAAGAAAAATAATAATATGGCGTTTTCATTCCTATTTTCATCTGTATTTCAGGCCCAGCAGGTATAACAGGATCGCCAGGAATAACAGGCATCTCGGGCTCATCCGGGGTCCCAGGATTACACGGAATGACAGGGCTTACGGGTGTTCCTGGTGCGATTGGTAAAACAGGACCTATAGGAGTACAGGGATTCCCTGGCTTTACTGGTTTGACTGGTATACCTGGTAGCAAAGGAGACGTAGGCTCTAAGGGAGCAGCAGGTCGTGATGGTATAACTGGTTCTACAGGACTAACTGGTAGTATAGGTATACAATTTGTTAAATTCCCAGTTGTTATGCGTTAGTATATTAATGCATTGCATTCATTCAGTAGATTCGTCTCCCAAATGAACAGAAGATACATAAAACAAAACAAACAATCATTGTCTATTTAAATGAAGCAACCAAAATAAAACAATTTACACTGAATTCAGGTAAGACAATTCTAATATTAGTTGTGGGTACTTTTGTATTATTCCAAATGTATATTCGCTAATTCGTTCTTTCACAAAATATTTTGTTTGTCATTGCAGGATCTCCTGGTCTTATTGGCATGACAGGCATAACAGGGGTCACAGGCCCGGCTGGAGCTGAAGGAATAACTGGAAGGACTGGATCGGGGGGACAGCCTGGTGTGTCTGGAGCTACAGGATTTGTAGGATTAACTGGCAGGAGTGGTGTAACTGGGTTACCGGGAGCTACTGGTGCCCTTGGTTTCAAAGGTCAAAAAGGAATTGCGGGATCTCCAGGCTCTACAGGTGTTACAGGCATTCACGGTTCTAAAGGAGCCGCAGGTGAGTATAAATGAAGAGAGAGAGAGCATGAGCCTTGATACAGCCACTTACATTTTAACCAGTTCCATCCGTCTCCAAATTTGCAAAGTGCCTACGACTCAGTGATTTAGACAACGTTATGTACCTTCATGACCTAGATAAAAGCAATATCTGGGGATGCCTTCAGCACATTCCTTTTCTTTTTCTCTTTTCTTAGAAAATATGCTTGTAACCTATTAAGCACATTCATTCACAGTTCAAATAACGGGCATTCTTAGTAACACAATAGTGACTGTAATTGTTTTTTGTTTTATTACAGGAATCACGGGAATGTCTGGTCTCGGTGGTTTAACAGGAATGTCGGGTGCCACAGGACCAGCTGGTGCTAAAGGAGAGCCCGGTGCTACAGGACTAGCAGGAAGGACTGGTTTACAAGGACTTGGAGGCGTTGCTGGGCTTGCGGGTCACACTGGTATGACAGGACATTCAGGTCACACAGGAATAACTGGAGCAAAGGGATTATCTGGACAAACGGGTGCTACAGGTATTCAAGGTCCCGCAGGAGTTACTGGCCTTTCTGGATTGCATGGGGATGCTGGTATTACTGGACTGACTGGTCAGGCTGGATTTCCTGGTCTGACTGGTTCTATAGGAGCAAGGGGATCGCCAGGAGCTGCTGGAATTTCAGGCAAAACGGGATTTTCTGGACACACTGGCCATACTGGTGTTACTGGACCCCCAGGACTTACGGGACAAAAAGGTATTCTATCTTATGTATGTCTATACATATGTACTATCATTTCTTTTTCAAATCCGTTATTGCTATTCATATTGCTATTATTGTTGTAAGGAAGGTATTTAAGTTAAATATTATTTGCAGGAGAAGCAGGTGTTACGGGATTTTCGGGAATGACAGGACCTCAAGGTGGTTTTGGTCAAACTGGACTACAGGGAGTTTCCGGATTAACTGGTTCTGCAGGCATACCTGGACGAAAGGGATCCGCTGGTGCTACAGGTTTCACAGGAATGACTGGCATACCTGGATCCACAGGTATACAGTATATTATCATCTGAATTTTTAAAATATTTATGTACAGTGCTATTTTCCATAGTATAATTATTTCTGATACAGTAGACATTTTTATAACTTTCTCACTATGAAGTCTTTAATCATCCAGTAATAATGTACAGATATATTCATACTGTTTTATATATGTCAATTCATCTGATGATTTTTTATTAATTACAAATGTTTTGTAATACTTACATAGGTCCAGCTGGGTTAAGCGGTCTGGATGGTCCAGCAGGGTTAACAGGCACTACAGGACTTCAAGGTGTAGCTGGAAGAATAGGCCCACATGGACAAACAGGCGTGTCAGGAGCTACTGGAATAACTGGTATTACAGGCGCCAAGGGAGAGAAAGGAAATGTCGGCAGTCCTGGTGTTAAAGGTTCTGTAGGAGCCGCTGGAATTACTGGCATGACCGGTACAACAGGACAAGCCGGTTCTCTTGGTTTACCAGGGTTGACCGGAATGTCTGGCATGACTGGTCCTAGAGGATTTAAAGGAGACAGGGGCTTAAGTGGTCTTTCAGGTTTGGTTGGTTTAACTGGAGCGACTGGAATTCAAGGAAACGATGGTGCGGCTGGAATAACTGGGTTCACTGGATTTACTGGAGTCGGTTTACATGGAATGACGGGCCTTTCTGGCATTCCTGGTAGACCTGGACACACTGGAATGACGGGCCCAACCGGACCAGTTGGAAGGATAGGTGCACAAGGAATAGCAGGTTAATTTTCCTGTTTGTTAACTAGGAATCCGAAGAACCGATGATCTGAATCGACAATTTAATTCATTAAAGTAAATAAAATGAAATATTTGTATTTTCATGATAAGATAAGGCTTCAATTTAAGACAAATATTACTATTTGATACAAAATGATATTTGATCATTATTTACAAATTACGACCAGTAATGCATTCCAGTATTATTTTTTTTTATTACAGGTTTAACTGGAGTTAGTGGACTCCCAGGCTTGCCAGGCGTTACTGGTCCACAAGGCTTTCGCGGTGCCCATGGATTTGCTGGCCTTCCTGGTCTGACTGGACAAACTGGACCCAGAGGGAATCCTGGTTTGGCTGGTCTACCTGGTCTTGCTGGTGCCCAAGGCTTAAGTGGAAGAGATGGGGCCAACGGGATGACTGGAATGTCCGGTGTTCCTGGGCCATCAGGTGACTGTGATTAAACTCTAAAATAGTTTCTGGAAAATTAAATTAACTTGCTGATAAACTGGATATTCAAAATTTAAAAGACAAATTCCGTTGCATTGATTGAAAGGTATTTAGTGTTATTAAAATTCCTGGCTATAGGAAAATGCAGTTTGCTGTTAATCTGTTAGAATAATTTTAAAGTATCAGCACCAGCTGTCCTAGTAGTCAATAAACCATTAAGAAATTAACACATAACAATGTTAATTTCAAAACGTATTCTATTCATTACAGGCTTACATGGTGCTGAGGGTATAACAGGAGTAAGTGGGGCTACCGGATCTCCAGGATTAATTGGAATAACTGGAATGACCGGACAGCGCGGTCCAGCTGGTCAGAAAGGTGGACAAGGTGTCACTGGAATCGCTGGTCAGCTAGGTCCACAAGGTTTCCAAGGTATCACTGGACACACGGGTGCTGCTGGTCCTCGAGGACTGCAAGGTCTAGCAGGTAAACATTAAATGAAAATGAATATAATTATAGACTTTATATCGATCTGTACAATAACTGAAAAGGAACTATAAATTCCCATCTATATATATATATATCTGTGAAGCTGAATTTAATTTTCTATTTCTTTAAAGCAGCTTTCAGCTATACAGTGACATACAAGATAGATAAGAAACCGAAGTTGTCACATTTCCTGCCTCTGTAATGACTGAATCCACCAGTGTATACAACATGCATACTTGTTCTCTTGATGTCTATCTAGGAGAATAGGTCAACAGCAATAATATTTTTAAATGAACTTTTCAGGTCCAGAAGGCCATACTGGTCTGCCTGGCCCGGCTGGCCCAAAAGGAGAACGTTCTGGTAAGTACTGTCATGCAGAGAAGTTGTAACTGTAATGATTTGATGATTTTTCTTCTAATTTGGAAACAAAAGATAATGATAAAATACTGGCCAACATTACTTGTTTTGGTCATCTGACTTGCTACCATTTTTATGATTGATTTATAAAAAAAAATTTCAAAGATTTTACTTCGTAAGTTTTGTTTTAGTCCAGTTTACAAAATAGTTTAAGGAAACACAAGTTTGTAACCAGAACTCATTCTTAATTAACAGATCTCGTGTTCTGCAATGCCAGCAATGCCACACCTTGCGATCACTACTGTGTTGATATCTGGACTGGACATGAATGTAGATGTTACGAAGGTTATCGACTAGCAAACGACTCTAAAACGTGCATAGGTTGGTACACGTCTTTAATAAGGATTAAACATTACGCAAAACATGTTATTTTGGCACCAAGCAAAGTTTCTTCCCTTGATTACTGTGAACTTAATTCAGTCACTGATACTCGATTTTGTTTTGTCGATTATTTCATAACCTTAACTTTGAGAGTGATTATTTTCTGAATATCATATCTCAAATGAGGAGACCAAGGAGGCATCCATATTGGGCTGCGCTTATGGCATCATTTGACCTTCATCCAGACTCGATTCTGTTCATTATACGAAATGGCAAGAGATATTGAATAAATTAAATAAATGTACAATATGATACAATATAAATCTACAAATTTGATGGTTAACAAGTTTAGAGAATTTGTGTATGTAACAGATAATACAAGAACTGCCTTAAACATACTGACGTTGATTTTTTTGTTCATTTAGATATCGACGAATGTGACGCCATTGGACCATGTGAACAACTCTGCAACAACACCATCGGCGGATTTATATGCAGCTGTCGTGCAGGATATGAACTCCACGAAAACGAAAGAAATTGTGAAGGCAAGTGAGAATTGGGAGCCAGTTCTCATTATCTGTCAGAACGTAATAAGAAAGTTGATGTTTGAAATGAGACATAGTGCCAGAATTATCTAATAATGCCAACGCATTAATATTCACTAAATCATCTTTAAACATTTGGAGAACATTTCTTGACTGCATTTCTAAGTTTGGCTTCATTTCACAATGTTTACCTTTTATTTTATTTATTTTTTTAACCACAGATATAGACGAATGCCACTGTGAATGTGAAGCAAAGAATCCGTGTCAAAACGTGAGAGGTTTTATGGGAATTCCTGCCTGCGTCAACACCATTGGTTCCTACAGCTGTGTCGGCGTCAGATACTCGCTCGGCAGCGCTCACTTTGGTAAGCAAAACGTGTTCAACATTTGTTTTCTCATTGGAAAATGTTTAACTGTACAGTACTTGAATAATAATCCAAAATGAAAATGAGTTTTGTTAATTTAGGAACGAGAAGATAAGTGATTATTCAATTTAAACATTTTTAACTTGGCTTACCTCAGAGTATTCTTTTACGACACTGACATGCTATAAAAACACAAGCTCTTGTAAGTAGCATTTATGGAAATGAATTAAAGTCCATCTACCATTGCAGATGCAGGTATACGCTCTCGGAATTATTTAACGTGACAAAAACAGTTGAAAACAGTAAATTGTAAGCCACTATCAATAAATGATAAATACTTTTTTTTAAAGAGAAAATAAAGGAAAATGGCTCTTGCATATCGTTCTAACTGGTTTTACATTTCATGTATCTGTATCTGGAACCGGTAACCTTCGTCTTTTCACGTTTAGCTCATTTCATTTGTGTTTAGATGAAGCAAATATGGATTCCATTCAGGAAGATGGTTTTTATCAGAACAACGACGCCAGCAGTGCCGAAAACACGTCACAAGCAACCGCAGCTACGGTACTGTCTCCAGAAATATCGACAATTCTGCTCGGCATCATGTTGGGCTGTGTTTTACTCATCGCCATTGCTCTGATTATCATCGCAGTGAGATCTCGCAGAAAGAAGCAAAAGCGTGTTCAGACTGGCGGATTCAGTGGAGGAACGGCAAGACGAGGCAGTGCCGCTCAGACAGTGGGCGAACAGTCGTACGTGAAGACTCCATCTTCAGCCATGCAAATATAACACATTTTATATATAAACAATTATTTTTATATATATTTATCAACTGTAAAGTATGTTCAAGTATTTATACATACGTAGTGCAAATTATTTATTTTTATACATTTGTTTCTCCCATGATGATGTATGTTCTATACACAGATTATTAAATGTTGATACAATGCGATGATTTGTATTTTTCTTTAAAATGGAAATTAAACTTGTTCAGGATAATTAAAAAGAAAACTGAAAAATAAAGTGAATACACTTGATAAGTTTATACTGAAAATGTATCAATTAGCATGCCATCAAAACAATATCCCACTTTCGATTTCCATTTCCACGACAAAATTCACGCTCAAGTTTAACAGAAGTCTATAGAGCTTTACTCAGTTGTGTACTGACGAGAACCGGTTGCTACTAACGACATTCAACGGCTTCGTCGATTAGCAGCAACATACCTTTCAAAAGAGCCTTCCCAAGGATTGGAAAAAACAAACATATGGTCATTTGTTAGAAAATGACAAAAAAATGGAGGTAAACCATGAATAATCGAAAAGCCATCGCCATAAGAACGATTAATGTGGTCCTACGCACAAAACAATGCGAGGCGACCTCGGGAGATTGGTAAATACGTTTTTATCTGGCTTGAAAATCTCGAGCATCTTGACTGGGGGGCCTCTTATAATGAATGATGTACTTCAACTGGCTTTAAGAAAGATAATCGGATTCCTTTATCTGATATTCCAATCTCACAGAGGCAAGAGTTCCCTCACTTTCTTAGCCGTGGTATTTCTCAGTGTTATCGCAAGGCTTTTCACTTAACTGAGATCAATTCGTAGCTCAGTGGTTTGGGGCGAAACAAGATCTGCGACATGACGAGGGGGCCTGGTCTCTACAGATATTTCAGTTAATATTCACGATCGTTTGTCTGTGGATGAAGCTTGTGTTATCCTATTGGTAAAATTGAGAAAGTTTTCTTCTCTCATATCCCATTATAAAAAAAAAGGTTCTCGACTTTAAACGGCTGTTAATAATAATTTATTGACTAAACACACATTTGTGCCCAGTAATTAACCTTGTACGTAATGTATTCCCGAAGGAATAATAATAGTAATAGTAATAATAGTAATAATAGTAGTAATAGTAATAGTAGTAATAGTAATAATAGTAATAGTAATAATAGTAATAGTAATAGTAATAATAATAATAGTAATAGTAATAGTAATAATAATAATAGTTTGCTAAAAGTCGCGAGATTAATTCACTGGTGTATTAAGCGAATAAAGCACGAGTTCCTGGATCTACCCTTTTTGTTGACCATTTTCCTGTTTCAACTGGCGCTCCTGTTTAATTGTATCGGAGACTGTGAAAGGAACATTCTTGCCTCGTAATTTCTTGGAGAAAATTATCTAACGCTATATCAAGCTGTTTAACAGGTTATCGAGAATGTGTCGTGAACAGGTTACAGAAGGAAACGTTAGACTTTTGATAACTCACTTGGGGCATAGCTTTTTGTTACAGTTCATTTTTGTTGTGTGCCTAATGTACTGCGTGCTAATCTTGTTTGTTTTCCTTTTTATTCGCAATAGTTCTTAAACACGAGATTTCCTAAA
>CM022669.1:4071776-4084276 GCA_012295275.1 Chrysomallon squamiferum
TATATTCTGTATTACCGTGCAAACTAATATTTGTTTTCAGAAATATACTGCCTTTAACTAGATTATTACGGTAAATGTTTTAGATATCATTTACTAGATTGTTACATGTGACTTCAGTTCACTATGGTAATATTTTAAATATCTGTAACACAGAACGTTACGTTAGCCTTCTGAGTTCAGATGTGTTCTGTGCTGTTTGATATGTTTTTAATACAGATCACTATAGCTTTAGATGTTCCTTTGTAATATATCTAACATATCTGTGGGAAGGAACGTCACATTTAACTTCACAAAACGGTGTAATACGGTAATGTCAAAACACCGTTGTGACAAGCAGTTACGTTTGCCTTTTGAGACTAGGTTAATATGCTGCTATTTTAAGAAAGCATTGAAATGAAGCGTTGCCTTTGCATTCATAAATACATTTAGAATACGGTATTAAGACATCTTCGAGATGGAATGTTGTCTGTAAATTAGTTTAATATTGTTTATTATCAGTTAGTTTGATACGGAAATTTTGACATATCACTGACATGGAACGTTATATCTGGCTTCGTACAATAGTTTTATACGGTAATATTTAACATTTTGTGAGAAATTATAACTGGAACGTTACGTTTGACTTCTTACATTAGTCTAATATGCTAAAGCTTAACTTTGAGATGAAACTAGCTGAGTGTAGTAATATGTGAAATATCTTTGAGCTAGAACGTATGAAATCGTTAGTAAAATAATTTAATGGTAATATTTTTCGTCGTCATTAATAAGGAACGTTACATGTGCCTTCTTACACTAGTTGTATACGGTTAACGTTTACGATATCATTTGAGATAGCTGAAAGGAACGTAAAGTTTGATTTCGTAAACTAAATTAATACGGTAATTTTTTGTCCATCACTGTAATGGCTAACTGAACAGTTACAATACCGTTTAATTCATTACTTTTCCTGTAATGTTAATCAAAGCGTTGGAATAGCTAACTAGAACGTTACGACTGTAACACTAGCTTAACACAGTAATGTCTGAGATGGCTGATAGGAGCGTTACGTGCAGCTACAGTAACGGATTTATCTTGTGTTGTTAGAGACGGATCATATCCACAGCTTAAATAATTCCTTCGCCGAAGAATCGATCTGCAGTGTGCCTGTGCTGTGCTGCTGTTTACGCGGAGAGCATGGCGTGTTTGCGTGTACACGTCGCTGGGTTAGGAGTTTCAATCGAAATTCGAAAATCGATCGAAAGTTGATTTTTATACTGTTGGGAATTTGAGAAGTCAGCAATCATTAGTGCATTGCATTTATGTTCTCTTCTGACGTAACTGTGTCATTTAATTTTATTGTCTATTTATTAATTAATTAATTAATTTATTTATTTATTTACCTATTTATTTATCTGAATCGCAAAAGTGTGTGTGTGTGTGTGTGTGTGTGTGTGTGATAAAATTGAGTACTTTCACATTCGTTTTCAAATTTCGCTATACATTCATATTAGACAAATATAATTATAAGTTGATGTCATTCATAAGAACATTCACGCATTATACATAGTTACAGATAGGCAGATATGTAAGTGCACGGATAGACAGATGGATATGTATACAGATAAAAAGACGAACATAGAGTTTACTGAACAAAGTTAAAAAACAGAATAATCGGAAAAGATAATAACGTAGATGATAATGATGATATGATGATTATTATGATGATGATGATGGTGATAATAAAAAATAATGAATTATATCTATAATAAATATTATAGGTTTTATTGCGAACCATGTTTCAGATATTCACTAGTTTGGCGTATACTTTTATCATAAGTAATCCACTGTTACCAGATTACATGATTCGTAAACAGACATCTTTCTCACGGACACACCCAGAGTCTCAGGAAAGACGAAGTGTCATTATAACAAATGTAATTGTTAAAATGAAATGAATTCTCGTATTCAAAGAAACGATAAAGTTTATAAACCATAGGACACCAGATGCACATAAATAGATCAGCCTTTCGGTGTAATCGTATTTGTCAACAATACAGTAACAATACAGTTTATTCACCGCTGTATTTATAAATCTACTTGTTACATATTGACAAAGGGTGGACATGCTAACATTTGTGTATTCATTTGTATGAGATTGTATAGAGTGATATAATGTTAATTCTGATCTTACATGTAGCTCACCAGTGTTGATATTGTAACTTATCTTCCGCTGAAGATTTCTCTATTTTCTTTTCTTTTTCTTTTTTCTTTTTTTTTTTTCTTTTTGTTGTTGTTAGGTGGGTCTTCTTTTTGTTCTGTTATTTATTTATATGTATGCATGTACATTACCTTTGCTTAACTCTTAACAGGTACAAGTTTTGAATGGTTAATTTAGAAAATGATCTTATGTACGATATTCATTATCATAAGAAGTTGGAAGGTAAAAGTTGACAATTAACCTTATGAAAAAATTATTAAATAGTTTAATAATCAAATTATTATAATATTAGTCTGAAAGAAATGAATTTAAAATTATATCCTTTGATCTTAGAAAAAGAGGGGTGTAAAAAGATATTTCTACATACATTTTTTTTTTTTTTTTAATTTTTAAGAAAGATAATAATAATAATAATAATAATAATAATAATAATAATAATAATAATAAATGGAAGCAAGTAAATAAAAAAATAAATTAATTAAATAAAATAAAACAAAAATCCAGAAAACGCCACACACAAAGAACATTTGAAGTCGCTAAATACACATGTACATTACAAAAGACCTCAGCGAGTTTTGTCCGAACAACACACGATTCTAACAACAAACTTCAATGCCAAAAGCCCGCAGCCTAGATTACTGCTACCCTGTACATTTATCTTCGAGAAACGATCTGTGGTTTATCTTGATTAATTATGTACCATGACGGCCATAAATGTCTTGATTGGGCTGTCTCTCGATAACTACCGCATACGACTCCCCGCTCCAAGCATGCAAAGGAGCGAGTATACTATAACACAGTTAAAAACAGTCTACAATGGAATCGTCTTTCTAAGGCTACTTTTTTTTCTATCTTTCTTTCTTCCTTCGGAGTCACGTGACTATGCTAATGTGACCGCAGGACTTGCCGTCTGTGAAAAGTGATCCTAAAAACTTTAACGTGATTGTTGTAATTACCTGTGATTGACAGAAGATGTTTCAGAGCGTTACTCGCTGTCAGTTTTGATATTTGAGAAGTTTCTGTTGTTACGCCAATGTCGGAGGTACCGAAGCTGTTTATCAGGCTACCGTAAGTGTTCTAATTCGTGTGCATTGTTTTGTAAAGCAGGCAACTTTAGCGCTCGTCGAGCAGACGAAATACTTTGTGTGGGTTTAACAGAACAGTCGATTCAGTTACTGTTATCAAAGAGTAAGAATAGAATGATCTGACGAGGGTTAGTGCGTCCATTTACGACACTTCGGCAATTCTCGTAAGATTCGTGTCGAAATATTACGACAGTTAACGAAACTTATAAACATGTTACTTGCCTTTTTTGCTTTTTATCTGTCTAGCATATATATGTGAATCTGTCTCTCTCTCTCTCTCTCTCTCTCTCTCTCTCTCTCTCTCTCTCTCTCTCTCTCTCTATATATATATATATATATATATATATATATATATATATGTATGTATGTATGTATGGATGTATCTATGTATGTATGCATGTATTCTAACGTTTTGAAAAATGCTGGATTTATACACTCATCCGCATGAATTATGCATGAATACGACTTATTTGAGTATACTGGTTAATGATTTACTGTCACTGTCAGATAACTTTTATTATATTATCTTTATTACGACAGTTTTAACTCTAATTTCAGACAGTCTTATTGACAAAATCAACTCTAATTAAGTTATATCCTAAACAACTGTTTCATTTTCATTGATTTCTTTCACATAGCTTAACTTATTTCTAACATGCACATTTGTACGTACAAACAAGTAACCAACCAACCAAACAAACAAACAAATATATATATATATATATATATAAATATACCTACTATCTACATACATACATAAATACATACCGATAAATTAAAATAAAAAGATAATGTATATTATTTACAGCCGCATTAATAATACTTCACACATTCATACACACAGACACATGCACACACACACACACACACACACACACACACACACACACACACACACACACACACACACACACACAAACCTAATCACATAAAGCACATAAATACAAATACACACAACAAGCACATATTAAATGTATGAGCTGACCCTTTCACTTATAGTCGTGTGTTTGTTTTCTTCTGGTTTTAAAAACAGTTTTTCAGTATAAAGCGAAGTTAAAGTTTAAAACAGATATAACAGTACTTACCTTGAAGAACAATCACAGTTTTTAGATTCTTGAAAATATTTGTCTAGTGTTTTAATATATCCGAGCCACCGTGGAACTCCGTTAACGTAAACAATCCCTTACTGTTTTACGTCAAACAATTATGACGTCACGTATGCAAAACGCCTAGAGGAATGTAAATTAAAATTGAAATTCAAAATACAGTGGTACCTTGACTTACGAGTTTAATTCGTTCCATGACCGAGCTTGTAATTCAGATTTGCTCGTTCATCAAATCAATTTTCTCAAATGAAATTAACTGAAATACTATTAATCCGTTCCAGTCCTCCAAACCACCCCAATTTTTTATGACGTGTTTTTAAAAAAGAAAAATGTTGTAAAAAAAATAAAATGAAAGAGAATATAAAGAAATAAATTGGTTTTGTAAAGTGTACAGGGTTGGGGTTTCTCCATCTTTTCATGGACAGAGGTTCCCAGCTTGGAAATTATTTTAACGCCTTTGGCTGCAGTTATAGCCTTTATCGACTCCTTCTGTTTCAGTATGGTATATGTCGTAAAAGTACTATGCTCGTACTGCCTAGCCATGTTGACTACACGCACACCTCGCTCATGTTTTTCTATAATTCCACGCTTTAATTCAAAGGACATCATCCGCTTCTTCTTCTCAGCACTGTTCTTTGCACTCACTTTCTTAGGATGAATGGAAATTTGACAAAATACTGCAGAAAACGTGAGAACAACACAACTGATATTCTACCGCGGCGAGGTAACAACGTCAAGCAAACGAGTGAAACGCGGGATGCTGGACGAATTTTGTGTTGTTCGTTGCGCCAAATAGCTCGTATCTCGGATTTTGGTTCGCACCTCAAAGCAAAAAACGACCGGGCGGCTGCTCGTAAGTGGGAAAACTCGTAAGCTGAAGCACTCGTAACTCGAGCTACCACTCTATTTAAAACATACAAACATACACACATACTTACATACATACTTACATACATACTTACATATATGCATGCATGCTTGCATAACATGAAAAACAGTGATGTGTAGTTATATGTCATTAATGTTCCCTCTGTTGTCTGCAATTTAGCTACGACATCAACTTCTTCAGAAGGTGCTGTTTTAGACTATGTTCTTTAGGTAACAAAACGCTGACCTGCACTTTGTTGTTTATTTAGTCACCCGTACTCCAGCCACATAAGACTTTAATTTTTGAATGTCCATTTATGTCAAACAAAAGGGAAAAAAATCTTGTTCTAAGTGGAAAAACATGTTTAACTTTGTTTTCCTCCTGAAACCACAGTTACGTACAGACAGTACTGCCATTATGTTAATACTTCTTTCAGGAACGGTGTCATGGATCTTTAGCAACATATCGTATATTTCACCATGAATTCGAAACATTGATTTTTTTAACGTCATAAATAATTTCAGTTTATTATTACTGCATTTATTATTATTATTATTATTGTTTGTTGTTGTTGTTGTTGTTGTAGTAGTTATTGCTGCTGCTGTTGTTGTTATCGTTGTAGTTACTGTTATTGTCATTATTATTATTTATTATTATTATTATTATTATTATTATTTGTTGTTGTTGTTGTTGTTGTTATTGTTTTTGTTCCAGTTGCGATAATAGTAGTAGCAGCAGTAGTAGCTGTAATAGTAAAAGAAATGTAGTAGTAGCAGTAGCAGCAACAAGTGTACCCAGTAGTTTCTTCGCGTTCTAGTATATGTCAAAAGATAAGTGTATCAACAACTCTGGTACGTGGATTCCTGCATTGAACTAACTAACTAACTAACTAACTAACTAAATAAATAATTAAATAAAAGAGTCTTTGTTTCTAATTGTTAAAACATTCCACGTAACGACGTCAACTAGTTTTCACGTTTATATTATCAAAACAAAACCATTTGTTAACTTAAAACAGAAATTTGCAAGATGTGTCATTAAAATTAATGAGGATGAAGAAAAATCAAATATACATACACACGCACACACGGTATACCTACATACATACAAACAAAGATACATTATTACATAAGCATACATACATACATACATACATACATACATACATACATACATACATACAAACATACATACATACATACATACATACATACATACATACATACATACATATATACATATACACTGTGTGTGTGCGTGTACATATAAATATCTGTATCGCTGTCACTGTTTGTTTTGGTGCTCTCTGTGTGTATTAATGACGATGCAGAAGCTGTAAACAATACCCTGACTCAGTGATTGATTTTTACTGCAAATCCTCTCGAGTGCGTCCCGCTAACTTAAACTACTGCTTCTTGTACTTGATACGGGTGTCAGTTTTAAACCCGCGCATCTATTATTAAATTAATCGGCGCTAGGAATTAATGAAGAACCGTTGGGCACAAACACAAGTGCACGCCATGGAGGTCGTATCGATTTTGCAGTTCCTTTGCTATCAGCCTGAACTGAAACACGAAAAATGACATATCCGTCAGACAGTCGATCACGATTTTATCAGTGCATGCAGGCACGCGCGCTTCATAAATCAACACACACATGCACAATATAAACTGTTACGCCCATACATAGAAAAACGTAAGAATATATCCAAACGTAATAATGTATTATATTTATAAATATATAAAACATACGAATGTAGCAGAGGCTAACAATCATCAATACTTTATTAAGTTTTTAATATTTAAAAATTAAGTATTATATTCTTTACCATCAGTTCTGTAAGTCTATAATAATATAAGTAACAGAATAATTTTCATCTGAACCTTAAAACGAACCAATATAATAATACTAATAAAGTTAATAATAAATAAATAAATAAATAAATAAATAAATAAATAAATAAATAAATAAATAAATAAATAAATAAATGATAATTATAATGATAACATTACTTCTAATAATAATAATGATGGTGATAATGAAAATAATATTAAGTACTAACCATGATGATGATGATGATGATAATAATATTCTTTTTTCAAGAAATATTTTTTCAAGATAATTTAAACAACTAGCGCGTATATTTGTTGACTTAGTTTTAATGGTGAACGCCTACATACTGGAGTCAAGCCCTGTGACTTTTGAAGTTCCATTGCAGTTAAATAATTAATTCTAAATGTGCATGCACTGTGCTTTACGTGTGTACTTCAGGTCAAAGTGCTGCACGTTGATAGTCAAGTCAGACACTGAAACCCGAGCAGCTCTATTTCTAGACAAATGACATAACCCGAGACAAGTAAGAAAGGACAGTGTTGATGATGATAATTAATATGACGATATTGATGCAAAGAATATGATAATGATGATGATGATTAATATGGTGATGTTGATGATGAAACTATAATGATTGCTTGCTCGACGTTAGAATTATGCTACAGTGATGTTGGTACAAATTTCATTGCATCATGATCATGATAATTACCATGAAAATGAAAGTGATGAGACTTATTACGATAATGTAGTGGTGATATTGATGACAGTAATGACAATAATGACAATAAATTGATGATGATGATGATGATGATAAGGATATTTTACCTCTAACAATCAACAGAAGATGTTAACCATGATTATTTTACTACAAATAATAATATTATTAAAAGTATTTCATTGTTTCCAGGGGTTCCAGTCCCAACTCTAAAATTCGACAGGCAATTCTACAGTTACTTCGTCAAACGTCCCTGTCGTTACAAGCAGCCCCGTTCTGCGACGACCTGTCAGTATGGACACGGGTGGGCCAGGAAATATGAGCATCTACAGCCCCAACAGCAACCAGCCAAAACGACTGACGTGTTGGACTGGGAGACAACTCCTGAAACCCGCCGTTAAAGATTTCAGTGACCAACAGTTTCCAACGAAAAGAAGTTTATCATCTTCATCAGGTATGTTTTTATAAATTTATTTAATATTTAAACTTTAAACTGACGTACAAAATATTTTAATGATCAAGTAATTTTCTTTTCTCTCTCTCTCTCTCTCTCTCTCTCTCTCTCTCTCTCTCTCTCTCTCTCTCTCTCTTTCTCTCTGTATATATATATACAGATAGATAGATAGATATAGATATATATATATATATATATACACACAGACAGACAGACAGATAGACAGACAGATAGATATACAGACAGACAGACAGACAGACAGACAGATAGATAGATAGATAGATAGATAGATAGATAGATAGATAGAGATAGATAGATAGATAAATAGATAGAAATATAGATAGATATTAAAGTAAAATATAGTTTAATTTATGATAGTTATCACATCATTCATTTTCAGAAGAAGAATCAAACCACACGTCACAGTCGTTGCTTGGCGACAGAAAACAGATTCTAACTTGCAGACCAATAGAAACGTATCGCCAGCCCACCCACCGCGGTTTGTGGGTCGCGTCGGGCGTGGCGGATAACGCCGAGGAGATCCACCGGCGTCACGTGCAGAGGAGCGCGAGGCTGCGCACTCGGTTAGGCTACTCACGCTCGCTGAGCGCGAACCAGCTGTTCGCGGCTCGAACCCCGTGCACGGACACTGAAATACCCTTCGCTTTACAAGTGTCTCGTCCTGGTGAAAGTCTCAACTCCAAAATGGAATTTCAGTAAGTTGCTTTATTATATTTATTTATTTAGTTAGTTATTTATTTATTTTGTTTGTTTTTTGTTTGTTTTTTGTTTGTTTGTTTGTTGTTTTGTTCTTCTTCTTCTTTTTGTTTGTTTGATTCTTCTTCTTGTTGTTGTTGTTGTTCTTCTTCTTCTTCTTCTTCTTCTTCTTCTTCTTCTTCTTCTTCTTCTTCTTATTATTATTATTATTATTATTATTGTTTTAAATTTCTTGTTTAGACACTGATAATAATAACGCTACAGCTATGCAATTTTGTTGAGCAAGTACCTGAAGTCATATACAAAAGTACCGAAAAACAAAAGAAGTGTATTCCAATCCTTGTTTATACTCCTCCATTCTTTCTCTTGTTTAGCACAAATCTTTATTTAACTGTAAGTACACTAAATAATTAATTCAGTTCTCCCTGGTTTAGTATTTAGAACTTTCTATGTGATATATATAGACGCCTACAGTTTATATAATCATAACTTATCCGTTTCAGACGAAGAATATACTCAGCGAGACCGTCTACAACCGGAAGATACTTCGACACCACAAACGGTCTGCGCAGTCGCAACGGAGGCAACAGTCGTCGTCCGAGGACCGCGGGATCGTGGCTCACTGCCGGCTTGAAAATACAGAGTATTCAGCTCCATTCGAAAATGCCGTTGTTGGCCAAACGGCAAACCTTGCAAGAAAACCTCTTACAAAAACATCTAAATGCCGCTGTCTTAGAGCCGCAGGAAGACAGCGCAGAGACAAAACAGAAAAGAATGTTATAGAAACGAATCCCAGTACAGACACTTAGAGTATAATGTGATTTGACGACGCTACCCATCAGTATTATTTGTTACGACTATTACGATGTGTTTAACTTCTAGAAGGAGACCGAGAAACAAATAATAGACGCTTTTGAAGATTGCGTTAATCCGAATGATTTTAAGAGCACACAATTTCAGATGTTTTTGCGTGGTAGGAAGCTTTTGACACTAAATTTTAGTCGTTTTAAGCCTGATCAAAACATTTGTTATCTTGTTAAATGAAATCCACTTTTGTTAAATTTTCTCTCTCTCTCTCTCTCTGGCCTCAGTTCTTTGCTAATAATAAAGTATCTCAGTAAAATGATGACCTCACGAGTCTGTATTAAAAAGATGATGATTTCATGCATAGAAATGCAAGAAAAAAACACCTAAAAATCCTCAGATGCAGAGTAAATCATTGTAGTCTATTCAAAATTCTTTTGCATTTTGATTCGATATTAAGTCAAACTATATTTTAGTTATTTGTATGAAAAACAAAATTACACTGATTAATTTCAATATATTTTCAGTCAAAATGTTCGAAAGCATTTAAGAAAATATAATTGTTATTATTAGTTGTTTTTTCTAAAAAAAAAAGTTTAACTTACTTGTGCATTCTAAAAACAATAATATATTATATTTTTCATGCATTTTAAAATCTATTTTACATTATTTATTCACTTCAGAGAAATTTCCACTATTAATCACTTGAAAAATTCATATTAAAAATGTATTTGAATTAGCAAAGTAGAATAAATATTGATGTACATACTTATTATAATCTATTTTATACCTCATCTTATATATTCATCGTTAATATGCTTTTTATTATATGTTTAATCTGTTTATTGTTTGTGATGGTAAGAATATTATCAAAAACTGAAAATAATTGTGAAATCGTATTTATAATTTTCTTATTAACGCACATGCTAGAATTTTCTAATATATATATATATATATTATTTTTTTTTTTTAGTGAAATAGTATAATTTAATCTGTGATACCTGTTACTTTGTTTTCACTGACATCTCTGATGTAGTATTGTTTTAAAATATGATTTTCTGATTAGGTACAAATTAATGCATTCAGGGATAGCATAGGGACATACCATTATTTTCGTGTTTTTTTTTTTTTAATGAACCTTATTTCAGACACATTCATAATAATAATGACACTCGCTCTTTCTAAAATTCTTCATCCGCCTGTATTCTGAATATTTCCTAATAGCGGTACTATTTTCTCATCTTTTCCCTCTCACAAACAGCTTTGTGATTATAAAGTGTGATGATTATGTAATGAATCATGGGTTGTCATTTTCATCTTTTTTATTTTGTGCACGTGTCCTTATCTTTTAATAATAATAATAATAATAATAATAATAATAATAATAATAATCATAATAATAATAATAATAATAATAATAATAATAATAATAATAATAATAATAATAATAATAATAATAATAATAGTAATAATAATAATAATAATAATAGTATTAATAATTTTACAGTGTCATAACGTTTTGTCAATTATATCCTCATTTAGGTTAATATAGACTTCAGTTCATAAATAAATAAATAAATAATGGTCAACATTAGTTAATATACTGATGAGTCGTTTATTTATTTATTTATTTATTTATTTATTTATCTATCTATCTATCTATCTATCTATCTATCTATCTATCTATCTGTCTATCTGTCTATCTAATGGGCAGGCGACAACGAAAAAACAAAATGGCAGCCTCGGTTAATAGCACCTCCTCGTTATAATGTTATAAGTGCTGTCTGTCAGCACTAACAAACTTAGCTTGTCTTCTGAAACAAACAAATAAAACAGTTATTTTTAGAAATACAACAGTCATTTAGTAATTTTATTTTCTCCTCAACAGGGTCATTTATAATAATAGAAATTTATTTTTGTTATTTTTTTATGTTCCCACCTACAAATCTTTTTTATTTTTATTTTTATTTAAGAATGATACACGTTTTGTTGATATTTTTAATAAATATTACATTCTGACAAATACATTTATTAGAACACTTTAGACTGTATATATATATATATATATATTTTAATATAATATTTTCAGCTACAAAATTACTTGAAGAGAGATAAGATTTATTTAGATTATTATATTTTGTTCGCATAAATAAAATCATTTAGAAGGATGTAAATTTAATTAGGAATATAATTATGTTCTCACCAAATTCAATGAGAATAATGTCAAATTAATTTGGAATAATGCAAAATGTATTTGGAATAATGTCAAATTAATTTGGAATAATGTTAAAAATTCATTTAGAATATAATATTGTGTTGTCTTCAACCGAATCATTTAGAAAGACAAAAATGTATTTAATAATGTTATTACGTTCTCGTCAAAATCATTCAGAATGATACAAAAATGTATTTAATTTATTATAATGTGCTTACTTTAAATACGTTAGCAAATAACCCGTTCGCCTTTTTTTTTTTCCGTGGCTTCTCAGTTATATACATACTGGAATAGTACATATGTTGTTATACTGGAATAGTACATATGTTGTTATACTGGAATAGTACATATGTTGTTATACTGGAATAGTACATATGTTGTTATACTGGAATAGTACATATGTTGTTATACTGGAATACTACATATGTTGTTATGCTGGAATAGTACATATGTTGTTATGCTGGAATAGTACATATGTTGTTATGCTGGAATAGTACATATGTTGT
>CM022669.1:4089276-4136776 GCA_012295275.1 Chrysomallon squamiferum
TTTTTTTCTTTCTTTCTTTATTTGTTTATTTAAATTTTTGAAATATATTTTCTGTTTCTTTCTTGAGTTCTCAAATTAATGTTATTTTCTGTTATTCTAATTTAGAAATATATATATATATATATATATATATATATATATATATATATATATATATATATATATATAATTTTAGGAAAATTAATAATTTTGAAAATACATTTGTAATAAATATGTGTCTCTTGTTTCACAGGTTTATGGGGTGAAAGCAGGAAAAGACAACGAATTGAAGGAATTTTATAAAGAACTGGCCGACAGATCTGGAGGTTGCTATTTGAGTCTAGAACACTTTGATGTCATCGTAGACATGTTTATGGCTGGTAACTGACTTTATTTTATAATATAGACCAACAAAGAATCAAAGAAATAAGAAAAGAAAGATAGAAATAGTGAATTAAAGAAAGATGGAAAAATTAATCACTAAAAAAAAAAAAAAAAAAAAAAAAAAAAATCAACAAGAAAAACAGGAAAATAGGTTTCATAAAATAATCTTTCTTTTACTCTTCTTAAGACAATTATATTCATTCTTATTCTCTATAAACATTATGTTTTATTTTTTTCATGCTAGAAACAATTATGTTTAATCTCTACGATAGTCTTCATCGAAAACTACTTATTATTTAGTTACTTGTATGAAAAATTCGAAAACGTATGTTTATCTCTCCTTTCTCTCTCACATCTCTTACTGTCATCTAGCTCTGCAGTCTTTATATTTGTATAATCCATTTTGTTTGTTTTTGTATAAACATTTCGTGCGCGCACCTGCATTTACTTATCTGTATTTATTTACATATACGAGTATGCACATATATGATAAAGTCCTCTCTCTCTCTCTCTCTCTCTCTCTCTATATATATATATATATATATATATATATATATATATATATATATATATATATATATATATATATATATATATATATATATATAGATATATAGAGAGATAGAGAGAGAGAGAGAGAGAGAGAGAGAGATGACTTTATCATATACATGCCAGTCTCATATGTCTATCTGTCTATCCATCTTTCTCTCTAATTTCTTTATCCACATCTCTGCATATGTATGTATATATGTATCTCTCTCTCTCTCTCTCTCTCTCTCTCTCTCTCTCTCTCTCTCTCTCTCTCTCTCTCTCTCTCTCTCTCTCTCTCTCTCTCTCTCTCTCTCTCTCTGTGCTTTTCTTTCTGTTACTCTAGACACTAGTTAGACAAAATATTCACTACTCAGTGTAACTTGTAGTTACGTTTGTTGTATTTTCGCTTCAGTCTGTTACCGAGAATCGAACCAGGAGCAGCTTCAGTCTTTTATCAGTGAAGTAGAAGACGGAGGTGAGATGACTCAAGTTAAGAAGGAAATGTTCAAAAAACTGAAAGAGAAACCAGCCAAGCCGATACGAAGAACACATGTAAATAGACTTTTTAAATATAGAAATATTAACCTAAACCTATACTTTTCAAAAATATATATTTCACTTAAATTATTATTATTATTATTATTATTATTATTATTATTATTATTATTGCTGTTGTTGTTGGTGGTGTTGTTATTATTACATTACATTTAAAATTAAAATTATGATAATACACCATAATAATAAAATAAAAAGTAATTGACTTATTATAGTATCAAAAGATAAGGAAAAAAAAATAACATTTTAAAATCTTTGGATATTTATTTAATTTCTTTATTTTATTTAATTCGCTAAGACACTGATAACGCAAGACAATCTAATTTAATAAATTAATTATTACACAAAAAAAGAAGCATTTTGATAAACCTTAATATCATAGCAGGCAAAAGAATATTACATGGACTATAAATTAATATTTGGATCAGTATTTAAGAAAGAGATGACTTTCTTTTTATTCTTCTTTTCTTGTTTCAGCATTAAATGAACTATAATATTTAAGAAAGTTTATTTTATTTTGAATCAGTGAATTTATTTAATTTAAAGTTAATCTGTTGTTTTCAGAGATATGTTAAAGCGGCATGGTGGGATCGAAAACTTGATTCGAACGAGAGACCTGCCTACAAATACAACACAGAAACAGATGTGTGGTCACACAATGACAGTGAGTGTATTATCTTCAGAGATTACTAAACCTGACGCAAGGGTATCTTTATATGAAAATATGTGCTGCAAGTTATAGTTCAGTGCCATAAATATCGTATGCAAAATTACAATTTATCGCCGTAAATATCTTTATATAAAATAATAAAAAAAGTATTTAAGGAATAAATTTCGTAGCGAGTTTTTTTTAGTAAACACATCTGCTGTGAAAAGCACATCTGAAAAAAAAAAAATAAATAAATAAATAAAAAATGTGTTTATTTTTAGGTGACGTCAAACTATCAGAAACGCGCGTGTCGAGCAGAGCAGACATGAAAACGTGCATTCGCAAACCAGTGACGAAAGTAAATAAAAGACGCTGTTCTGTTATGTAAACTGAAAGTGAAAGTGATATGAGCCGTGTACATTTGATTAAAGTGTTAGAGATCTGGTTTAACGGCTCACACCAAAATGAAGCTCTTCATCCAAAATGACAGTTTAAATCTCAGTAACAAAATATTTACTGTACATTTGAAAAGATTAATTATAAAATATTAAAATTTTGCATGTTATTAATTATAATATTATATACTAACTTTGCAGAACGTTTATATATATATACGATTGTGTTTTGTATGTACAAAATTTGTTATTATATGTTGTATATATGTTGAATTAAATGTATATTATGTTGTCGGTTCTCAGTGCATTTGTTATTATTATTATTATTATTATTATTATTATTATTATTATTATTATAATAAAATAATATGTAATAAAATTATGAAAATGTCTTTTTCAATCTTTTTTTTGTTCTTTTTTTCTCGAGATCAATGATATTTGACGAATCTAAATCTACTAATGCTATTACTACTGCTACTGCTACTACTACTACTTATATTGCCTCTGCTGCTACTACTACGACTACTAGGACTACTAATATATATATATATATATATATATATATATATATGTTTAAGAGATAAATGATACAAGCACAAAACAGAAAGATGAAGCATACATACAGGCGGATCTCTTAACTTAATAATTTTAATATTATTTAATTTTGTGTTACTGGTATTTAAATTTTAAAATCATTAACTGATTAGTACTGTTGATATATAAAACAATAAAAATAAAAATAAAATATTTTCCACACACTGTGATTTAAGTTGTAATAACAAAAACATCTTAGATTATTTTTAACTGAAATTTTCATTCATATCATTGTTTACTTCCTGCTACATTCTTTGCATAAATGACGTCACAATTGTTTGACGTAAAACAGTAAGGATTTCTTTACGTTTCTGAATTACCAAGATGGAGTGAAATATATTAAAAGATTAAACAAATATGTTCATGGATCTAAAAACGTTGATTCTACTTAATGGTAAGTACTGTTATAACGTATATGTTTTAAACTTTTACTTAGCTACAACGAAATTTAGAAAATAATCAAAATTTGTTTCTAAAACGAAGAAGAACACTCACTTGAATGAATATAATACTACGGATCAGTTTATAAAACAATATAAGCATAGTGTACGTATGTGTATGTATGTGTATGTATATGTCTGTATGTGTATGTATGTATGTGTCTGTATGTGTTTCAATGTGTTTATTTGTCAGTCTTTCTGGATGAAGTATGGTTCAAGTACTATACACTAATATACTTTATCGTTGAAATTTAATTTACCCTGTCTACACGTATTTATGAATGTATTATTTTTTATGGTTGTATATATATGTAGGCGTTCGTCAAATAATGCATCTTACAGCTTCTGTAATAATGATCGAAAATAACCAACGAGTCGATTACGAAGCTACAATATCATTTGTAGTTCGCTAAAATTAAATATATCATTTTATGATACATTTAGCATTTCTTAGATGTTTTCTTTCTTAATAACCCCTAAAATATGTATGTGGAGGTGTGTATGTGTGTTTGTCTATGTGTGTGAGGGTGTGTTTGTCTGTGTGTGTGTGGTGTGTGTGTGTGTGTGTGTGTGTGTGTGTGTGTGTGTGTGTCTCTGCATGCAGGTTCTATACTTGTGTTTGTGTGTACGTGTGAATTTGTATTTGAGTAATCACACCACACGTGAACACAGAAAAAAAAAAGAGATAAATTTAATAATTACGTTTTTTAGTTATAGTACATATCTGAGATGTACAGAAAAAGATATCGTTGTTTGGTTTCTTTCATTTTTGTTCCTACAAACACGAATACCTTTAGCCCCTGGTACATTGTTATCTCAAGCGAAATAATCAACTGTTTGAAAATAATTCTGATTAGTGAAGCGATTTTCTGGGAAGTTGTTAAACAGCCCTTGACTACAGTCAGAGTATCTCATTGATAACAGTACAGGTTCCTAAATAACTAGAAATCGTGACAAAGCGGATTCGTTGAGCATCAACTTGACACAGTTTTGTATTGTCGCCTGGCTGACATATTAATGCATCATGTCTTATTGAACACTTAGTAACAGGTGTCCGCATCCTGTTAATTTACTGTTCACAAAGCTAGTCGGGAATGAGAGCGTGTTTTATGTGGAATCCATACATCTGCAGATCGAACTGTACGATGTAAGTCTGGAGAGACAGACACACACACACAGAGAGAGAGAGAGAGAGAGAGAGAGAGAGAGAGAGAGAGAGAGAGAGAGAGAGAGAGAGAGAGAGAGAGAGAGAGAGAGAGAGAGAGAGAGAGATGAGACAGAGAATGAGACAGAGAGAGAGAGAGAGAGAGAGAGAGACAGAGAGAGAGAGAGAGAGAGAGAGAGAGAGAGAGAGAGAGAGAGAGAGAGAGAGAGAGAGAGAGAGAGAGAGAGAGAGAGAGAGAGAGAGAGAGAGAGAGATGGTAACAGTAGCAGCAGCAGCAGCAGTCCTGGTAGTAGTAGTAGTTGTTGTAATAGTAGCACTAACAGTAAAGATAACTATAATAATAGTGGTTGCAATTATTGTTGTTGCAGTAAAATACTTTATTAAAGTATAAAGAGAGACAGACTGGGAGAAAGTCGTGGTAATAATAATTATAGACGTAGTAGTTATTGTTTGTATTTGTTGTTGTTTCAAAAGGAGAGAGAGAGAGAGAGAGAGAGAGAGAGAGAGAGAGAGAGAGAGAGAGAGAGAGAGAGAGAGAGAGAGAGAGAGAGAGAGAGAGAGAGAGAGAGAGAGAGAGAGAGAGTACATATTAACGTGTAATGGACATCTGTAACAGGCATACATGTTTATGTATTTTATATGTAATTCTGTATATTTCAACGCCGTGTAAAGAACAAAAATGTGTACATTTTAAGGAATATTTATTACATCTAACTATACATGTTTAGGCCGTGTTACAGCATATGTAAAATGATATAAACATTTATACATCTGAAGGCTTAGATCATTGCAATGCTTTGCCTTTTGTCTGCAGATAAAATAGAGATATTAGAAAGTAAAATATAAATATCTACAACTTGTTGCTACCTTAATTTGATCTTTTTAACGGATGCATCATTGACAAAAAAGATAAAGGTGGGTGAAGGAACAGTTTAATGTAATAACTGAACATGTTACTGGAACACACTAATGTAATAACTAAACATATTACTAGAATATTCTAATATAATAACTGAACATGTTACTAGAACACACTAATGTAATAACTAAACATGTTACTAGAATATTCTAATATAATAACTAAACATGTTACTAGAATATTCTAATATAATAACTAAACATGTTACTAGAACACACTAATGTAATAACTAAACATGTTACTAGAATATTCTAATGTAATAACTGAACATGTTACTAGATAACACTAATGTAATAACTGAACCTTTTACTAGAACACGCTAATGTAATAACTAAACATGTTAATAGAACACACTAATGTAATAACTAAACAAGTTACTAGAAAACTCTAATGTAATATCTAAACATGTTACTAGAACACGCTAATGTAATAACTAAACATTTTACTAGAATATTCTAATGTAATAACTGAACATGTTACTAGAACAGTTTAATGTAATAACTAAACATGTTACTAGAACACGCTAACGTAATAACTAAACATGTTACTAGAACACACTCATTAATAACTGAACATGTTACTAGAACAGTTTAATGTAATAACTGAACATGTTAGTAGAACAGTTTGTGTAATAACTAAACATGTTTTAATGTAATAACTGAACATGTTACTAGAACAGTT
This sequence comes from Chrysomallon squamiferum, assembly GCA_012295275.1. Classification (NCBI taxonomy): domain Eukaryota; kingdom Metazoa; phylum Mollusca; class Gastropoda; order Neomphalida; family Peltospiridae; genus Chrysomallon; species Chrysomallon squamiferum. Next base: position 4,095,569 of record CM022669.1, read on the forward strand.
TAATGTAATAACTGAACATGTTAGTAGAACAGTTTTAATGTAATAACTAAACATGTTACTAGAACACGCTAACGTAATAACTAAACATGTTACTAGAACACACTAATGTAATAACTGAACATCTTACTAGAACACACTAATGTAATAACTAAACATCTTACTAGAACACACTAATGTAATAACTGAACATCTTACTAGAACACACTAATGTAATAACTGAACATGTTACTAGAACACACTAATGTAATAACTAAACATGTTACTAGAACACACTAATGTAATAACTGAACATGTTACTAGAACACACTAATGTAGTAACTGAACATGTTACTAGAACAGTTTAATGTAATAACTGAACATGTTACTAGAACAGTTTAATGTAATAACTAAACATGTTAATAGAACACTCTAATGTAATAACTGAACATGTTACTAGAACAGTTTAATGTAATAACTGAACATGTTAATAGAACACGATAATGTAATAACTGAACATGTTACTAGAATATTCTAATGTAATAACTGAACATTGTAATAAAACACGCTAATGTAATAACTAAACATGTTAATAGAACACGCTAATGTAATAACTAAACATGTTACTAGAACACACTAATGTAATAGCTAAACATGTACTAGAATATTCTAATGTAATAACTGAACATGTTACTAGAATATTCTAATGTAATAACTGAACATGTTACTAGAATATTCTAATGTAATAACTGAACGTGTTACTAGAACACGCTAACGTAGTATATGTAAACTTAATTACTGAAACACTAAGGTGACGACACAGTCAAAGATATGACAGGTTCACTGCAGTATCACTGATATATCACAGACGTCGTGGAATCTGACCACATAATTAAACATGCGCTGCCTCGTCACAGAAGAAACACAACTGATGAAAATTTAAATGTAGGTGGCCGCTGACGGTGCTAGAATGAAAGCGCTGAGAGAAGATCAACTAATGAAGCGTGTATTTAATCACATGTTACTGAAGAACGAGCTGGTTTGCGGTACTTCGAGGTCTTTTCACCAGCCAATGACGGCCTAATGTATCTCTTTCACTGACAACAACTTGGATTTCCTTGAGAAAAAAAAAAAAAAAAAAAAAAAAATCTTGAATAAGCTATCTCCTCTGATAATGGAATACAAGAACATTGATCCCCAACATCTTTTACACATATTGAAAAAGTTTCTGGGAATGTTCGGGCGTGTGTAGATGGTGTTTTGCAGCATCAAGTGTCCGTGGTTATTCACGAATTGAAAGTATAGTTTAAAACTTAAAGAAGAGATTTTATTTGAAAAACACCTGCGTGGAAGAAAAAAGATTATGTTTTCTTCTTAAATGGTAAGTTGATATATCTCTTATGATTCTCGTCAGTTTTCTTTTTCTGTCTTTTCTTTTTGATTATCATATTTTTTTATTTTATTTTATTTTATTTATATTAATTTTTTTTTTCTACTTCGTCGATACTTTCTCTGTTTCGCCATCTAAAAGTTATATCATATATTTTTTTTAAATTTTGTCATGTTATTTAATTTTTTTTTCTAAGGATAAAATGGGATTTGTTTACGTTTTATTTATTTATTCATTTATTCATTCATTCATTCATTCATTCATTTATCCATTTAGGTTTGGGTTTTTTCATTTATGTATTCATTTAGTTAGTTCGTGAGTTGTTTAATTTCTTTGTGTTTCATAATCTAAGAAACACACCTTTTATGCTTAATTTCCATCAGATGTCGGAATACTTTTATAGTTGTTATGTTTTTTGTTTCGATTATTAGGTGACATTTTCTTTTCTTTTATTGTTTATTTGCCTGCGTAATGTTTATTTTAAATGATTTGGTTACTGCTCAGCACTACTGTAAATGTTCTTGCTATTCTAATTTTAATATTATAAATAAAGCTTAAACATGATATTTAAAACATTATTAAATCATCAGATTAAATTCAGATGTTAAATTATTTTTGTATTTTGAATAAAATGTTAAATATTATGTTTTAAGTTTTAAAATTACTCTGTATTTATTTTATTTTATTTTGTGATTTGATTTATATTATTTATTTAATTAGTTGCCTAGCCAGTTTATTCGTAATTTTTCAATTTATTTATTTGTTATTTATTTAGTTTATTTCCTTATTTATTTATTTATTAATTTGTTTATTCACTTACTTATTAATTAATTAATTTATTTATTCATTTATTTATTTATTCATTTATTTATTCATTTACTCGTTTATGCACTTATTTACTTATTTATTTACATATTTATTAATTTATTTATCAGCTGACTGTTATTTTTAATTTTATTTTAGAATTTTAGTATAAATTATATTTACGTAATTATATCTCTACTTTTGACCTTTCACTCATATTTCTTTTTACACAAATACAATTTCACAAATTCTGTTTTATTTTTAATTTCTTTCAACATATCTACATTGTATATAAGAGAATAAAATAAACCTGCCGTTTATGTCACAAAATTTTTGTAATTTAAACTTTGATCTGACTTGTTTTTTTAACATTCTGAAAATTTGCCAGCTGTTCTTTATTTATTTACTTTCATTTGCATCTTCACTATTCCCACTAAATAACTTCGAATGCGTACTGGCATATGTACACGTGTGCGTTTTATTTGCTTTTGAAAATTTAGTTTCTATCATAAAATTATTTCTTATGAAATAAGAACGAAGCCATATGTATACACGAACACAAACACATCCATTTACATAGACGTATTCGTACGATTTCAAATTTATTATTATTATTATTCTCATCATTGTCATCTTCATTAACTTTAATATTATTACTGTTATTATTATTATCATTGTCATAATCATTATTATCATCATTATAACCATCATCATCATCATCATTATTATTATTATTATTATTATTATTATTATTATTATTATTATTATTATTATTATTATTATTATTTACATTGCTGAAAGTGAATAGAAAATAGAATACAAGAAAATTGTAAACACTGCTCAGTCTGTATAAACACGTAGGCATAATTATCTGTACAAGTGTCCGAAAGTGTGTATGTCTACGTGCATTTGTTTCGAAGAAAATAATTCGTCGGAATATCATTTCAAATAGACAGACAACCACACTATCAAACACACACACACACACACACACACACACACACACACACACAGAGAGAGAGAGAGAGAGAGAGAGAGAGAGAGAGAGAGAGAGAGAGAGAGAGAGAGAGAGAGAGAGAGAGAGAGAGAGAGAGAGAGAGAGAGAGAGAGAGTTCACAGTTTTATTAAAATTGATAACAGAATTACATGTTACTGCTCCATTTTCTACTCGATGAGTTTTTCCTGTAATAAGAGCTGAAGAAAAAATTATATATATTACTGTAGCTTTATTTACGTCTGACTCCTTGAACTGGGGTTGTCTGTGATAATATTAATGTCAGTGTTTTACAGGGTTAGTTAGAAAGAGTAGAGAATATAATCATCTCAAATCTCGACAACTGGTTAAAAAAAAAAAAAAATATCTAAGGCGATATGGTCCATGCGTCTACGAATATGATTTATAAAATCCCATCCCAATCTTTGTTGTATTAATAATTATAGTTTTCACACATACATTAATACGTAGGTATATACAAAACATACTATCTAATTATGTTCATACATTCGTGCATTTATATATATCGTGGTTAAGACATTGTGTTGAAGATTGGTAAGCTGAGATCATGTATTAGTAATATATCCTAGTAAAAAGTTACATACATAATTTATACAAAGGTACATTCATATGTAGACACACACAAACACAAAGAGCACATACGTATACATATATGTGTATATATATATATATATACACACACAAACAGATATATAGACCTACATACATAGAGACAGAGACGCACAGACAAATAAAGATATACAGACAGACATTCAGACACACATATATACAGACAAAATATGTTAAAGAATAAGAAAATAGGATCTATTATTGAGATGTGATCTCAGCTCCTACCAGCCTTCGACACAACGTCTTAACCACGATGTCGTCAACTCTTGTTAACGGTCGACAAGTGCGAACTAAAATAACTGCATAGAACTTAATACGCAAAGAGTTAATCTGACCACATTAATCTGACTATACAGTAGAGTAGACGATTCATGAAATTCCATTCATTTGAAATCGCTCATTAGATATTTTATTTAATTTATTTCATATGTAAAGCTCTGTGAATGAACCGTAATATCCATAATTGTCGTTTTGTTGTGGTTGCGTATGGTGTTTTTTTTTATCAGCTTTAAATACATGAGGCAAGTTTTAAATGGAAACAGTTAAGTAACTTTGTTCAGCTAATAATATCAGTGCGTAGCAAAACTTTTTGTTTATATTATAAAGTAGTAATTAGGTTTTTATAGAGTAAAATTAGAGTAGTGAGAAATATCTAGAATAGAGAGAGAGAGAGAGAGAGAGAGAGAGAGAGAGAGAGAGAGAGAGAGAGAGAGAGAGAGAGAGAGAGAGAGAGAGAGAGCACAGAAAAGATCATAAATAATTTTACTTTCAAATACGATTGTTGATAACGATCGATACGAAAAGAAAAACCTCTTGATAAATAAACGAAATCTTATGGAAAAGATATAAAAATAAATTCTTTCTTTAATAATTAAGTATCATCATAACGTTTTTCTTTTATATTTATTATTATTTTATTATCAATATGTAACATTCATCTGTTTATTAGTATTAATTAAACAAGAAGAGTTGTATTTTGAATTAAACAAACTGGAAATAGCATCATCATTGACAATTTTATTTTATTTCAGGATTCTACATAAAATAATAAGATGTACTTGGTTATTATATATTCTGATAAGTTTATGAACTTAAAACGTAGATTCACTTTAAAACTGGGACGTAACATATCATACAAAATTAAACTTAAATACTCCCGAGATTGAACCAGACAGCTATGTACCTCTTAAATAAAAGTGTAGATGTAATTAAAGAATTTCTTATCTTTATACAGAAAAAAAAAAAAAAATCAATTGTCATTGCATTTAAATATTCTTCTCTCGGGAACTCCAGTCATTTGGTGTCTATGCAAATAGTCCCAGAGTTGAAATGCTTGGACTGAAATCAGTCCGGAACCAAAAGAGAAATCGATCTACTTTTGCTAAGATTCCGATAAACTATTTCACATATTCGATCTGAGCTGACTTACAAAGACAGGAGTTGCCAACTTCTGCTTGTTTTGCCCCGAGCCCGACTGTAAGGAACATATGTTTTATTCACACATTTCCCCGAGTTCACGTCGTAAACAGCCAATTATGCAATGCACTTCTTGCAAAATTCGCTTCAGAAATTTATTAAGGAATCTCTGTTAACAACATTTCTGTCACGATGGCAGTGTTTTCAATTATGTTTTGACAGGAGATAAAAAAAAAAGTGTAATTTTATTTGGTTTTATGTATATGTGTGTATGTGTAAAACGTGTGTGTGTATATGTATGTCATATGTTTGTATATATGTGTTATATATTTATTATTATTGATAGTTGTTTCTTTGCTTAATAATAATATACAGTATAACTATTTTATTACCACTTTTTTTAGCAACAGGTTTTCTGTATATAACCTCATTCTGTTAAATAGACAAGCTTAGAACAATTAATAAATATATAATACCAGTTTTATTCTAAATATATATCCCACACACACACACACACACACACACACACACACACTCATATATATACACAGAGATTACATACTATATACATACTCTACTCGAGCATTTGACTTGTCACAAAACGAGCTGGAAATATAATAGTGCGCGGAGTTGATATAATTTACGGTAGACATTTTATTAATAGCACGAAAAAGAAGATCGTGAGAGCCGAATTACGAATATGTAAAAAGCCTGATTATTTACTAATGAGTTTTATCGCTCTCCCAGTAACTCGCTTAATGAGCCGTGATGACGTCGTAGTTAGACGTCGGCGTGTTCACGTCTGATGTACACCGTCGTCGAACTTCACAAAGAAACTCGCCGTAGCTGTTAATATTTTGTTAAAGAAATATATATCACTGGAGAGGATGATACAGTTGTCGACTTTTTCCTTATTTTAGTTCTTTTTGATGAGCATCGATTTTTTTTTTTCTAGTTTAGTTCAGTTTTCTGTCTTTCGTCAGACGACAGAATATTAATTTGTGAGAAAAAAAAATGAAAATCTGTTTTTGTTTAATTACAACTGTTATATATGAATGCACATGATCTGTGTGCTAAATAATATTTCTTCTTCTTCTTTTCTTTATTATTATTATTATTATTAATCTCTCTCTCTCTCTCTCTCTCTCTCTCTCTCTCTCTCTCTCTCTCTCTCTCTCTCTCTCTCTCTCCCGCTTACGAGATATATTATATCATATATGATACAAATCTTGTTAATATATGATGATTCAAAAAAGAGTTTATAACATTTTAAATTCAAATGGCGGCATTGCAATTTGACAGTTTTGGAAGATAACCAAGCAGTTCTTTTGATATTTCACATCTGTTAAATCACTCATTTATGACTTTATATGAATTCATGTTTTAGTACGCGGTATAGTGTAAGAAAGGTATCGTAAAAACGGCAAATAATTCGTGTTTTTCAAATCTTGTCTATTAAATTAACGATACAAGTTGTGTACAGCAACGAATCATTGACAGGCCTTTTAGTCCTTTTGTGGAAACTGGTCACAGTAATAATAATAATAATAATAATAATAATAATAATAATAATAATAATAATAATAAAATTAAAATTAAATGGTACCATCTATCTTTTTTCTTATTTACTGAAACAAAATAACAATGTATGCTTTCCTTTGTCTAGATTATATACATTGTTTTTTCTTTCAATTCTGTTGTTTTGGACATGATTTTTTTTTTTTTTTTTTTATTTTTTATTTATTTTGTTGTTGTTGTTGTTGTTGCTATTGGGGTTGTTTTGTTGTTGTTGGAGTTTGATGTTTTTTTTTTTTTACAGTTTTCTAGGTCATTTTCTCATCAAGCTTACAAAACCTTACAGTCTGAAATCCGTATGCATATAGTCACGTGGTTTTATTTAATACAAATATCTGACGAAGAACTTGAACAACTAATAAATGTAAGTGAAGCACACACTTCCATCACGAAATCAACTCGTGAATTTAGGGTGCTGGAGGTCAATGCCCGCTGCATCGGAGCATGCTTTACACACGTCAACAAATGCGTTTTTCTTTGGTCATCTGGAAGTCAGGCTGATTCCAAACAATAAGTTCACGGGCGAAGCATTCACGACTGATTTCCCTACGCAGTGGCGCTCTGCTGCAATTCTTCCGAGCCCGTGTATTTGCTGAGATTAACTAAAACTGGATTTGAAACGCCAATTAAGCGCCAGAAGTGTAAGTGAAATCAGTTTGTGAAAACCCGACGTCGACACTCCGTACACGTTACTGACATTGTGTAACTAACGAGAAGAAAATTAAATTTAGTCTTTACCCTCTTTCATACAGTCGTTACGTAGTCGCGCTTCGCACAAAGTCTGTTTACGCTGAGTTTCAATACGTTACGAACGAATACGTCATTTTGTTAGAAAGCTTGACGAATCTCAGTAAATAGTGACAATATTATTTCGTTTCTAATGTAGCCTAAATTCTATGCTAAATTTTACAGATAGATGTATTCGTTAGTAAGCTTGTCATATTTCAGTTCGCAACAAACTAATACATCATTTTATTAATACGCTTGACGTATTTTTATAACTAGTGATACAGCTATTTCGTTTAAAACTTTTCAGGAGTTCTGTACTAAATATATTGATATTTTCGTCACTAAGCTTGCCTGATTTCAAAACGAAATAAAGAACACATCATTTTATTACTAAGATTACCGAATTTCAGTAAGTAGTTATCGTTTTATTATTAAGATTACTGAATTTCAGTAAGTAGTTATCGTTTTATTATTAAGATTACTGAATTTCAGTAAGTACTATCCTTGTAATTCGGTACTGACTTTGCTGAAGTTCTGTTATAAGTTACGCAAAGATAACTTTCTTTACTAAGATGGCCGAATTCATATGTAATCATACAATTTATAAAATTTACTTCATCATCAACCACATCGAATTATAATACTAAAAACAGTTTCCAATGTTCGGTAACAACCTTTCAGAATTTCAGTGTTAACTAAACGTATGCTCTATGTGGTTAGAAAGCATGCAGAATTTTAATACTAAGTGATTACAGATCCTAACATGATTTTATTTTTTCCAAAGTTCTAATTAAATATTCACAGAAACATTCCTTACTAATCTTGCCTGATTAAGTTGGTAATACCATTTCCTTAACAAACCTTCAGAATTTAAATAAATAGCAACCATGTTATTTTGACATTTAATTTGACTAAGTACTTTAATACTAAGTCAAAGATATATTCGTTTTTAAGCTTCCAAATTTTAATGCTAAACAATGACTCGAAAATTTTAATACTAAATTAACAGATGCATTCGTTTCCTTAACTTCTGAATCTGAATGCTAAATACGCACTTACATGTATAAAAACATAAGTAGGCAGACACGAACACAAATATAGTTAGACAGACAAACAGACAATGACGTTATATTACCACATATGTTTACTGATGCATGTCTAAAACCGGGTTTCAATATTCAATATTTTTAAATGGCAGTGACGTAATATGGCAATAACGGATATTGTTTAAACACGATATTGCACAACGAGCAAATACCAGACCAGCAGGCCCTTAGGTTATAAACTTTATTAACTTCTGTAATCTGTTTGAATTTTCCATAGTAACCAATGAATAATAATAATAATAATAATAATAATAATAATAATAATAATAATAATAATAATGACAACAGCAGCAACAACAACAACAGCAATAGTTATAGTAGTAGTAGAAGTAGTAATAGTAGAAGCAATAAAAATAATAATAAAAACAACAACAACAACCAAATGGTATTGATGATAATTATAATGATGAAGGCGGCATATAAATTATGATTTTTTTTATGATGACGAAAATAAAAGAAATAACAATAATAATAATAATTATTATTATTATAGCTACAACAACAAAAACAAAATTTATTAAGATGACAGTGATGAATACGACGATGTTAACATACATAGCACGTCTCTGTGCTCGGGGCAAACATTTATCTCAACTGGAAATTATCTGCGAGACTTTTTGTTCGAAGCCAGCCAGCCAACGGTAAACAGATATTTAACCGATATCAGCAGAATGTCCACTTAAAAGTCCTGGAGCCACTTTTCAAAAGAGAGGAACGGAATCTGTGATCCATATGTCGGTGAAACTTGCATCATTCTTTTTCACCCCCATTTTTTTTCTAAGAATGTTTAAAGGATTTATCAATATGAAAAAAATTCAGTCAAGTTCTACAACTATTTTCCATTAAAGACCATAAAATATATAAGGTTTCAAATTTAGAGATTTTTTAATATTAATATTTGTACTCGTACAAGTACTTTGTATCAAGGTAGATAAATAGACGGGTGTACGGACTAACCGATGGATAAAGAGAAACAAAATGAGACACAGTGAGAAATTAACTTGTAAACTAAATAAATAACTCGGATGTTAAACGTCTATAAGTTGTTTTAAGCTCTCTCTCTCTCTCTCTCTCTCTCTCTCTCTCTCTCTCTCTCTCTCTCTCTCTCTCTCTCTCTCTCTCTCTCTCTCTCTCTCTATGCAGATATTGTGTATCTTTTTTTTCTTTCAGCCTCTCTCTTATTTTCCTTCCGCTGTCCCTTGTGATCTGTTTAAAGTTTTAATCAGTTTGGTTTTGTTAAGGCAAATAAACCCCAGTCGTCAGAGAGTAGTGGCTGTCAACAGAAGCATCTCGTTGTTCCGCACAGCCCATCAGAACTCGGTCCACTTGGAGCGGCAATTCTAAAAGATGTCCTTTAATTAAAGGGAACGAGAGAAGAGCGATATTGATAAAAACAACATTTTCGCCCGGAAAGATCGATGCCTGAAAGGTTAGAAGATTCTCTGTGCAACAATTACCGTCTGATTTGATGTAATCTCGTTAGTAGAAATAATGCAGGGTTCCTGGAGTGACAGACGACTGGGTCAGTCGCTGATGTTGTTTACACGACCGGCCAGTTGACCGTGTTGAAGTTAACTTAGTCGGTAATGAACAAATAGATAATACCAAATCAACCCGATTGTACAAAAATCGCCTCGGCAAAGACATTTGTGACTGAAGCAGGTGAGATGAGGACAACTGCTCCCGTCCCAAGCAAAGCGGTGGGGAAATTGCTACCTAAGTTTGCATCTGTGTAAAGATTTCGGGCCAATCAAACCTTCTCGCCCCTCTACTTTGTCCAAAAATCCTCAAACACCAATGAAGAAAAGTTAATGTCGAATGTGTGTGTTCCATTATAAAAGATATTTTTGAATAGTAATATTTTATGCCGAACACTATGTAATTATTTTGTTTTTGCATTGGATTATCCGGGATGCGTGATATTTCGAAACTGTTTTGTAACCTGAAAATCGAATATCGTGTAATAACGAGTGTTATGTTGTAATCAGTGTTGTCACAGAATGCATGGACTTTGTGCAAAAATAATTATTTAAAAATGAGATATTTTTAACTTTACCTGTGCTAATTTCATACAATTTAGTTGTTTTCAGAAAGCAAAAATTTTAAGTAAATAAACTTCTAACAGATTTTAAATACAACTGAATATGTATTTATTTATTTATTTATTTATTTATTTATTTATTTATTTATTTATTCGTTTGTTTTTTGGATCGTTTATTGGTTTGTTTCAGTTTTTTTTTTTTTTTTTTTTTTTTCTTTCCAGATCTTGAGTAAAATATTTGATTAAATTGACTGATAATATCACGTCTATTTCTAAACTAATATATTTAACAGTTGCGAAAATAACCATAAATCTTTTCCATTCTTTTTTCTTTCTTTCTTATAAACATCTCTTACTCAAAATTGTACTCAATTTTTCAGCTGTTCGAAACTCGCTCTGGCAGCTCAATAAAATTTATTTTCAAATTCGTATCCTTCTTTCAAATTCATACGACGAAGACTCTCAGAAAGAAAAAAAAAAAAAAAAAAAAATCAACATTAAAAGTGATAGCAGTGAAGTCTTTGGCATGTGACCTCCCATCCTGAACTCCTCCAGAGACAATCGCCCCAGTTCTAGTAAAAGCGTTTGTTCTTTTCTGATACTTGTATTTGCATTCGTCATTATGGGTCGGCGCCAGTTGAAAAAGTCGAAATGATTTCGCAGTAAAATCTACGAACAGATCAAACGCAGTTTTGATGGAATTAGTTTTGTGCTCTGGCGCATTTTTGTAGGTTGGTAATTTCTTTACAAGCCAGCGTGGAAGATGGTTCTGAAGCAAATGTTTACTTGACAGATGAACACACATCTTGTTTCAACATCCGATAGACTTTACAGTCTATCAAAAGTTCAACAGTTCTAGAAACATAATTAGAAAACGATCTTTTTCACGTCTTTGTTCGTAGATAATAATTGCTGAAATAATAGCAGTGGTGTAGGTAGGAGGTGTTAGTAGTAATAGTAAAATGAAGTAGTAATAGAAGTAATGGTAGTAGTAATAGTAGTACGAGTGGTGGTGTTAGAAATGGTAGTAGAAATAGGGATAGTAGTAATAATGGTAGATGTAGTAGCAATAGCGGAGTAGTAATAATTGTAACGATAGCAGTTTTTGTGGCCGTTGTAAAAGATTGTGAGAGAGAGAGAAAGAGAGAGAGAGAGAGAGAGAGAGAGAGAGAGAGAGAGAGAGAGAGAGAGAGAGAGAGAGAGAGAGAGAGAGAGAGAGAGAGAGAGAGAGAGAGAGAGAGAGGATTTTAATTTTTCTTTTAAATAACATAAATTTTACATGTCACTGACATTTTGAACTCTATGTCATTACCCGTGTATGTTTTTATTTATTTACTTCGTTAACTGCGTGATTTCAGTTATTTACCTTTTATTAAAAATTCGAAAGACCAAAAGAAAGTAAAAAAAAAAAAAAAAAAAAAAAAAAAAGAAAAAAAAAAAAAAAAAAAAAAAAGAAAGGGGAAAAAGGAAAAGAAAGAAAGAAAATGAAAAAAAAAAAGGAAAAGAAACAAAGAAAAGGAAAAAAAGGAAAAGAAACAAAGAAACAAAATACTTTCATTGTATTATATCATTGAAGATGACATTTACTAATAATTTTCGTAACCGCTTTTCTGATAATACTGGAAATCGGAATTTCTAAAAGCACACAAAGTTCCAAATACACAAAATGCGGCATCAGAACATACTTTTATTTACATTTGTTTGCTTTTGTGGTGCTGAAAAAAACACAAAAAAAACACCCCATTAAAAAATGTGTTTATCCAAACTAGGATAAACCGATTTAGCTAGCTCTTTTACAAGCTCAACCTTATAATATTGTCAGAGACCCTGTTGAAGTAATTGTCGTTTTGTCGATACGTACAGCGTTAAAGCTTTGTCCTGGCTAAAACAGATTTTCGATTTCACTCAAACCCTATTCAGCAGACAGCTTACTAAAATGGCTTATTCAAAGATCTGATTACGAAGTGAAATTCTAGTGCGCAGAACATAAATATGTTGTTTGCCATCCATTCTGTCTTTCCCTACATACATACCTACATCTCAACTTTCAGATGTGTATGTGTTTGTATCTATCTATCTATCTATCTATCTATCTATCTATCTGCCTGTCTGTTATCTATCTATCTATCTATCTATATATATATGTACCTATCTATCTATCTATCTATCTATCTATCTATCTATCTATCTATCTATCTATCTATGTCTATCTATCTGTCTATCTGTCTATCTATCTATATATATCTATCTACGTGTCTGTCTGTCTATGTCTATCTATCTATCTATATATCTATCTATCTATATATCTATCTGCATATCCTGTGTATCTGTCTGTCTGTCTGTCATATATATCTAACTACGTATCTGTCTATCTATCGATCTACTGATCTATCTATCTATCTATCTATCTATCTATCTATCTACCTATATGTCTGCCTGTCTGTCTGTCTGTCTGTCTGTCTATATATCTAACTACGTATCTGTCCATCTATCGACCTATTGATCTATCTATCTATCTATCTATCTATCTATCTATTTTTCATAAGGCATCATTACGTACGGCTGAGAATCGTAAGATAATAAAAGAAGAAGCCACACGATTTTCTATTCTTTCTGAATACCAGAAAATATTTTCTAATTCCACAGACAGAAGAGTACATCCCAAGTTCTTTGACAGTCAAGATACGGCGACAGGAAAAACAGGTAAAAGTCGAGACGAAACATTAGGGATATACTCGTGTGTAGGTACATGTTAATACGTCGTTAATACTGAAACGTCGGCAATAAATCCATCGCCTACGAGCTGTTTGTAATCGTAAAGTTTTCTTTTTGTTAGCTGAGAACGCTTCAGGCAGTTACGTGCCTCAAGACCTGAATCTCTCAAAGTACTAAACGACTTGATTAAGATCAGATGGCGTTCGCTAATTCAGTGCTTAGCATTAGACACATTTATGTTTCAACAAATTAGAAAAATATTCCTCTCGTTTCTTGCCCATCTTTCTACTATTCAGTTCAGTCTTATTTCTTCAAGACTGGTGTACAAAACATCGTGGTCATTTCGTTAGATAGACAGACAGACAGTCAGATAGACAGATAGTCAGATAGGCGGACAGATAGAAGATAGATACATAGATACATCCAATCTAGATATATTAGATAGAATTAGATAGACAGATCTGAACATTTTATAAATATATAGATATACAGATATATATAGATAGAGACATAGACAGATACATAGATATAGATGATAGACAGATAAACAGATAGATAATTCCTATCTGTCAAACACACACACTTAGTAAACTACATGGGAATGTCTCTATAGATCAGAACATTGTTCTAACCTTTTGAACATCATGTATATCTATCTATCTATCCATCATGTATGTATACACACGCAAACGAATCCATATATTCTTATTACGTTGTCTTTTATTTATTTTATGCTTTCGTATTATTATTATTTGTTATTACTTGGGATAATTTTTTTGGATATTTTTTTTATTAATGTTGTTTTATATATATTTATACAATTGATGTTTTGACTTAATTTTCTTTCGTTATATATATAAAATGTCGTATACTCCGTACAAGTTTTAAAAAACTTTCCTGATTATCCACACACTCCTGTGGAGTAAATTACAATTCCCATTTGATTAAAAGATGTTTTAATATCTAATAAGACATTTTAAATCAAATGGGCGGAACCCTATCATACTGATATCCATGATTTTATTCATAATATTGCGTGTCTGTGAAATGTTTTCTTTTCTCTGGCAGATATTAAACTGACATTACTAATTCTTGTAATCAGAATGGCAGACCTTGAAAGCACATGGTAAATGTTAGTGGTTGTTTTATTTATTAATGGTTATTATTTGTTTTTCCATCGAACAATATTTTTCTGACGTGAAAGATACGGGAAATAGTTTACACATATGTTTTAAAGTCTTCTTACTCAGAAAATGAAAAATATAAAATTTAATAATTATAAAACATTTTTTATCATGCCTCGAAATAAGGTTATGAGATTTTGAAAGAGACATATAGCTATAAAACGATTTCAGTCAGTCCACCCACCAGTACTACTATTAATGATAATAATAATAAAAAAGAAGGTGACGATGATGTCAAAAATAGAACAATGACATCTATAAAAAGAGAAAAACTATAGATTTCAAAAACTGACCAGTCAGATATTTACTTAATTACCACCCGTGTGACAGTACATAAATAGATTCCTCAACAGAAATAAACTTTAATTAATCAGAACACCAGAAGCTGTTACTTGTTTACTAAGAAAACAGATTTAGACAAGGTTTCTTATTCAGAACCTGTTTGTTCGCTTGTGATATTTCAATTAGTGCGTTGAGTCTAAGAATACTGCATGTGTTGCTCATCTCACTTTGATTATTATTAACATCCGCTCTTAGTACACTTATAATTTTCACAGTGACGTACACAGTGCTAGGCTCTTTCGTTTTGTACATTTTTATTTCCGAGGAACATATTCTTAATAAAAGTTTAGATAAATCATCTTCTAACTTCTTCAAGAATCTTAACTGTTTTGCAGCCTGTGTTTCGTAGTTACATGCGGCAGAACACAAATACGTTTTCTGTCTTGCAGAGTGAGTTTGTTGAAACATAAAGAAATGCAGCTTTACTGTTAAGAGATGCAGACACTTGAAATAGTTATGAAGTATTTCGTCTTGACGAAACTTTGCCTCAAAACTGACGAACGAATCTGTCAGCAGAAGGAGCTTTCAAACTAAATATTTGTGAAACTGGGCTTTTAGGTTAGGACTGAAAAATGTCGAAACGGTTTCCATCAAAGTAAGAGAATACTTGACGT
This sequence comes from Chrysomallon squamiferum, assembly GCA_012295275.1. NCBI lineage: Eukaryota > Metazoa > Mollusca > Gastropoda > Neomphalida > Peltospiridae > Chrysomallon > Chrysomallon squamiferum. The sequence continues at coordinate 4,111,085 of CM022669.1, forward strand.
GTCAGTTATGTTTATTTTTCTCAATTTTATTTAGTGGAAAGTCGTGAGGGGTTAATGCCTACAACAAATTTTTCTGGAAAATTCTCTTCTACATATTAGTCAGGTAGCATCTCTTAGTTTATCTGTGTCTCTATCTATCTTCTTACACACACACACACACACAAACACACACAAACACACACACACACACACACATATATATATACACAAGTAAAAAGTCTGATAGACAAATAGATAATAGATATCAGAGAGAAAGCTGTAGGGATAGATGGATGGATCGGTTAAATGAGACAGATAATCGTAGATCAGTGTGTCTTATTGTTTATTTATTTCCCTCAGTCTGTCTATCTGTCTGTCTAACCTTCAAGAAATGTGTCTGTTGTTGTTTTGTCAAAAGAAAAACAAAAGAAAATTAAAGTAAAACATTAACAAAAAAAACCCGTAACAGTGTAAATAAACTGGTACACCGCATTATTCAAAATGATCGCTCGAATCAATAATAAAGCACCGGTCTAATATTTGTTTAAAATGGCCGACATTGTACGGCAATACAGTTGCAATATATCAACTCGCTAGATGGGGCTTTCTCATTTATCACAATGGATGGGTCATTACCCGTTTTGTAAACTGTGAAATATATTACCAGAAATAAAACCACTTGCGCTACATTTACTTTGCGAACAGTGAATAAGCAAATCAGTCGGTTAGTGTACACACCGAAACGAGGCCCAGACCGCCCACTTGAAAAGCAAGAAAACAGCAGAACCGAAAACGCAAAACAGGACGAGATAATTTTCTTTATACAAAGCCGAAGAAAGAAAGAAAGAAAGAAAGAAAGAGCTTAAAGAAATAATGAATGGTTGTGATAATTACGTCAGAAATGAGTTCAGTTTATCTGTTTGTTAAAGAATGAATGTCCGCTGAATAGCTAAAACGTCTATTTATATGTTCACGAATAGCACGGACTAACGGATTTTTTTTAATTGCACAGTTTTCTCTTTTTTTCTGATTTTTTCTTTTAAAGCAAGAAGGGACAATGAACACACATTTAAACACATCTATACAACACATGCACACATATTTTGAAGAACGATTTTTTTTCATTAAACGTTTTGAGTAATCTATTTCATAGATTTTTTCAAAGTTCTACAAATATTCATTTTCACACACACACACACACACACACACACACACACACACACACACATATAAACATCTACTTTGTAACATATATATGAAAAAAAAATTGTTTCGTGATCGAATTAGTAAACACGTTGAACATGAGATGGAAATCGATAATAACATCATTTTTATGTTTGTATGACATAGAAAATAAATATTGAAACTAGAATTGCAAACCAAAATGCAAGATGGTTTTAATGTAATATATATTTATATTCTTCCCATAAGCAGCAACAGCAAGAACAACAAAAACCACAATAACACATCAAGTAGTAATAATATGTTTAGTTTACTCTGTGTCTACAAATAATTATTCTTATGTTCATTAATATGAAATCTTTTATATTATTAACGTTAAAATTTGTAAAAATAATTAAACAACTTACATGTTCATCCTAGTTTTCTGACTTGTACCTGTAATAACTATGACGTCAAACTATTGTTGACGTCATTGAACCTTTAGAGTGAACTTTACGATCGGCAACAAATAGATTTCTTTCTATTTCTATTGTTCTTTGTTCTTTATTTTTCTTTATTCTTTCTTTTTTTCTTTGTTTCTTTTTTTTAACAAACAGCCAGTCAGAAAAATCCGTACGGTCGAAGTACGTAATTCATACACAGAAAAACCCATCGTTAAGACTCATTATATTACTGAACATTACGTCAAACAAGTAACCACCAGGTCATTGACCGTATCTATTCTTCACACTATCTAGCTTTTTCCGTCAGTCTGTCTGTCTTCTTTCGATCCATTCATTTATCCCTTTGTATGGTTATTATTATTAGTACTAGTAGCAGTAGTAGCAGTAGTAATAGTAGTAGTAGTGATAATAATAGTTGTAGTAGTAGTCGTAGTAGTAGTAGTATTGTTGTCGTTGTTATTCTGCAGTTATCTATATATTTAAATAGTTATTTAAAGCGAATATTTATCATTATTATTATTATTATTATTATTATTATTAATATTATTATGAAAATAACCACAGAACAGAAACAACAGCAACAACAACAATAATAATAATAAATATGTGTAGATATGGAAATACTTTTCTCAGCAAATTCTCTCTGTGTCATGTTAACTGCACATAGCTGACACTTTAATCCCGCATTTTGCTAATTGACGAGTATTTCAGTTAAAACCTGTCTGCCACATCCAATATAAACATCTACACCTTCAAACAAAGGTATAGAACATAAATAGTGTGTGTATGTGTGTGTGTGTGTGTGTGTGTGTGTGTGTGTGTGTGTGTGTGTGTGTGTGTGTACGTTAACTATAATTAACGATTATTTGTTCAGTTTGTTTGTATCAAAACTGAATTTACCCTTAGCCAATTAATAAATCGTCGACCTGTTTCTCTCTATCTCTCTACCTGTCTGTCTGTCTATCTAGCTGTTTATCCATCTATCTACCCATCTATGTGTCTGCTTATTTACAGCTGTCTGTTGTTCTATCTATCTATCTTTCTGCCCGCCTCTCTTTCTCCTCAGTGTCTGTCTCGCTATCTATCTATCTATAATCTGTCTACCGGTATGTCTGTCCATCTGTGTATTTATTTATTTACCTTTTGTACTTTCTGTGTTTTTCTGTTTTCTGTAAGTCATGTTGTCTGATTATCTTTTTGTATGTTTGTCTATCTTATATGTTTATTAACACATCCCTTTTTCTACTCCTTGATCTCTCTCTCTCTCTCTCTCTCTCTCTCTCTCTCTCTCTCTCTCTCTCTCTCTCTCTCTCTCTCTCTCTCTCGCTCTCTCTCTCCCTTTGTCTCCCCTCTCTCAATTACTGACTGTATACCCATCTATATCTCACTCTGTTTCTGTCATTCGCTGACGGCCTCTGAAATACGTTAACAGCACCGTCGAGTCCGTGTTTTCATGTACGTGTTTAATGCGGCGGTGACACTGAATTAATCTCCAGGAACCGATGGTCTTTTCCAGGAAGTGAGGTGATCAGATAAATAACGCGCGGCGAATTGATTCGACTCATTGATTGGTCGCTGTTGGCCTCATCTTCACGACTCGTGTGGTTCAGTGTGTGATGCAACTAACAGCAATCAATTCTTCCCATTCATAAAATTAGTGGAAACTGATACTGTCAGTGGAATATACTTGGAAGATCAAGAAAAAGTTAAAAAAGAAAAAGAAAAAAAAAGAAGTATAGTGATTGATTGGGGATGTAACAGTTTGTAACAGTTGTAATAGGATAAGGAATGTGGTGTTAAATTTATGGGTAAGATGTGTTAGTTACGACAGTGTATTTATTAATATTAGTTGTTTAAATTTAGAATTATTGTAATAAGTAAATAATCAAAGAAACTAAATTAATAAATAAGTAAAGAAAGAAAGGAAGGAAGAAAAAGAAACTAAGAAATAACACAAAAGTAAGTTTATGTTCATTTTCAGTCTCTCTCTCTCTCTCTCTCTCTCTCTCTCTCTCTCTCTCTCTCTATATATATCTATATATATATATATATATATATATATATATATATATATATATATATATATATATATATATATATCGTTCTGTCTCTTTTTCTCTATTTTTCTCATAATTTCACGACCATAATATTCTCTTCAGCTGAAAAAATTGTTATCCTTTCTTATAAAGAAGATGTAAAGTATCGAAACAAGATATTCTGCAAGTGAATTATTTCAAACAAAATCGCAGAGTTCACAGCATCACCATGGAATCTTCTTGGAAGACGTATACGAGAATCAATGGCACGGTTGTTTTGCTTTAGAAGCAGTGTTCTGTCGTGCGCGAGTGTATGCAGAAGTGTATGCAGAAGACGAAATCTTATTGGTTCAGTGTAAATCATCAAACCCGTGATGAGCTAGCGCGTCACTGAGATTTTTAAATTTTTTTTTTTTTTCACTTTTTTTTCCTACGATAATGACAACGATTCCCAACAAACACAGCTGAACAGTACAAAATAACTTGTTTTTTTTTTTTTTTTTTTTTTTAAATGAAGAAATAAAAATAATAATTTTGAAATGTTACTAGTTGGACATGTTTTTGCAATAAGTGGTTGTATAATAGGTGTATTTTCTCTTTCTCACAGAAATGACTTATCGTCGTTCAGAAAGTTTTCTCCGCGGAGGAGTACGGCGCACGATTTGCAATCCGAGGAGTTTTCGAGACGTATTTCGTTTTGTTATCAAATTAACGGGTGTTGAACACCGTGGAGAAGTGAAGAATTCTGTGTAAATTAAACGAAGGCGTTAACGTTAATTAAAGATCTCTTGCAAAGCAGAGAACGTCTTCTACTTAGGAAATTACATGTGTGTAGACAGAAGACATTTGCCGTCAGAAAGATGAGAGGACTGCCACATTAGCGAGGCATCAGACGCTGTCCGTCTCAGACATTCAGACAGACAGACTTGGGAAGAATTGACCGCACAGCTGATTACTGTTAGGTTAGTGTCACATTAAGGTGAGTCTAATGTTGATAACATTAAATGTCTTTCTTTTGAGAAAAGAAATTGTTATGAGTCCATTCTGGGTTATTTTATGTGTATACATGTGAATACTAATATGTTTTAGTGTGTGTGTGTGTGTGTGTGTGTATGTTTGTGTTTGTCTACGTGTATACCTGCATGTATAAGCGTGCATCAGAGTAACTATGTAAATATAAGAATGTAAAATTTTTTTTTTAAAGTCCAGTACTGACTTATACCGACTAATATAGTTATATATATATATATGTATGTATGTATGTACACACAGAATTTGAATACATTTAAGTATTTTATACGTAAGGGTAATAATTTCCTAAAAGCCTAATTTATATAAATGGACAAACGAACTAAATTTACCAAAGCATGAAGAAACAATTAGCTACTATATGAACGAATAAAAGAATTAATTTTGTGAATAAATAAATAAATTAATTAAAGATGAGTAAACGAATTACTGTATGAATGAATAAATGAATTAAATGTGCTTAAACAGTTTAAATAACATATATATCAATATATGCATTAATCTATATCTGAATACAAATTTAATACATAAATCAATAAATAAACGAATTAATGTATGAAAGATTTTATTTCTGTTCTTATCTAGTTTAATTATTTCCTGATTTCTGTCATTTTTTAAATTTTTTGTCGTGAAAAAATAAAAAGCATATTTTTTCTCTATTTATTTTATTTTTTATTTTCGTATTTTCTTCCATTAAGATCTGATTATTTTTTTCTGGCAAACATATTCACAAATTTATTATAAATGCTGTTTAAAATAAGTAAAAACGAAAATTACACGTTAAGTGAAGGTTAAGTGAAGGTTAATGATTCTAATGATTAATTATTTGACTAATATTTACAATTTTGAAAAAATATTCTTTCTTAAAATAGGTCTGTACTTTTATTACATGAAAATGGTAATAAATCTAATCCTGGTAAAAGAGAATGTAAACCTGTTTGTTCTTAGTTAAACATTGTTTCGTTGTGAAATGTATAAAATTACTGATATTTAGCTTTCAAAAGAGAATATATATATATGTGTGTGTGTGTGTGTGTGTGAGAGAGAGAGAGAGAGAGAGAGAGAGAGAGAGAGAGAGAGAGAGAGAGAGAGAGAGAGAGAGAGAGAGAGAGAGAGAGAGAGAGAGAGAGAGAGAGAGAGAGAGAGAGAGAGAGAGAGAAACTAAATACGAATTTAAATATTATTTATTGACATAAAATCTTTCTTCATTATGGTTTAGTTTGTCTGGTACTGGAAAGAAACCAAATAATACATAAAGTTCTAATTTGCTTTATTTATGAACTATTTGGCTCTTTTGTTATTATTTCCTGCACAGTTTTCTAAGTGAATTCTGGGAGAATCAGACTACTCATGCTAGAAAACATATATACGTACATGCATACATACCTATAACACACACACACACGCACGCACAGACACATATATACATATATAACCATTCAATTTTCCATTTAATCTCTTCTCTCTTGGAAATGAAACAGAAACAAATAACAAGGATGAGATGATTCAACAGCAGACATCTTGGTTTTTTTTTTTTTTCTTGTTAATTCAATTTATCCAAAGTGAAAACACTATGTCCACCTGGATGTTATTATCTGTTTGCCAGAGGTGAACACACAACTAGAAAACAGACTTTACCTGACACACGAGTGTAAAACACTGGTAAAAAGAAAAAATCTCTACTGTAACAGCCAGTTTAATGATACGTGTTTGTCTTTCTGTCAGTACGTTTGTCCATTCGTCTATATGGCCTTTGTCTCGCGGTAACTTATTTTCATAGAAAGGTTTTTTTTTTTTTTTTTTTTCATAACGTATGGAATTATTTTTGATGTTTAGGAGATTCACTCTTTTTTTCATTAATTTGTTTTATCTTGATAATGATGATGATGATAACAGTATAGACAACAATATCAATAACAACAGTACGAATCATGGCATAAAACAATAAAATTATAGCAACAAAAAAAAAACAACAATTACCATAATAAAAATAGAAATAACTACTGCTACGATGAATTTACTAATAAGAACCATAATTAAAACAACAACAAAAACAACAACAGAAGTAATAATAATAAGTAACAACAACAACAATAACAATAATAATTATTCAATAGCAATAATAATATAATAACAATAACAGCAATAATATTAATAAACCAAGTATATAACGAAAGAAAAAAGAATCAGTCTTGCTAACAAATATTAAGAACATCCCTGTGTAAACTATTTTACACACGCAAAACCATTTCACAGTCGAAATCGCTTTCTTTGTCACTCTTTTCGCTTCCTTTAAAATCATCTTGTTTTACTGCTAATGTAACTGGGCATAGTTCACCCAGTGGCATTAAAACGCATTTACTTGGATCAGTGTACTTCGGCAAGCTCGGTGATTTTGGCTTCAAGTTAATCCTTAATGCTTTGTGTGAAGTTTTCAGCTTAACTTAAGTTCATTTACGGTCATGAATCAAGTCTGGGAATTAATCGGTTCCGTTAAATTCTATTTGTATTCGTTTGCTATTGACGGTTAAGTCAAAACGATTTCTGAACCGATTTTCCTTTCTTATTAATTAATTTAAAAAAAAAAAATTGAAAATCCCCACAAAACTGATTATATAGTGATTATATTTTGGCGGAAGGTGAAAATTAATTGTTATTTTAATTTAATAATTACACCTATAAAAAAAGAAAACAAAACGAACCTATTAATTTTTCTTTTATTATTCGTTCATTCATTCATTCATTTAATATTTATTTATTTATTTATTTATTATCATCATGATGTTATACTGGATTTTCTGTTGTTTTTTTATATTTTTATTTTTTATTTTCTATTTTGTTTTTGTTATTTAATGAAATAATATAAAAACGTCATCGCTCTAAAAAAATTTTTAATAAACAAATAGACTATTTAAAATTTTAATAATTTTAAAATACGGAGCTATATTACTTTGACAGAACCGTTAGATTGTCCTCGGAATCCAGAAATAAAACAGAATTCATGATCACGTTTGTTCTTTCGAGTCAAAAAAAAAAGAGAAAGTTATCTGTCATTCTTTAGTGTCTTTCTTTAATGCTATTTTTATTCTGCATTTTTATTTTTATTTTCATTTATTTAATTTTATTTTTATTCTAAGAAGAAAGAGTTTCAGATATTTATATTCAGCAGTTCAGTGTAATGTATAGACAGGCTTTTAGACAACCGCAACAATAGTAGCAAAAGTAACAACAACAATAATAATACTAACAACTGCAATATTAATAATGATTATCATGATGATGCTAATGAAAACGACGATAGTGATGATTATGTTCATGTCTGCTTAAAGTTAAGAATTATCAAATTATATTAAATTAAAAATAGATTAAGATAATTATATTAATTCTTTCTTAGTATAGCTGCTAAATAAATATCTGTCTCTGTATGTCTCTCTCTCTTTTTGTATGTGTGTGTGTGTGTGTGTGTGTGTGTGTGTGTGTGTGTGTGTGTGTGTGTGTGTGTGTGTGTGTTTGATTATTTGGGATTTCTAAATACGCTTTGACCAGCTCTCTCTCTCTCTCTCTCTGTCTCTCTCTTTCTCTCTCTCTCTCTCTCTCTCTCTCTCTCTCTCTCTCTCTCTCTCTCTCTCTCTCTCTCTCTCCAGATTACATGTATTTTAAGCAAAGACATCTGATGCACTACAGATAATGTACTAAAAAACTAAATAATCAGCCAATCCAAATTTCAGTGTGTAAAATTAAAAACACTCAGGATCTCTATCAGCACCACAGTGTGGAACTGTAATACAAATGCTGAATAAAACGAAATGTCGTTTTATCTTTTTACAGCTATACTTACAAATAATTGAAATCATATTGTAAAACTCGTTTGATCATACGGTTTGAATACATACATTCTCAGTTTGTTTCAAATGACCGACAGCATGCAAAAAATTTCTAACTTATATCAAAAGATTTCAATATTATATATCCCTTGCTATTGAAAAGTGAATGAAAATTTACCATAAAGCGTGTCTCTTGATCAAACAGCTTTAATATATAATTTACATACATCCTAAGTCTGTTTCAAAAGTCTGAAAATGTACAACAAAATTTATTCCTTAGATCAAACATGTCTAACATTTTCTTTTCGGTACAAGTGATTGAAAATACACTGTAAAGCTTGTTCAATATACCAAAGCGTCTGATATCACACACCTCCTACTTATTGATGATACTTTCTAAACAGAAATCCTGATTACGTGAAGACGACGGCGGATGAACGCGACAGACTGTGGCATTGTGCATGTCTTATTAACCTTTTAAACTAATCCGTTGTTCGATGTCTGGTCAGCAGTACACTGCGTTGTTCGCTCTCAGTTCTGTCTCCTCTAATCCGATCCTTATCTCTTCTGAAAGCTGCACGTTGGACTCAGGTGGTGCTCTTCAGTGTTGCTAGATAAATTAAAACCTATCTTTGTTGTATCAGGTTTCGAGTTTGTTTCTCCATTTTTTACTTTTTTAGATCATCATGATACCATATTAAAAAATATAATGTGTGTAAAAAAGTGTGCATCATCTACATGAAGAAAGTCGATTCTTCTGGCTTTACTGAGACCATTTTTTTTTTTTTTTTTTTTTTTTTTTTTTTTTTATCGTTAACGCGATACTGCTAAATCTTTCTTTATTAAAATTCAAGATTAACATGTCTGTGTTCACGATTAATATACATTTTTACCAGTGTTAAAGTCTTATGTAAATTATAATCTTTGGTTGTTTGGAATTTCTGAATAACATTTAACTGACTTGGTTTTTGTTGTTGTTGAAAACATTACTGTTTCAGATATAATCCTAGTTACTTAGTAGTGCTACTACCACCACTACCTCTACTACTAGTACTGCTATAACCACTACCTCTACTACTAGTACTGCTATAACCACTACCTCTACTACTAGTACTGCTATAACCAGTACTTCTACTGCTATTACTACAACTACTACAACTCTTACCAGTACTGCTACTATTATTTCTACTACTGCTACTACTACTAGTACCATTAGTACTACTACTACTACTATTACTGCTATTACACTACTATTGTACATCTACAATCATTACTATTACTACTATTGTTAGTGTAACTATAGCACCTTTACTACTATAACTACTACTACTACTACTATCACTATCACTACTGGTACTGCACCATCACCACTACTACTACCACTAGTACTACTACTGCCAATACCACGTTCACAACCTGCTTTACTACTGCTCCTGTTGCTGCTGCTACTACTACTACTATCGCCTACTAAGTCTACGTTTGGAAAATTCCTTAAAAATACATTCAATCTCAACATATTATATTGCCATATGTAATTATTTTCTAAACGAAAGATAAATATAAAGTTAATAAACTATATTATAAACTATTAATATATGAAGTCGTCTTTACACATCCACGCACGCACACACGCACGCACACACACTATGCACACATACAAAGAAAACAAAAACACCAGCACAAATAATAAGTCTAAATAATACAAGATTTTTAAATGTAGTTAAACAAATATTAGTTGACTCGTTATACCATATCGCTGTAAGTTATGGATTTATAACAGATATCGCCAAAATGTTATCTGTGATAAATAAGAGACGGTTTTAATCGACCAGCAATTATTTTTAACATCGCTGTCTCTTTTTAATTGTGTTTAACCAAGGTCTTCCTGAAATTCTTTCAAAATGTCATCCTTTCTTTCATTTTTGAACGAAAAAAAAAAAAAAAAAGAAAGAAAAAAAAAAAAAAAAGAATGATAAAACTGAAACGAAACTTCGCTGTCATTTGATTAAAAGAATTGAACCGAAAACCGATAGTGGCAAGAATATTTTCTGGAGCTGTATTAAAAGATATGGAAGTGCATTTTAAATAAAATCCGGCGAACGAACATCGACTTGTTTTCTGAAGGTACACAGTCAAATTGACTAAGTTGTTCTATCGATGACAATTAGTAAACGCGGCTGGCCATTTAATTGTATGTGACAATCATACGCATTGTCCATCGATCGGGTAAATATTTAGAAGATGGTATTGATTTCCGTGTCATAACCAACGTGTCACTGACCACTTGCCGCCCTCATGTCTAAGTAGCCATAAACTGGCATATGAGTATGTGGCGCTCATTACTTCTTCCGAAGCAGCGGCAATAAGCCAGATATACACTCGTCTTAATAAGAAATCTAAGGTGAACGTACAGATGAATTTTTAAATCAATGCGAGTTTATTCAAATGTCGACGTAATAAACGACGCGATGCCATGGATACGTGGCTATTGAATAATAAGACTGTGACACGTCATCGAGCTCGTGTTTCGATGACGTAATAGCAGACGGTTTATTTTAAATACCAGACGTTTTTGTGGTAATATTTGGTGCCGTTTTAAAAATTATTATTATTATTATTATTATTATTATTATTATTTGTGTTGTTGTTGTTGTTGTCTGTTGATTTTTTCTGTGTGTGTGTGTGTGTGTGTGTGTGTGTGTCTGATATTTTTGTGGGGTTTTTTTTGTTGTTGTTTTTTTATCTCTGGAACAACTCGACTCCATCATTTCATGCTGATTTATCAACAGAGAAATGTGTATTTAATTTCATTTTAGTACTTTAACTGCTCATTTACCTAGTCTATCTTCCACCATTAATGAGTTTGAACACAAGTCGACCCTCAGATGGAAAAAAACAAACACGATCATAAATGTTTAGTTCGCTTTAGTTTTTATTATTAACTGCTATTCGGCATTAAACATATGACTTCTATAACTGTAATGATGACGAAAAAAAGTAACGTTTTTGTGGAAACTACCCAACACAGATTATTGTCGTTTCATATATATAGTTTAATAAACAAACAAAATAAACAAACAAATAAATAAATAAATAAATAAATAAATAATCATTTAAACAAATAAATTATTCTTTCGTTTTTGCTAAGATGAATGTTTAAACTTCAGTTATTAACCATTAGAAACGTTTTTATATTTAATGTAGTTTCAGCCTCAAATGTTGTAGACACAACGCCATTGAAATAAAAAACAACAGAATCGTAAAACACAAATCAAAGCTGGAACCATACGATCACGTTCTTCATAATGTTGTTTTATGAAATCAGTTATTAACACATAATAATCTCTTTTGTTTCGTTTAACTTTCGTAACTAAAAAAGGAATTAAAAATGACTTTTAAGTTTAATCTGCTTCAAAATTAGCGTCAACTTTTTTCTAGGTTCATTTGCCATTCGCCTGTCAGTACAATTAAAAAGAGATTAAAATTATAGATTTTATATTTATTTTTGTTTATTTTTGTTTAATGTGAGTATAAAATATTTTTAATTTTTATTTTATTTTTATTTATTTATATTATATGTATCTATCAATGTTTATGTGTATGTATGTATGTATGTATGCATGTCTGTATGTCTGTATGTCTGTATGTCTGTATGTCTATATGTATGTATGTATGTATGTGTATGTATGTATATGTGTATGTACGTATGTATGTGCGTACGTATGTATGTATGTATGTAGGTATCTATATATATATATATGTATGTATGAACGGTGTATGTATATTATTAATAAATACATCAAACATCTATATATGTATTTTTTTTTTCCCGATCCTTTCCTCCATACCAGACGAAAACATGATATATTTTTGTTTATTTGTTTGTTTATGTGAGTATAAAATATTTTTAAATTTTATTTTATTTTTATTTATTTATATTATATGTATCTATCAATGTATATGTGTATGTACGTATGTATGTGCGTACGTATGTATGTATGTATGTAGGTATATTTATATATGTATGTATGAACGGTGTATGTATATTATTAATAAATACATCAAACATCCATATATGTATTTCTTTTTTCCCGATCCTTTCCTCCATACCAGACGAAAACATTATATATTTTTATAAGTTTTAAAACCACGTTAACAAAGATACTCGAAATCATATATATATATATATACACGTGTTGCTGTTGTTGCAAATCTAACCTGCGGGATATCGTAAATACTGACAGAAGCATAACGTGTAAAGAAACTGGACACTGGAGAGATCTGAAAAGACGCCAATCACGTCTGGCCAGTAAGGTCTTTCTTGTCTTTAATGATGTCAGTGCCTTGTAATCAGACCACAGACCGCTCGTCCGCTCTCTGTCTTTATTCTTAATATGTCATTTGATATCGTGTCTTTCCTAATTAATTCTTCATGAAGTAAAAAAAAAATTAGCTTCCTCTCGCTAACCAAAAACACGGTGGGTCACCTTTTTGCTGAAAGAATTTCGTTGATTTGCAGTGTTCTTTATTCGTAGTTTCGTACAATGCGGTCACTGGAAGCGTCATTGTTGAATATTTATTGTATAAAATGATTAGATCTTTGAATATCCATTTTCGAAGTTTTATAAATATATGTTTTTCAGAAGTCGCGACTAGACTTGTGAAAACATCCGTTGTTGCAGCTTCATAAATATGTGTTTTTAAAATGACTAGGTCTTTGAACCTCCTTTGCTCAACCTTTACATATATACACACATACATACACACACATATACATACATACATACATACATACATACATACATATACACACGCACATATATACCTGCATGCATACATACATACACGCATACACACATACATACATATATACACATATACACATATTAAGAGCTGACAATACTTTGAAAATCTATAGGTGAAATGTCAGAAATATATCTTGCAGAAATGACTAGGTTTCTGCAATATTTTTTTTTTTTTTAATTATTATTATTTTTTAATATCCATTCCTGAAGCTTTATAAATGTATGCTAAATATATAATGATATTTCTTTTTTAATTATGAACAGTATTCCTCATATAAGTGTCAGTAATCTTCTTGATATTATTTAAAAGAAAAACCATTCTGCTGATCGTGGAGTTGTCGTAGATTTTTTGAAAATGAAATCAAGGATACTGTCAATAATAAATATATTAAAAGCATTGACACTGAGTTCCTGATAATATTAATCTCTTCCTTCAGCAGATAACACAGTCTGTCTGTCTGTCAGTTTCAATAATAAATATATCTTCGATAAATACAATGCCTTTTAGATTGGACATTGTAGAAATGTTAATATGTTATCTATGTTTTTATTATTTACTGTCCGAATATATTCCATGCTGTTATTTTAATAATTACGGACTAAACAAAATGCTTTATCAAAATATTGCATTATGATTGTGAATCATCGTTTGTCGTTTCAGTTTTTCACATTAATGGGCTAGCTGAAAATGATGATTGTTGGTAATTATGATGATGATGATGACGGTAATAGATAAATAAATAAATATATAAATTTTAAAAATATATTTAAACTTCTCTTTAATCATATTTTACGTTTTAAGGACATCATAATACTTTTTTCTTAAAAAAAAAAAAAAAAAGATACTGTTGGCTTTCGCTAGTATTTACAGACATGTAAATTTAATTAACAAAAAAGCTGATTATGTATTTTAAAGGAATGTGTTATATAAATCACTGAATCGTGACTGTTTTGATGAAAATATTCACGTGCTGAGCGTCATGTCGTTCGGCAGGAATTTTCCTATTTCGAGTTACCGAGTTAGACTTCATCACGGAACCTTTTGATCTTGTAAACACGTAACTCGAGCGGAAACGACTGGCTGATTCGAGAGACTGAAGAAAATACCTCGAATCAAAACACGTCCATTTCTTAATTAGAACGGTTCTTAAGTGCAGACGCAGAGGTTTGAACCCGCAAAGTTGATTAACAACAACACAACGTAATATTATATTTCTTTTGTTGATACATTTACATTTTCGCAACAAACAGTAAAGAAGAGAAGGTGAAGCCAAATTAATGAGAAAGATTGCTGAATGTGATATCTAATATACCATTAAATCATAAGGACATCTGTTGATTTATTACATATCATGCATGGCATATGTTTTATTTTTGCTTCTTCTTCTTTTTTTTTTTTTTTTAAAAATAAATAAATAACATTCTCTGCTTAATGCTCAAAGCTGGAACTATATTTTGTATATTAATATTTTATATAATGTATTGAACCCTCGAGTGATTTCTGAACTTCCATATTTATTATCACCAACCTTCAGTTTAAACTATATCTACCTATCTGAATGTTTCTCTATCTTTTATTTTTCTATGTCTATATGTGTGTTTATGTGCGTGTGTGCATATAATATGTCTTTATGTATGAGTGTATGAAGGTTTGCATGTGTATGTTTGTGTATGTGAAAGTATATATCTATTATATACATGTATGTACGTACCGTACCTACATTGGTATGTGTTTACGTATATTTGTGAATGGACGTTCTAACTTACATCTCTGTATTTCTGTTGTATTTTCAGGTCTAATCTAACTGGACGGACTATTACTATGGATTGTATGGTTCCGCTGCCGGTCATTTTAATACTGTTTATAATTAAAGGTAGATTTTGATTTTGTTGTGATTTTAGTCTCTCATCACAAACCACTGAGAACGCAAAATCTGGAAATATTTCTACTTATTTCATTTTAAAATATTTTCTTATCGATAACCTTTACATAATCTTCGTATATCGGTTTTACACACCGATATATTTGATATATTATTTATTGCTATCCTTAATAAGGTCTTCACTTTGTTTATTTTTATATTTTCAAAAATTAATCTTATTGATTTATCGGTGTTTTTCGAAATACAATGAAATGCTAACCATGCGAATACTTAATTTTTTTTATTAATTTTTTTTTTTATGTTGTACAGAGAGTGAGCAGGGTCCACATGAACGACGTCTACTACGTCATCTGTTCGAAAACAGCTCCTACAACAACATGGAGCGTCCAGTAGCAAACGAATCCGAGGCTTTAGATGTCAAATTTGGAATCATTCTTCAACAAATTATTGATGTGGTGAGTCATTAACTATTCTGATTAATACTTACAAACGTTGAGTCTGACAACATTTTAGTATACTGTCGCTAATATGATTTTCAAAGCACATTACACATGAAATACTGGATTTCTAGCACAAAAACATTATTTGAATTTATCAATAAATACTTGTTATTTCTGACTAAAGACCTTTAAAAATATAACTAAATTAGTAAGTTCGTAACCTAATTGTTAATTAAGCATAATTCAACCGAAAAGCGTGACCAAACCGTCTCTCGTTAAAAAATTATTTCTTAAGAAGATATAAAGGGCATTTAGTCAGAAACAAGAGTCTAATTAGATGTTTAAGTTAAGATCAATCAGTGCATACATACATACATATATACATACATACATACAAACATACATACATACATACATACATACATACATACATACATACATACATACATACAAACATACATACATACATACGTATATACATATAAAACACACACATGCACACACACATATATTGATTCACAAATACATGCACACATACATACATACATACATACATACATACATACATTCTTCCTGTTAATAAATGAATATATGTTAACCACAATATTACAATGTAAAGATTAATTTGTATGTTAGTTTAATATACATGAAAAATTAAATGAATTATTATTTATACCGATATAAACACGGTTTTATCAAGGAATTCTCAAATACCCTGATAATTGTAAAGAAAGTAAGGTTTATTTCAAGATATTTGTTTATCGTTACGAAAAAAAAAAAAAAAAAAAAAAAAAAAAAATAATAATAATAATAATAAAATAAATAAATAAATAAAAATAAAACTTCCCTGTTTTGTTTGTCTTAACATGTGGCGTATGGAAACATATTTTTCTTTAATCTCCTTCATATTCACAATTAAATTATCAGATCTGGTAAAGCGCCAACAAGATAAGACGGAATGTTCAGATAAAATTGTCTTTGTCTTCGAACCAAAAAGGAACCAAGTCGTTTGATGGTTTACGTTATGTTATTTTTATTATTTTATTCTAATAGGCCCCTGATGTCAAGGTTCTGTTATTTTTTATTATTTTATTATTTTATCGTAATTGGCACACGAGAATTATATTAGACTAACGGAAAGACGTTTCTTTAGTAATATTGTTCTTGTTTATCTTCAAATTTATACATGGGTTAATATATATTCATTGTGTGTGTGTGTGTGCGTGCGAGTGTGCATGTTATACATAAGATTTTCAGTTGGTATCTTCTTTAGCACGAATTTCAGTCTAAAACGTAATGGTAAAATTACAGTTTATGACAAAAGAATACCGATAATTAGTTGACATTGCATTTACCAAAATTAGTTTAATTTTAATCAAAATGTGAAGTTTAACACTAATTAATTTTCAGTTTAAATCACAGGAAACATTAATAAAAGTTATGACTTATTTAACGATAACTTATTTGAAGTCTTAAGAATATTACAACTAACTTGAATATTATAATTTTTAAATCCATGTTCAAGTTAGTTCAAGCTTAAAATATAGAAGTATTATTTATTTATTTATTTATTTATTTAATACTGAATGTATAACAATAATCATAATAAAAATCTTCTGAAATCCATGGCTATTTGTAATAATATAAGACATTTATATTAACGATGACAGAAATGGAATATTAATACTTCTGATAATAGATTACTTTCTACTGCATTACAGATAACCGTATATTTAGAAAATGGTTTTGATTACAATATTTGGCATGAGCAAAAATCCAATATTTACAAACAAACAAATTTAAAGAAATTAGATTCATAATACAGCAGTCTCTCTCTCTCTCTCTCTCTCTCTCTCTCTCTCTCTCTCTCTCTCTCTCTCTCTCTCTCTCTCTCTCTCTCTCTCTCTCAGACATTTTTGTAGTGTTAAGAATAATTATGACAAACGTTAACTTACCACACGATTTTGGTTGTAAAACAAACAAGAAAATCAATTATTTGCAATCTTTACAACACACAGCCTACACAATATTAAATGATAGATAAAAGAACAATTTTTAGCTTAACAGCCCTTTTCACTTCAACAGGAAGAACGAAAAGAAATATTGCACACAAACATGTGGTTAAAACTGGTGAGTAACGTTGACGAAATCACGGCTTCAGTGGCATGTTGACGGCATGAGTATGTTTCGTGAGTTTACGACATGTGAATGGTGGCATGATAAAACACACCTTAGACTCGAACAGTCGCCATGGTGCGCTGACGTCATAGCGCTTTTCTTTTCATGACGTAATTATCTTGGTGATGGCATGTTTGTAAGAAGCGATAATTCTTGTGTGAAATTTTAGCGTAAATGGCTTCGTTTAAACCAATCTAGCGTAACCAAGAATGCTTTAAGAGTTTCGCCCTTTTGTTTTTTTTCTTCTAACAGATATTTTATTCATTACTAAAACGAAGATTGTTGCGAACATATCCCTAATACAGACAGAAATAAAATATAAATATTTTATTAGTATTAATAATTAAATAATAATTATTGTTCATAGAGATAATTCAAAACTGGGCATATTTAAAAAAAAAAAAATTTAACAAAAAAACATCTCTTAACATCAGATTTTTTTCTTTCGTTCTTTCATATAGATAACAAAAGATAGGTGTAGTAATAACAACAATAATGATAACAACAACAACAACACTAATAATAATATTAACAATAATAATAATAATACAGTAAATATATAAGTAACACATTTATAATTCTTAATGTCTTATGCGTGACAACTTGTGAAGGCCTCTTCGAGTTAAAATTTGCAAATGAGAAGTATTATGATAGCCAGATAGTAAATAAAACCTGCAAATCTGATGCACTGTCATCATTTCTGGATGATAAATACTGCAAATCAGAACTGTTGCCCTTAACTGATGATAAACACATTGTAAGTATCATCATTGCCGGACAGAAAACAAAGAAAAGCATTCTTAAACATTTTAACGTTTCCTAATAATTATTATTGTTTTAGAATGTTGCCATGTCCATGCTGTTTGTTAAGTACTAAATATATAATGTTATGACATAATTTTTATCGACAGGACGAGAAGAATCAAATTATAAATACAAATTTATGGTTGCAGTTGGTAAGTGTAAAAAGCATAAGTTGTTGTTCATCCCATCCCCGTTATACATCTCGCTTGCAATTTCTAGATGTGGGCTTACGTGTATCTTAATTCCTGTCTTTACATTTATTTATCTTTTTATCAGCCCATTTCTGCTTGGACACGGAATATAATCTGTCCAAAGAACATTTGGTCTTCTTATTTAAGACACTTTACTTGGAATAATGACAGTCTATGTATTTTCAACATATATCTAAACATATGATCTATTATTATTATTATTATTATTATTATTATTATTATTATTATTATTATTATTTTATTGTTATTAGTTTAACGTCAGATTTATTTTAATCAATCTTTATCAATTTGGATTAAAAATATATATCTATAATATATGTTTAATTTTATTATTATATGATTTAACACTCGTGAGACAGTTTAGTTTCATTATTCCAGATTAGAGAAATACAGATAAAATAACATATTAGAGAATTTCAAAATTAATCTTGAAAATCCATCCACTCTAGCACATAACCTACTGAAACAGATATTTTGTTTTAAAATTGCAGTCTCAGTTCACAGTAATTCCTATGCTATATGCATCCATTCATTTATAATTTATATTTTATGTCAAGAAAAAAGTTTATTCCTCTTTCTTTTTGCATTTTCCGTTTAACCTTTTTCATTCACATGTTGTCAATTTTCTGTCGGTCGTATGTAAATCAGTCGATTTATTTTATGTTTGTACGCTACATTTCTTTATCATTCGTTCCTAAATTGACATTAAGACATACCTATATGCGTAAAAGCTTATATATATATATATTCGTTTATATCAGGATTACCTTATGATACACCAGTTATTTGGCCTTGTTCTTTTTATTAAAATCAGGTTTGGGTGTTTATAAAAAATAATGAATTAAGATACCCTGTTTATGCATTCGCCTTTACTGTGCATGCAATTGGCGCATATGCTTTACATTTCACTTCAAATATTTCCTTTGCAAATGTTAGAAGTAGTTTTAATAGTCTTTGCTATTTATGCTATCTTCTTATATCTGTCGTTCCTTTTTTTTTTTTCTTTGTTAATTATTATTATTATTATTATTATTTTTGTCTTTCTTTTTTTTACAATTACAATCAATTTCGTTTGGCTTTTTCTTTTTTGCAATTTCACAATCATCTCTCTCTCTCTCTATTCGTTTTCTTTTTTACAAACACGTTGCATCTTTGCTGAAAATTTTCAGTGCTCGTTAATCAACATGCAAATTTAAGTGTTGTTTGCTGTTATTTGTTGTACTTATAATTATGTATAGATAGTATGTAGTTCGATGTTAGATTAGCGATTTTTTTAAAAATCTGTTATGAAGGCATTTAGAAAGCATGTATAGTAAATATGTGGGTTATATGAAGAAACCTTATCATTATTTTTCAACGGTTTTCAAGAAATGTTGTCGTTCATTTATATAGTTTAACATTACAGTATTTCGAATTAAATTAATACGTAAATTAAGAAAATGTTTACACAAAACTTGTTTATATCATTATTTATCTATTTTCTCTCAGTTCTTTACTTAATTTTTTAATTATATACTCATTTATTTACTTTTAAAATATTTATTGCTTACATTAGCAGCTTCAAGTTAAAGAAAGTGATTGTAAATGTTTTTGTTGATATATAATAATATACATAAATATAAATCCTGTAGTATGGTTCATAAACTCAAAAATTAATATTTGCTTAATTTACAGTATATACATTTGTTTTTTTATGTTGTATTTAAACAATGAGAGGTGGTTAAGTTCAGGAAACTGTTTCTTGTTTTAGACGTGGACAGATGCAAATTTAAAATGGGATCCTGGACAGTTTGGAAATGTCTCTGCAGTACGAGTGAAGGCAGGTCTTTTGTGGAAACCTGATGTCCTTATGTACAACAGGTAAAAATGTGTTATCTTCTATTTCTTTCTATTTTCTTTTCAGTCTTTTGATTTAGTTATTTTGAGAAATGTTGTGGATTAATTCAATGCATTTCTCATTTCAGAGTCTAGCGCGTGTTTTGAAATTTATAAGCGTTCTAGAAGTTTTTTAATTTTGCATGGAGTAATGTTTCTGCTTAATGTTTTTGTCCAACTCTCTCTCTCTCTCTCTCTCTCTCTCTCTCTCTCTCTCTCTCTCTCTCTCTCTCTCTCTCTCTCTCTCTCTCTCTCTCTCTCTCTCTCTCTCTCTCTCTCTCTCTCTCTCTCTCTCTCTCTCTTATCGTATATGATATATTGTTATTTATGTATGCACGCACATATGAAATAGATTTATGAAACATACATCCGAAATAGAAACTGAAATAAACAATGAAAACCGTGTCCAATAACCTGACTATAAACGATTTACTTCCAACAGTGCAGACGACGCATACGACAGCACCTTCCACACCAACGTCGTCGTATCCTCGGATGGCAGCATGCTGTGGGTGCCGCCGGGGATGTTTAAAAGCACGTGTCAAATAGACATCACGTGGTTTCCCTTTGACGAACAAAAATGTGACCTGAAATTTGGGTCATGGACCTACGACGGCAGACTTTTGAATCTGTCCGCGGATAAGGAGGAAGGAGGAGACACTTCGAGTTTCATCAGAAACGGGGAATGGGAATTGTTAGGTAAGTATTTATTTATTTATTTATTCATATATTTATTGATTTATTTATTTATATATTTTTTGTTAATTTATTTTTAATTGCTCTTCTTACATTCAATCCTAAACATGATCATCACTCCTGCAGAAAACACTTTGCTGCCGAAAATTGCGACAAAATTCTATTTGTTCCAGCTTGACATTATAAGAAATGAAAATACAGCAATTAGTTTTGAAACAAACACACACACAAACACACACACACACACACACACACACACACACACACACACACACACACATTTACATTAATATAAAACATATACTGAATTCACACGGAGAATACACAGACACAGATATACACAGAATGATGAAGATATACATAAACCACACAAAAATAAACGCACACTCACTTTACAGTTGTTAAAAAAAAAAAAAAAAAAAAAAAATCCCGCTGGATTTGATGATAATGCAGCTAATTTTGACATTACCACATTCAGACAAATAAAATAACAGTCAAAAAGAGGATCGCTAAGTGTCGCGCTGTGTGAAGTGTCATTAATAACGTTCAGACGACTTTCATCTTCACGCAGATGTTCCCGTCAAGCGTACGGAACTGAAATACCACTGCTGCCCCGAGGTCTACATTGATCTGACATTCACCATACACATACGACGACGTACCTTGTACTACGGTTTCAACATCATCATTCCGTGTGTTCTCATCTCCTCAATGTCGTTGCTGTTGTTCATTCTGCCGCCAGAGGCAGGCGAGAAGATTTCACTCGGTAAGAAATATTAGATTAGATCATTAATTAGTAGATAAATTAAAAAAACTTGTTTATTAAATAAATCAATCAATAAATAAATAAATAAGCAATAAACAAAGACATAGTTAGTTTTAAAAAAGTCTCAGTTTGAACGTTTATGTTTTTTTTTGAAAATCGTAATTAATATTATTAATTTTTATCATTATGTTTATTGTGTGTGTGTGTGTGTGTGTGTGTGTATGTGTGTGTGTGTGTGTGTAATTTCGCAAATCTGTATATGTAGGCAAAATAATAGTACTTGCAGGGCTCTCTCTCTCTCTCTCTCTCTCTCTCTCTCTCTCTCTCTCTCTCTCTCTCTCTCTCTGTAATATTATTTTGCCTACATATATAGAGACGCTAAATAAAATAAATTTACATTATATACAAGGATTCTTCTTTCAAATGCGTGTCAGCTGTTGGTATCCTATTCTAAATTTGTTTCTGTTATTTCTAACACAGTTTGTTTATGTGTGCTTTCATTCCATAATTCCAACAGGACTCTGGAATCGTAATGGTTCCTTCCTTGGCAAGCTAACGAGCATCGCGCACAATGTGAATACTAATATCCCATTCCGAACCTATTTATTTTAGGATTCGAACAGTGCTGTAAGAGTTTGTCGAGCATCCGTGCATTAATATCCCGTTCCAGACCAATTTATTTTATTGTTCGAACATAATACACCCGCTGTGAGAGTTTATACAAGAGCTCTCGAGCGCGGCTCGAAATCTGCAGTGAGTCGAGTTCTTCAATGAAATGATTCAACCGTGATTGCACTGTCGTCCTTACCATATTCCGTTCTGTTATTTCCTGCTGAATGATCCTGGGCAAGAAACAACAATCTGCGGTGTTTGTATCAACATGTGAACTCTTGTCATTGATCGCTAGTCAGTTATGATTGCAATCTGTGGTGCATGCTGTCAACATGATCGCTGAGCTATCGCTACTCCGGCAATCGTAATGAAGTATCTGTCTTCAGAAAATACGTATTCCTCGAATCAGTATTTAATTATTTATTTATTTATTTATTTATTTATTTATTTATTTAAAATGATTTTATTGTTTTGTATTTCTTCATTTATTTATTTAAAAAAAAAAATTTAAAAAAAAAAAAAAAATTCTTAGAAAGCAAGAAAATGTAAATTATTTTCTTTGAAATGATGAACTTTTCGTTGTTTTATGACAGTTCAAAACCATATACCTTTTACACGATTTTGTTTAGCTTTCTGGCATTAGTTTCACTTATTATATTCATTAATTCTTTAATTATATATTAAAATGGTCTTTAATGAACCACATGACGGCAAAAAATTGATCGTGAAATTGGCAAAATCAATGGCTATAAGCCAGTAAGAGTATACTTTATGCTACATGTTTAAATGAGTCTGTTTGCGTGAATATGTATGGCTGGGTGTGTGTATCTATGTGTTGCCTATACATTTGCGTGTGTAAGAGTTTATGTGTCACGTCTGATAATTTGAAAGACGGTTGTGTTTTGTTAGAGTTTAAATTTCTGGACAGTTTGCTTTATATTTATGCGTGCATGTATATGAGAACGTGTTTGTGGGGATGTGTGTATATGTCTGTGTATGTATATTTATGTGTGTGTATGTGTGTGTATATATATATTCGAATGTAATGAAAATGAACTATATAAAGGTAAGTTCATATACAAATGAGATGAACAATAATTAGTAATTGAAAATTCTGTATTCTGGTTTGTTTTATGTTGTCTACCTCCACTGACTAACTTGTTAGTACACTATGTGACAAATCTGCACACTGCTTAACAGCATGTATGTATTCACGATACTACTACCACTACTACTACTAATAATAATAATAATAATAATAATAATATTATTACTACTACTAATAATAATGTGTTGTATTTCTTTGTGTTTTCATTTTTGGTTTTAGTTCTTTTACTTAACAATATATAAATCCTGGTTATTTTTTGTTTTTTTTTGGCTTATTTATTTATTTATTTATTTATATATTTTTTTTCTTTTTCGTCAACTAACGATGCTAAATTATTCCTAATACAAATTTCTAAGTTATAAAGAACATCCATGTTACACTAACAATTGCTTATTAAGCCTAACATTGTATAGTTATTTATTAAGAAGAAAATTAATGGATGACTACTGATGTTTTTGCTTGTTTTAAACCAGACACTCATATATAAACATTCTCATTAACACACACATAGGCGCACATACACAACTTATATACATTTAAATATTGCTCATTCAGTGTTTGCTTATAAAAGTAAATACGTCAAAAATATTTGGTGGTCATATGTTATAATTAAAAAAGAATTTTTTTTATTATTTCAGATTTGAAAAACATTGTTTTATACTATACTAAATCCATAATATACATCTTCCTGTATTAATTATTAAATATTTTATATCGTTTTATATCAAGCACTTCTTGTCAGCATGTATCTCACAGCTGCCAAAAAATAGCACTGAGCAAAACTGCACACACACACACAACACATATACACACACGCACACACACACACACACACACACACACACACACACACACACACACACACACAGAGATATATATTTCCACAATGATCAAAACCATACTAAACATTATTTTATTATTATTATTTGGACAAAAATCCAGGGCAATATATTTAACCATCAACACAGTCTCTTTATGAAGAAGTACTAAACAAAATACTTTGTATTTATACTTGTACAAATGATTCGAATCAACATATTTATCCAAATAATTTCAGTTTAACATATAACTGAGAGCATATAGTACTGAAAATGTATATTTAGACAATGAATGAAACCAGTATATTTATCTAACAGTATAATTCCAGTTTCAAAATTAAATAATTAAAGATAAAAATACCAAAATGAAACTAGTATATTCACAACTGTCGACATTGAATAAACGAGAACATTTATATTTTTATAGTTGCACAGTGATTCGAACCGACATATTTAGAATCAGTATAATTTGAGTATCACTGAAGTAAAACCGTATGGAGACAAACGTCATTATTTAGACATCGTTGTGGCTTGGAGGTTTCTGCTAGCGGCACAGCTAGTTTCGATGTTTGCAATGTTTTGTGTGTATCGTTGTAGGTATGACAATCCTTCTCTCCATGATGGTCTTCCTGCTGCAGGTGTCCGAACTGATGCCATCCACGTCAGACGCCACACCGCTTATTGGTATGCCACAAATTCACTGCTACGGCCACGTTTATGTCCTAGACTAGTGCTTGTGTTAGAAAACTCAGTTGTAGCGTAGTTGTGTTGTGTTGACGTCAGTAGTTTCAGAAACAAAGTGGAAAGTTTTGGTATTCAGTTATTTCAGATTTCAGAACAGTTTTGACAGTTCATTGATGTTGATGATCATCATCACTATTGCCGTCGTTATACTAACTAAAGCAAAAGATCAAAGACAAGTATGACATCTACGACAGTGGTTACTTCACGAACAACCAAATATCTACAGTAACTATACTAATAAGCATGACAACAACACCA
>CM022669.1:4139276-4206776 GCA_012295275.1 Chrysomallon squamiferum
TGCTTGCAGATCAAGATTGTGATAAATCACTGGCTGGCTTCAATACTCTTCATGAAGAGACCGGGAGGCAACCGCAGATACTCTTTCAGACGGTCACGTCTTGCGGATATGAGCTTGGAGGAGAAGTCCAAAAGCCTCATGGCTAACGTTTTAGACATAGACGATGACATATGCATTGTCCAGCAGAACGGGATTCCTCAGAAACCGGACGAAATGGTTACGACAGGAATTGTTCTTCATTCTGTGAGACAGGACATTGTCGCGATTCTTAAGGAACTCAAGAAGATAACGACGAAGTTTCAGAAGGATGAAGACTATAACACTGTGAAAAACGACTGGAAATTCGCCGCTATGGTTATCGACAGACTGTGTTTCATTCTCTGCGCTTCGTTCACAGTCGCCTCCACGGCTGGAGTGTTAGGCTCAGCTCCGCATCTCTTGGCTTAGATATTCACCAAAAATATGTTTAATTTACTTCTTGTGTGGCTCCGTTTCTCAGTCTCTTCGTTATTCCTTTTTTTTTTTCTTTTTTTTTAAATTAGTAAACCGTGATATTTGTATGGACAAACAAACAATGATTTTTGTTAACCTATTTTCTTATTTCTTAGCTGACTTCGTAATTTTTTCACTTGTTATATCAAAATTATATTAATTCTGGTACATTCGGATTATTTTCTTCGTTCTGAATTTTAGAGCAGAATTCCAAATCTTCGATGTTTCAAAGTAGATAATATATTTCTGTGGAATACTTTGAAAATATTTTCTTGCATCATGTTGGTAATTTGTATTAAAAAACAAATAATATGAATATTGAAAAATAAAAGAAAAGAAGATATTTATAAAGACTGTAATGAAGAATTACTGTTGTCTTGCATAACATCTGTGTCACAAACAGTTACCTGTCTATAACGAATACTTATTTTTGATGCATAATTACACACTTAAAAAAGAAAGGAAATAGCGACACATATGTAAATCTTAATCACATTGTCTGCTCTGACGTCCGCAATAAGGCAGATTTTGACAGTTACAAATTTAAACGCAGATGAGGTTAGCTGTGAAAGTTAGAGGAAAGACCCTGAAAGGCGATGTTTTCGCAAATTGTGGACAACATTTTAGAACAAATGTATAAAGCACTTCATCAGTTGTTTTGAGTCTGCATGATAAAGAAAGTTTTGACAAGTTACATTCTTCAACACTGGCATTTACCGTAAAATGCTACGGTAAGGAAATGAAACTAAATGGTTAATAATTGTTATTATGACATCCAGCGTGTTGAAATTTAATACATGAAAATGTGAAACGTTATTAGTTTATCTATCAGAATGCAATATTGTTTCCCTCAATATATGTTAATATTTTAATGTACAGACAACTGAACGCGGTCATTTTATAAAAATGTAAATAGGATTGGCGGAATACACAAACACCGCATGTTTCATTTAATATGGTATTCATTTTCACTTAGTTATAAATGTGAATATATGCGTATGTGTGTATGTGGAACTATGTCGGTATATATGAAAATAAAATTTTTCTACATAATCATGATGTATAAATTTAATATCTTTTTCTATTAGCAAACTGGAACGGTGAAATGAAGGGTTAAAAATGAATCGAAAAAATGAAAGTTTAAAAAATGAACTGAAAAATGAAAGGTTAAATATGAATTGGAAAATGAAATTAAGGGCTAAAAATGTATTGAAAAATGAAATGAAAGATAGAAAATGAACTGAAAAGTTAAAAACGAATTGAAAATGGAAAGAACAGCTGAAAATCAGTTGAAAAGAATTCACTGTTACAATTAGATGTTTTAAATATTTAATATGACTTAGATTTCTTACGATTCTTTTATCATATCACTTCTGTACCATCTTCACCAAATGTAAATAAAAAAACTGAAATTTGATTTCTGAATTCATATATTCACTTACAGTGTAGTTTATTATTATTATTATTATTATTATTATTATTATTATTATTATTATTATTATTATTATTATTTTCGTTCTATTTTGTCTGTTTCATTTCAGCGTCACAATATTTAGTATTAGAAGCGGACACGTATATGAACATTTTAATTAATGAACATTTTCAAAACATCGTTTGAAACCGTTATTAATTGTTCGATAAAAATTAATTTGGTTTAGTGTGAAACACAAACTGATCAGTTGAGAAGTCTTATTTCCTGTTCCACCAAGTGCTTCATGAGATGTCATCAAAAGTGGGCGAGAAACCGGCGAATATCTTCTAAAGACAATATGTCACAAGTGCCAAATGTTTGACATACAGCAGCTGAGGACAGAAAATTAATCAAGTTATAAAAAATGTATATATATATCATATTGCTCAGTTGCAGTTCATTAAAAGACTCAGATTTCTGACTAATATACTCATAAATAACGAAGTAAATTTACATTCTGCGACAATACACAACGTAGGCGGTGGCTCCAGGCAGAATCATGTGAGTGATGTAAGACATTCTAAAACAAAAAACAACAAAAATAATCAATGAAACAAAATTAGAAGGTATTCAGTAGTAAGGTGAAAAGAAAAGAAAAATGCTGAAACAAACGAGCAAAATACTGAAAAACTCGTACAAAATCATTCACAGTGATTTGTACATACTGCATTTAAAATCGTAAAAATTCATATATTAACAGTCGTAAAAATTCATATATTAACAAAGTTATATTGTTCTGAGAAAAGATGGTAAAAAGTCGAAATAACGCTTGTAAAGGTAAATGAAGATTTTATTACAAAGCAAACTGAAAATAAAAATAATAATGAGAACTTCACTTTAGTTAAAACAAACAGGGAAATATGTGAAAACTAAACACTATACCTAGAATTAATTTTAACTATATTAGTCATAAAACAATACATAAAGCGTACGCGCAGTTATCATATACAAATGAACAGCCCGTAAAATATATATATTATATACACATACACACAACACACACACACACACACACACACAAACACACAAACACATTACATTCATAATTTCCTATAATTACATGCAAAAAAAAAACAAAAACAAAAAAACATTCAATTAAGTAAATTTTGGATTGATGGTTAAATGTGTCTCTGGCGTATCAATAAGGTACAAAATAAAATTATTTATCTCAGGCTTTCACAGACATAAAAACTGTTCCTTTGTACGCCTGTGTTTATCAGTTACCGAACGTTCAACGAGAAATATTATTATCGATGTCTTAATCTCAAATCCCATATCATAACATAACTAATATTGTTGTACTTGCTTATATGAAACAATGGTGGACGTTTTCTGATATCCGTGTCCAGAGGAATATTTTCAGTCATTTAACACATGTATTTCATAACCTCTTTGCATTATTTTTTTATATATATACAGTATCATAGCTAAATATGCTGCAGCTGTTATTGTCAACAGGGGCGAATACAGGATGTCAAACAAACCGCTTGAACTGTGGATTATTAATGCCCAGGTACACAAGGATAACATTTTCAATACAGGCCGCAGTTGGATGAGGCAAAAAAAAAAAAAAAAAAAAAAAAAAAAAGAAACAAAAGACATATAAACGTATAAGAAAGTATTTATTTTATTTTATTTTATTTTATTTATTTATTTATTTTTTTAAATGTATCAGTGGACTTATAAATGAATAATCTAATTAAATTCTCTATAATGTCGGGGGGGGGGTGTTTGTTTTTTTTCTCATTATTTTGGGCGTCATTAATATTTATGTTAATATTACGAAACACTGCAAAGCCTCCATTTTGTCAACGTGTTAGTCGATTTCGCCATGACGTCACGAATTTTGCTGTATTAATTAAGACCGGACACGAGAGAGAGAGAGAGAGAGAGAGTAAAACTTGAAAATACGCACAATGTATTAGTCCTTCTTCGCATAGCAAAAGGAATATTTTACCCAAAATAATAAATAAATAAAAATGCCACTAATTACAAGAGGCGAGATCAGCGGGGATAGCCACTCCCATTTCACTGGGTTATGGTATATCGGAGACAGCGTTAAATTACAAAATACAAAACAAGAACCATGTTAACTACGCAGTACACTTGAAAACTCCTATGAAAGACGGAATTAATTCGCTTTAAGGTTAAACATGATGGCGCAGACACAGTGGACTAATTAAAGTTCTCTTTACACATAAAATCAATAGCGAATGTAGTTCTTCATTTTTATTTTATTTTTTTTTTTTCTTGTTCGAATCTTATACTAATCACTGGTGTAGAAAATTAAAGAATTATCTAGAAATGTCCTTGTTTCCGGATTTTTTATTTTTTAAATTTTTTTAAATTCTGTTATAATGATGATGATGATAATTAATTAATTAATTAATTAATTAATGCATACTATATATTTATATACTTACATATTTGCATGCATATATATATATATATATATATATATATACACACACACACACATACATATAAACACATGCACATTATATATACGTACATATACATACATATATATATATATATATATATATATATATATATATATATACGTGCATCAATGTATGTATGCAACCACATACGCACATACACGTGTACGTTCATAAATACATATATAAATACACACATGTGCAAACATACATAATTACACACATATACAAACATACATATGCATACATACATACATACATACGTACATATATATATGCATACACAGGTACATGCATACGTACATACATAAATACATACATACACATATACATACATACATACATACATACATACATACATACATAAATATATACATACACATATATACATATACGCTAACATACAAATGCAAACAGTAAATAATGAATATCTAGAACAGCTATACAAGGATTTCAGTAACATATTAAGGTGCCGAATCATCAAAAATATATTAACATTTATTTCACATTTGTGCTGTTTGACCTACAAAACACAAAACACATTACTACATTTACTATTATCAGGACATTATGGTTTAAAAGAACGTTTGAACTTTGTTATTTTTTCTTGACTATTATTATTATTATTATTATTATTATTATTATTATTGCTATTAATAATATATATATTTTTTGTTTGTGTGTTTTGTTTCATTCCTTAGAACTTGTTCTGCTTTGTTTTCTTTCTTTTTTTTCCCCTTCTATTTTCATATTAATTTATTCTTTCAAAATTAATATACTTCCAATATTAATAATCCTACGCAGAGCTTGACCAATTACTAACCGACTATGCAGAGCTTGTCAGAATATAAATACAATTTTTTGTTTTAAAAACCCAGAACGTGTGTTTATGTTTTGCACGGAAACACCTACATGTACAGCGCTCACGAAACAATGGAGTTATTGTGGTAATGACAGACGTGCTGGCTTGTCGTTTCGCAGAGTTAGGATATAAAGTGGTCGTTTCCTGCCTGGTTTGCAACAACAAGGTCGACAGATATTTTCGGTTTGTTAAAACCGTCGTAAAAGGATATGGCGTTGTTTGGATACCTTGGACAACATCGTGCTGTGGCGTTCGGCAATAGCGAAACACCGAAAAGAATGTTTTACGCCTGAATATAGCCTTTCCTGTGAGTATGTTTATTTAGTGTGTTCTTTTCAGACGTTGCGTACAATACTCTCTCTGTATGGATACTTTCAAAAGAAATAAAGTGCTTGTTGTGCAGGCAACGTTTTATTACTTTCGAATTTATGGCCGTTTTATAGCGAAGAAGAAAACGAGTAATGCATTTGAAATGTTAATACGACTGATTCAAAGTAAATACTGTAAGCGCGGCCTGTGACAGTGAGGGTTATTAGAAATCTAAAATTAGTTTATAAACCTGAAGAAATCTGCGTAATGCATGTCAGCAGAAAATTAAATGTGGAAGATTTCTGAAATCTGTCAGTAGATTTTTGTTGTAATGGATGTACCTCGACTGCGCAGAAGAGTGAGTATTTGTTTGTTATCATTGTGGTATTATTGTAACAGAGAAACACGAGTAGTTACAGCACTAAAGGAGAAGGTTAAGTAGTAGCTATAAAATAGCGATGAAATGAGTACATAGGCATGTATGTAAATAGCACGTAACTGGGACGCTCTCTCTGTATCGTCATAAGGTCGTTAATATATTACGTTGATAGTTCTTGTGTGTTGTTGTTGTCACATTAATCACCAGTCTACGCAACAAGTGATGTAAATGAACTGGTGTTATATTATGTGCACCGTAATAACCTGAATACGGTAATAACAGGACAGATAAAAAGTTAGCTGTCCTGTTAACAACATATACTTAAGTTCGTAACTTCCGCCAGGATATAGACAGGGAACTGAATACTTCCAAACAGTCATAAAAAGACTAAGTGACTTACATAAATATCTAAGATGCGCACATACACATACTGATACGTATACGTACATACATTCGTGCATACATATATAGATACATACATCAAACGTACATAAGACTACATTGATACATAAATACATATATACACACTTACATTCATAAATACAGACACATACATACACACGCACATTCACAAATACACACAATACATACACACGCACATACACAAATGTATGCATGTGTGAATATGGACACACTAATGCATATCTAAGACAAGAGCATTACTTTATAATAACAGCATTTAACAGCATAGTAGTTTGTAGTACCAACGGCACCATAGTTTTTAGAAGATAAATAATAATATTTACAATCTTCAAAATAAATAAATAAATAAATAAATAGTTTCATACATTCGTATCTAAATGTTGGTTATAAATTAACACTGACCAATGCATCCATTGCTGCTTGGTGTTGATAAATGTTTATCTGAAAGGAACTGGCTACTACAGAAACGGATGTCGTCACTACAGTTTCACAATTAAGATAGAAAACTTGATCATAAATATACGCTACCAGTTGGGAACAATAGATTATAATTTCTAGCCGAAATAAAATGTATGCGTTTATGTGTTAATTAATACTGAAGTATGAACTAATTACCTCACTGAATTAGTGGGACATCCAATTCATTGTCACATACAACTCGAGTTCAACATTACATCCATAGCTCCTTTCAATCGTGTGCAAAATAAATAATAAAACGAAAAAGATTTGGAATTAGCGTAGTAACATTGACGTCATAATAGCGTCAATTTACCTGCAAAACAATCTTTATACGCAGCAAAAATAAGAGCAAAACGTTATTTTTTATTAACAATATATTAAAAGCTACTACATCATTTTTTTTTTTTTTCTTTACCCTTCCATTTCACACCTTCTTGCAGTCATTGTACAAACGATTTAAGGTGTTTCTATCTAAGGGAGACAATCCAATAACAAATGCATGCATTTTATATAAGAGTTGTTTTTCTTAACGTTCAGGAAAAGTTGTGTCAAGATTAAGAACATTGTTAACAATAGTAATCCAAATTAGATCTACTTAATGACTGCTTCATTTTTAATTATATTATTAATGTATCTTCGCATACTGTTTGTGTAAATGTGCGTAATTGGATTCGGGTTTTGTGTCTACATACATACACACAAAGACAACTTCAGTATAATCAGAGACATATGTTACTATGTAATATACTTTCCGATTACTTTATCTGCATGTTTGGTGTGTTTGATTTACTGAAAGGAAGAAAAGCAGACTGATCTAAACTTGAATAAATCTTCATTAAATTAAATTAATAAATAATATTCCATTATATATATATATATATATAGTTATATGTTATATGCATGTGTATATATACGTGCGTGCGTTTGTATGTAAGGCACACTACTGGATGAATGTATAAATTTAACTGTATAAAATAGTATTATTACTATCATCATCATCATGAGTAATTAAGCTTCGTCTGATTATGATGGTTTTTACATACCAAAAATAGAAATATGAATTATTTTGAAATAAATGGTGCAAACTGCAAGCCCTTCATCGGAACTATAAATGGTCTCTTCCATTTTCGTAAACAATACCATGTGGACGGAAATACTTTTAGCCAATAGAAAAATAGAAGTCCAATGGGCCCGTATCACTCCATTGTTTTCACCAATGAACAAGAAGCATTGTATTCAGCCCGACAACAAGGAAGAAAAATGTAAAAACATGGACCGTTCGAAGTTGCCTTTAGCATTATTTAAGAAGAGAATCACGTCCCAGCTGACTGCAGCTAACAGGGCGATTGTAAGTAAACAAAATCACGTAGCCAACCGCTATTTTGAGTTTTCTGCTTCCAGTCAAGGAAAGGGGCGTTGCGCCAAACAAACGTTTAGGTCATTCTGTTACCTTTTGTCGAATCTAATCAAAGTGATGGAGTGATGTTACTAATAATTTAGGTCTTTCGTATCAAATAACAGTAGTTAGGCCGTTGTTTCAGAGTACTGCATATTCGTGTGCGGTATGCTGGCGGACTTTGTGCACGTGCACGTTTTCGACTGCAATGAATCGACATTGTTGTGAATTTCACAACTTAACGAGCTATGGGAGCTTATCAGTCATACTACCCCCACAGGGGCAGGGAACACGTCTACAAACAGAAGAGTGTCCCGTTCTACAGGGAGGAGTTCTCACCCCTTCGACTGCCACTGAGGTCATGCAGATCTCTGTCAGATGAACCAGAGAAACGGCCACTGAATACAAATGGTCCAGTTGTTGTACCACGGGACGATATTCATACTGCATACTCGTATGCGTACAGGAGAAAATTAGTGCAGGTATCAGTTCTTTAATGCTGTGTTCATGCACTTTGTCTTATACTCTACAGGTGTTGTTTATAACTATCACCTATTTCCGCTGTCCTGAATAATCACAAAATTTATCAGGAATTGTTAATCTTAATAACATATTTATCAAAACTTTATATAGATTTGCATGATCCAGTCAGTTACTAGACACATCTTGTTTTCTGAGCATGAACAAAATGTAACTGCCCAGTTTATAATGTACTTACTTTTATTTGTTAATTTGTTTTTTTTCACTGCAAGAAAACTTGTTTGACACCATATTTTCATTCAGCCTAGCATGAATTAAAATTTGTTCTGCTCTGTCTTTTATTTTTGAATAACTCAGTAACCTAGTCCATAGTATCCTCAAACAGAAAACAGTTCAGAAGGACTGCATAATTATATCCATACAAAAAGTCCATCTCAGCTGTTTCTCACAAAGGATTCTTCATCTACACTATGCCTGCATGTATTCCTGGTGATGGCTAGATAGATTATTCTCAATTTATTTGAGTTTTGAAATATAATAATGGTATCATTGCATGAACATAAATGTTTGGATGTTGGTACTAAATTATAGTTAATGCCTCATATATATAAATATTGATCTGATCCATTTCAGTTCCAGTAATGGCAAAAACACTTTTTGGTTGATGTATGATCAGTTACAGCATATTACTGATGTACACAAATACACACAAATGCACAAACACAGACAATATATAAAGATATATAATACACATACACATGGATCTGTACACAGAAACACACATTCATTATCTTGTGAACTATGAATTTGTTATAATTTAATTTCAATTTTGAGAATTCCAAATTTTTGTAATTATTTATCAATTAATGGGATTCTGTATAAAGCTGACACCAGCAGATTGAAACTGGTCTGTTTGCTGTTCACACCAATTTTTTGTGTTGCCAAGTCTGCTTTTGTTTTCATTATCTCTCTCCACCATTTAAAAACAAAACAAAATTTTATTTATTTTTTGGTCTTTCTTCTTTTCAACTCTAGACATTGATAATAGGTCATTACTCTTTATAAAAGATACATTAAAAGAAAATACATGTCCTGTCCCCATCATGTATCTAGACTCTTTTAATAATACATTTTAAGCTTTTATAATGTGCATGCTAATATTATATTTTTTAAATGTATGACAGGTGAACTTGTGTTGTGTATTACAAATAGTTACCAGGTAACAGTTTATCTGGGAAACAGTCTTTAGCCCAGTTGTTACAGCTTCAGACAGTGGCATGAAAGACAAAGATCTTCAGCTTAGAACTATGCTTTTTTATCAAGTTCCAACCAGTGCTCTGTGACTGGTAAATGTTCTTACTGTATGTGGGAAAGTGCATAAAAAATATTCCTTGCTGTTGATTCACTAGAGTAAACTGACAGTTGTTTCTTTTTTCCTTATTTTGATATTACTGAATTATTATAAGAAATCTAATCTGACAATGACAACTAATATTCAGTAATATTAAAATACATTGAGTTGTTTTAACTGTCTGTATAACCATTTAAGAATCTTGTAGGGGAAAAGAAGGTATGTGTGTAATGAGCACTAAATAGTGACCTAATAAAATTAATTGTTTAATAAATACTTAATAAGGAAGAAGCTAACATTATCACAATTTTATTTCATAAATGACTAACATTTAATATACCAGTGAGGCTTGCTTAATAGTATTGATATACTCTACAACATCATGTGCTAATTATTATTGTTAATTTTAAACTTGAGTCAGGAAATGAGCATAGCTGGATTTGATTTGCTTCAGGGCTTCCACTGTTTTAGACTGTGTTTTCATGTTGTGAAGATAGCATCTAGTACAGTACTGCTGTGTCATAACAGTGACAGTCACACCCTGAGATCAGGTTTATTTAAAACTTAAGTGATTAAGCATTGTTTTGATGCATGTATTTTAGATCTAAACCTTGAAACTTGTATTCTCCTACACAATAAATAATTAGTATTTTGCAGTTTTATATAAACAGTTTTAAAAAATATTGATTTTCCTTCTTCTCTTTCTTTTGTTTTTTCTTTCATTCTTTTTTTTTTTTTTTTTTTTTATATCAATATTGTTTTAACTGAATGGTATTTCAGGCTGTATGGTATATGAATGTGACAGTTTCTTTATTATGAAGTACCTGTTTTGTATATTTATATATGTCATTAACTCCTTGACTTGAACTGTCAGAAATCTGAATACTAATTATAGTAGACAATATAGTATGTATCACAGGTTCTGATACAATCATAGCTACAGGGAAAGATAATGTCATAATTGATGGATCAGTAATTACAATATAAAGGGTTAAACGTTCATTTTGTTACTGACCAAAAAAAGCAGCA
The DNA here is from genome assembly GCA_012295275.1 of Chrysomallon squamiferum. Lineage (NCBI taxonomy): Eukaryota > Metazoa > Mollusca > Gastropoda > Neomphalida > Peltospiridae > Chrysomallon > Chrysomallon squamiferum. The sequence continues at coordinate 4,150,369 of CM022669.1, forward strand.
AGAACATAATTTATAAATGTGCATCATTAAAGAAATGCCATTAGCTGTTCCTTAACACCATATAATATATATATCTTATTTTTATGATTTTATATGATCATATATATATATATATATATATATACATGTAACTCACCTATAATAATGATATATATATATATATATATATATATATGTGAGTTACCCATATTACATATATCTTGGCATGTAATACATCACCTAAAACAGTTTACAGATCATGACTGCTTATAGTTGTTAGCAGGATATCTCATTTAATGAAATCATTTTCTTGTACAGTGGTATTCTGCAGAAATTAAATTTGTCATTGAAATTGTTTTAATTTATCTCATAGATATTCATTACCTGATTTTTGTTGTTGTTGTTGTGGACTGCAGTAAGATTTTGGTATTGGATTTCAGAAAGAAAGTCATATCCCAAGCTGAATAATGAAAGTATTCATGCACAATTATTTTCTATCAGCAGTATATTATTGCCAGTTTCCATGTCTCATTAGTTTTGTTGTCTTTTTCTTCTTCTTTATTGCTTTACTTTTTTCTTTTCTGCTGGTAAAATGTCCTGGTAATAGGTTCAGTCAAGATTATGTAGATACATTATCAGAGAATCGGATCAAAGCTGAAAAAAAAAAAACATTTTGAATCAATCCCCCTTCATCTGAATTAAGAGATAACTGTTACATCTAGTTCGTTTATATCATAAATTAAGTTACAAATAATATTTAGAGGATCAGTCAACAAACATAATGTTTATGGTATAATAAACATCTTGTTAGAAGCAGATGTCTTGCCTATTTCCCTTTCCACTGCCTTCATGGTTATAACAGGTGTTTGTTTCATTATCATCTCATAAATTATCTCTTCATGATTTCACTGACACAAGGTCCAGTTTTACATGCAGTCAGGATTAGGTACTTACATCACAAGAGGGTCCAATCCAGTCTTTGTCAAATCAGACATCTTCATTTCCTGCCCTTTCCTTTTTACTGCTGCAGTTTCCCTTATCCATTAGATGAATTTTAGTCTTCATACTTTTCTCTGGAGCAATATTAAGAAGGTAGATAAAGTAAAGATTGTACTTGTTAAATTTTGTATCCAGTCTGAAAAGAAGCAGACATCTTGAAAACATAATCATGCAGATGTCTTCTGATTCTGATTAATTACATTAATCCAGGCACTGATTATCTGTACATGTTAGTCACCTGTTTAGTACACATCTTCAACATTAAACCAACCTGAACAAATGTTACTGGAATGGAAAATCAACAACTATCTGAATTATATATCAAAATCTAAATAGGTGTTCATATTGTAAATTCTACCTTTCTTTTCTGTTTTTTTCTTAATTACTTTATTTATTTACTTATTTTTCTTACTAGGAGTAAATAAAATTCAATTAATATCCAGCATGCTATAACTGACAGAATGATTTATTTGTGTATGCTAATGTGTGCTACATCTATGTTATATTTATGTTTTCCACTCATCAAAATATTCAATCAAAGGTTTGAAATGATTCATCTCAGGTTGAATGATGACTTATGGTCTGCCTGTGTTACTGTATAAGATTGATGGTTGTCAAGTCACTCCCTTGAGTCTAATTTAGACAGCCATTTTCTTGATATCTGGATACATGTCTACTTGGGTTTGAGAAGGTACAGATTAAGGTATAAATGATCTTGTGGTTGTCTCGTATTTTTACCTATCTGATGTCTACTTTGTCATTGTCTGTAATGGTTTTACACAAGAAGAAATGATTGTGCTTAAACAGGTGTTGTTTCTTTTATTGTGTTTTGTGATTAATCTGTTGAACAGAAATAATCCTAGCCTATACATTTGAAAGTGTCTTTGTTTCAAGTTATTGAAAAGGTAAGTAAAATGTGATTATAATGGAGTTAATGTTGTTTTATATATATATAAATAGGCAAATTTAACTTTATTCCAAAAAAAGCTTATTATATTTTATCACAGATCAGAAGAATGGAATTAATCTTATAATATACTTTTAAGTTCACTCATTTCATAATTTCTAAAGTTTATTAATGTATCAGTATTGGCTTTAAAATGTTTTTTTGTTTTTTTGGGGGTGGTTAATTGTGGTCATTTTTGTTGTTTTGTCACAAGAAGTAGTGATACTGTTTAAAAATACGAATTTTATTAAATTTTAATTAACATACTTGTTTGTACTTTTTTTGTTTTTGTTTTTTTATCATATTTCATCTTATGTGCCTTTCATGTTATTGAAAAGTTGAAAAATAAGTAAAACTGTTTTGTCTTTAAACTTTAATGCTTTTACAGAGAAAGAAAAAAAATGTTTTAAAATAATTACTATATTAAAATTTAATTATATTTTTGACATGTGAGTATCCCATTCATTAAACCTGTCAAATTCGTTAATGTTTTTGTTTCAAATTTTGAAATGATAAATAATAAAATATTATCTTAAATCTTTCTTTTTCTTTTTTATTGTGTTAAAGAAATGGTAATATATAAATTACATAGATTTATTAACATTTAATTAGGATTAGTCTTGCATTCTGCCAAAAGAAATGTTTCATGTTTTAAAACTTCATAATATTATATATCTGTATTTGATAAACTCTTTATGCAAGAAGTTACAATTAAGTTTAAAATGTACATGTTACAAACAGACTCATGTTCACATTTTCAAGTATATTTGTTTCCAGATATTTAACGTTTGAAGTACATATCTTATTAACATATATTTGTGTTTTTTCATCATATGATTCATGTTATTAATCCAATCATGTGCTTTAACGTATTTGCTTCAGGATATGAACATCTGTGACACACATACATTAAAATTATAAGATCTATATCTAAAAGAATAATGTGATAAAATATAAACATATGCATATTCTTCTAAATAATATTTAGATTATTTCAAGCTATAAAGACAGGGTATTTATATTACATATTTGTCATTTGTCAGGTCTGCATTCTAATCAGCTCTCAAATATAACAAATTTAACTTGTGATAAAAATAAATAGGGGTAACATTGACATCAGTTTCATTATGACTTGAAAACACAAGTACTACTTCCTTATTTGTTCAATTACATTATAACTGTTGCCATAGCAATGATCTTCCTTGTTCTCAGTTTAACCCATTTAGTGTATTTTTAATTTTAATTTTTACAATATTTTGGTTTTTAGAAGGGTGTGTGGGTTTTGCATATTACAGTTAATATGTTTGACATTTTTTAAATTATTATTATTGTTACTGCTGTTTCCTTATAAACTTTTTATTTATTTGATTTCAGGAGAGGAATATATTTTTAAAATTTGTATTTCCAAATTTATTTTAATAATTTTTTTTCATACATGGTAGTTGACAAAATTAACATATATCCAGTTTGCCTATCATTTCTTTTTCTTTTTTCTTTTTTTTACCTTTTTTTAAAAAGTTAAAAATATATTATTAGTCAATATTTTTACCATTATATTTTTCTTCCTTGTTGTCTTCATATTTTTTTCCTTCTTATTGCTGTTATTATTTATTTATTTATTTTTATTATTATATATTATTTTTATTGTTATTGCCATTTATTATTATTATTATTATTATTATTATTATTATTATTATTATTATTATTATTGTGATCATTTTAATAAATCATCTGAGTACACTATCTTGTATCTATTACCTGACAGTGTTGTATCAGACACCTTTTTTTATTTATCAATTTCTATTATTTTTTAGTTTTATTTAATATATATATATATATATATATATATATGTATGTATGTATATATATATGTATGTACGTTTTTTTTTTTTATCTATTATTTTTAAATTTATTTATTAATTTTAGTTTTATTTTATATATATATATATATATTCTTGTTTTGTTGTTTTAGTGTGTTTGGGGTTTTGTTTATTTATCTTTTCACATAATCTGATCCTCGCCTAAAACTGAAAAACCAAGGGCTTGCATACTTCGACATTTAAATACATTTCATGCACAATCAAGCCATTGAATGTAAATAATCATTAAAAACTGTCACTTCACATGTGTGATGTGCAGAAAGTGCAGTTCACTGTTCGCTTCAGTATAAACAGGAAATGGATCTAAACAGAGCAGGAAGAGATTGAAATTCAGACTACACACACATACTATATTTCATTAAATTAGACAGTAACATCTTTCTAATACTATTATTATTTGTTTTTTAATATTTCAGAAATGAAACACTGTTACTTCAGTTGACAAGGGGGTCATGTGGTGTGTTACTGGACACCCTTAACTTGGTTTCAGTTGACTTTCAAATACAATATATTTATACCATACTGCAGAGCTGAATAAATGAAGTAATTGTAAAGTAAAGATTGCTAAAGATTATCAGATTGATTTGTAAGTGACGATCTTCATGCATGAAGTATTTCAGTCACGTAATATTGTCTGGTAAAGCAGTGTATTTGTTAATACTATACGTATACAAAATATTATTTGTTAGCCCTTGCTTTTCAGTTGTATCATAGTTTGATGAAATTACTTAACAACACAAAAAATGCTAAAACAAATTGTTAGTTTTGAGTTAAAAACTGGAATGCTTTCATTATTATATATTTTATTTTATATTATTTTTTTTTTTTTTTTTTTTTTTTTAAATTTCACAATACATTTTATGTTCTATTTTGAGTCCATATCATGAATGATCTAAGACTTTATATAAATATTACTGGATATTGCAAAATGTCTGTATATCCCTGGTCAGTGATACTGTATTTTAACATTTTCCTTTCCTCTCAAATATGTGTTGTAAATGATTTGATTATTGTCATTTGCCCTAAGATTATTCTTTTAAAATAATCAAATTGATTCTTTCACATCGTCCTCACACAAGAGTTGTTTTCAGTAATTTGGATTTTTCAACAGACAAAGTTTATTTTTTCTGCAACAGTCATAATAAGGATTTTTCAACCAAAAGTTTTTTTTTTCTGCAACTCATAGAACTTTTATCATGATTTGTGTGATAAATACATCATCACCAGTGCAGTTTTCTAAAAGAAAATCACAGATTTGTAAGTGTTGGTAATTGTTTGAATATTTTATCACAGTCATTAATTCACTTCTGGTTTATCAAAGGTTTTGCTATATGATTTTCTACCCAGGGGAAGGCATATATTAAAGAACATTTGCTGCTAAGTGGTTTAAAGTAACTCACACAGAGACTGTTGTGAATTTCTGTTTTCAAACCATTATGCAAAGGAACAGTTATTAATAATAAAATTCTGTTATCATTATCATTTCTTTAAGCATTAAGATTTATTCATTATCATTAAAGATTTATTAATTTTGCTGCATTTCAGAATGCAAGACTTGGAAACTACACTCAGCCTGTAGATGCTGTTAACTTTGTCTGGGGCAAAAAAGACGACCGTTCTCCAACAAGTGAAGATGAGGAATACAGTGAACCTTATGTCTTCTCATCACTAGTATCTGGTAAATATACATCCTATATCACTGGTCCATGCAAAATATATCTAATATGTAACAAGTCTCAGGTTAACATATACATCATTAGTTTCTGCTAAATATATGTAATGTCTTATTGTTATTATTTTTGTTTTTGTAAAGCAACTTTGTTGGTCCTAGAATTTAAAATTTATCTTTTTCTACAGTTTATTTATTTATTTATTTTATTTTATTATTTATTTTTTCCACATTAAATTTATATTAAAGAACCAATAGTATAAAAATACTAGATTTAAAGACAAAATTATTTTTCTTTACGTAATTTTATCCTTGTTCTAGATTTAAAGAAGTCATCACTTAAAACATCGCACACCTCTGATGAACCACCAGACAGCATTTACTCATTAGCAGAGGAACCTGGCGAAACAGAATACAACCATTTAGGTCAAGTTCTGAAGTCTTCAGCCAAGAAGTCCCATGAAAATATTGAAGATCATTACGATCATATGAAACAATGGACTGAGGACGATAAGGGCAGTGATGATGTTTTTAATGAATACGAAATAGAGAATACAGACACTGCAGATGTTCTGGATTCTAAAGAAAAGAAACAGCATTTGAGCAACAAATCAAAAGCAGAGTCTAACAATTTGGATGAAGTGGATGGTTTTGATCTCACAGCAGATCCTGAGTCACCGGTAACAGAGAATTGTGAAGAGTTCTATGACTGTGCTTGGCAGCCGAGTTCTGGTGTTGAAGACATGTCTGTCGGCAAAGGGTCCAATGTTAAAGTATCTCGCTCCACAGACTGTTACGAAGATGCCTGGGACACAGTTCAGAAACAGAGGGAACTGCAGGAGAAGGTTCTGAATGCGGCTCGTAAGAGTAGTGGCGTTAAACCTCCTTCGCTGTCAGCTTTGAGAATATCACCAGTGCCTCCTCCTACACCACCAACGTCTTATCCTCCATTTTCCATGGCGAATGAATCGGCAAGAGCAGCAGAAAGCCAGAGTGTGTATGAAGAGCCGTGGGATTCCAAGCAGAGGCAGAAGGAGCTGGAGCAGAGACTGACAGCACCAGTACAAAGAAAAATTAGTCCTCGTGAAACTCAGCCCACTCTGAGTCCTGTCTTCAGACAGCAGAATGGACAGCCATTTCCAAGCATGGGTACAAGTTCTGCTGTGCCTAGGTCAGGTTCGTTATCAGTGTCTGGTAAAGAAGAATCATGGGATTCGCGGAGCAGAGTCAATACAGCGCCTTTTCTGAGACAGAGTAGGTTTCATTAAAGTTTACTTGTCGATGTATGAATAAATAGTTTAATAAAATTGTACTTTATGTTTCCAGATTATTACTCACGGGTGTCTTATCACAATACTTAATTATTTGTTGTTCTGGAAATATAAATACTTGAGAAAACTTAATTTCCTGATGCATCACATATTTTTGCTGCTTAGTTAAAAATGATTTGAATTTTGAGAAATTAGTAAATAAATTCTGATGTATCTTTGATCACTTACATATAATATATGCATCCAAGTGTATATATGTACGATTATAGATTTACGAAGAAAAAACTTGGTTGTTAAAAAACATAATGTGACATCACTATAATATTTAATATGTTACATGTAATTATTAGTATATAAGCATGCTGGATCACAGTTCAAATAATTTGATTTTTCTTTTCCAGATTCATACCAAGATGATATGCAGGCATGTTCAAGTCGCAGGAACGTTAATAAACCTTGTACAGTTGGAGAGAATATAAACCCTATTATTCCACTGCAAAACCAGAGGTAAATTTGTTTTTAGTTAATTGTACTGAAGCTATATTATTATTATTATTATTATTATTATTATTATTATTATTATTATTATTATTATTATTATTTCTAGTTGTTGTTGTTTTCATTTTTAACTGTTCAGTTTGTTTTAATAAGATCTTACAATTTTCGTTAGGATAGAGGATTAGTGATTTATTTTGGTTTAAAATTAACAGTGCCATGTTGCATGATATATTTCATTGACCCTATATACTCCTTTATTATTATTTACATCAGCAGCAGCACATAATCATGATGATGATGATGATTATTATTATTATCATCATCATCATCATCATTTTGTTATTGCTGTTAAAGTATTTATAAAGATAGCGTTAAATTATAATAGGATGCAATCAGTTTAATAAAATTAAATAAAGTGATGGCTTTCTTTTTGTTTAGTTGTTGTTGTTGTGTAAATTTTTATTATTATTTTTGTAGCTGGTACCATGGTAGAATTTCTCGATCTGCCAGTGAGCTTTTGCTTCGAGTTTACAAAGAAGGGAGTTACCTCGTCAGAGAGAGTGAGTCAGAAAGAGGGCAGTTCTCACTGTCCATAAAGTGAGTAACACCAATGTGTTTAAAAAGTATAACAACTATAGCATTATTAATAAAACCACATACTGATGTTTTAATGAAAAGGTATCAATGCATTTTTAGAATTGTTTTAAAATTGATGAAGGTTTGTAAATTGTTACTTGTATGTGAAAAATATCCATTTTTTTTCTTTTGTGTAAATAAACAAATCACACAAACACACAAACATAATGTATGCATTCATAAGCATGCAAATACAGTATTAAACTTAATGTGGGTTTCAATTTTTTTTATTTATTAATTTTGTTAAAAATTTCTTGTTTTCCAGAAGCCCTTTTATGTCTATTCATCTTCGGATTGCATCTTTGCCTAATGGCAAATTTGTTCTTGGAGAAAACAGTCCGACATTTTCAACAATTCCTGAAATGATAGACTATTACACAAGACACCCAGTTCCTCTGAAGGGTGCAGAACACATGACACTGCTCCATCCTGTCACTAAGCACTGATTCCGAATTTACTTGTTTGTAAATCACACCTATGTACCCAAGTGTGAAATAATCTGCAGTATTATTAGATCAATTTACCAGAACCTAATAACATAACTTATATATTGAACTTTATATCACACAGGAACTAACTGGCTAATATGCATTTGTAAGGTAGTTTTTGTTTGATGATATTTGTAATAAATTTCTTAAATTTCACTAGTGTAAAATCTGCAATAACAGATATATTTACCAAAATTTAACAATATAAGTTACACTTGGTGATTATTTCTGAACTTTTTATTATATAGAAACTGCCTTCATTATGACTTGGGCTAAAAAATATTTGTATGGTGGTTTCTAGTAAGAATATTTACGCTAAATGTCTTAAGTTCAGTGTCAGTATAATTTGCAGTATGTTAGATAACTTTAGCAGAATCCAGTGATAAAATGGTTATTATTCATTAACAATATATATTCAATATATACATAATCATTAAAGTTTATATCTGACTTCAGGATGATAATAACCTGTACATCAGTAAATACAGTAATTATGTAACCTGTATTAAATTTACATATCCTATTGGATGTATTCTAAATATTGTGTCTAACATTGTTGTGTATCTGCACTAAAATTGAAAAAAAAAAACAAAAAAAAAACACTGAAATGATTGCAGCTGATTGCAAAGAGACTAACAGTTAAATTGACAACATTGAATCATTACCAAAAATTTCATTAACAGTGAAATTATAGTGTACCCATTTTAGGTGACACTAACATCAAAGAGTGAATTGTTTTATCACTTGCAAATGTAGTTTATTGTGCATAACTAATCAAAATTAAATTTTGTGATTCCAATTGTGTGATGTTTATTAATATATATATAGCAAGATGGAAACATGAGTGGACATAAAAAAAGTTATTTTTGATTGACATTCCTGGTTTCTTTTTAATTAAAATTAAACCAGGCAAATGAAAATGAGTTGTAATGAGTATGTTGTGATGTCTGCTGATTTCAAAGAAGAATGTATAATATATTTTTTAAAACAATTCAAAAGTCTGTACATATTTTGTTTACTCATTTACGCAGAAATTAACTAACTGCAAGTAATATAAATGCTTGTTGATGCAAAAGATAGTTAATATAATTTGTTTTTTAATTTTCTTTGGTGCCATTAACAATAATATTATGTACATTACAGGAGTTAAATATGATTTTTCATCATTACATGAATAAAGCATATAACATTTTAATATTAATCATTTAGCTAGTGCCATATTTGTAACAATGTTTTGCTTTGAATTTTGAATTTATAATGGTTCCCCTTCTTGTTATGTATAAAGGGTTATAATCATGTTTACTAATCACTTGTAATCTGTGATAAAAAAAAGGATAAATCAGTGTCTATAATGTGACCAAAGTTCTTCCATAATCAGTGTAATTAATCATTTACTTGTTAATAGAGGTATAGATATTGTTAAATCTTGTTCTGTTTTTTTAATTCTTCCGGGTTTTTTTTTTCTTTTTTTTCTTTTTTTTTTTTTGGGGGTGTGTGTGTGTGTGTCTTTACAGTTCATTAATATAAAGTATTCATAAATTTTCTCTTGTTTAAATTAGTGGGACTTTTTTTTTTTTTTTTTTTTTGGGGAGGGGGTGGTCTTGACAGTTCATTAATAATAAATAGTATTCTTAAAATTTTATCTTTTTTTAAACAAGGGGGTTAGCTTTATTTTTCTTTTTCTTTTTTTCCTGATCTGTAAAAATATATTTGCTGCAATGTTAACATGTATTTTGTATTGATATTCTGTTTGTACTTAAAATTGTCTCCAGTGCTTATCTAAGTGTATTTATTAATATGTGTATTGTCCTGTTAAATACGCACTAACAACATGTATTTGTTTACTGTGTGAAGAAGCCACAACAGGTAAAATAAAGCTGCTTATTGTAAAATAAGTAGTAACATTTTATTTTTTATTCAGGCAGAATTTTCTTGCTACCAATAATATTTATTACCTTATTTTATTATTATTGTTGTTACTATTACTAATAATTATTTTCTTTCATTGTTTATTGCTTATTATTATTTATTATTATAATTATTATTATTACTATTCAGTATTTATTAATAATCAGTAGTGCTTTATGTTTAAATATTACTGTTTTTATGTGTGTAATGTATATAGTGTTAACAGTCTCAACAAATACATTAACCTCTAACAGTAGCTTTTAATTAACTCCTGAATAAATCAACCATTTCAGTGATGCTCACTATTAATGTAACATCTAATAAGCTGTACCAAAAAAAAAAAAGGATCTAACAGTTGCTTTAACAAAAAATAGTTAGCAGAAATTTCTGCTCAGCTTGTATCATTTATGCTTTGCTAACACTGTTTAACAGTATTTTGATATTGTAAATAAATTTAGTATTCATAATTGACTATCATCATATGCAAAATAAATTCTGAATTTATACTAACCGAGAGAACTGATATACTTTCAATGTATTATTAACGAGCATTTTGGAAAAAATTAAGGAGACTAAACATCAGTTAGCTGTTGTTTAAATAATACAAATACTAATAAATAAAAAGCCAGCCCTCGGAAGTACATTCAACTGGATTAAAACAAATTACTTAAAATATTAAATAAACAAATTATTTTTTTTCCCTCCAACTTCTTTTTGTCAGATCTATAAAATTTATTTTAATTTTTTTACTGGATGCATAAATTTATTGTATTTCTTCTGTTTTGTTTTATGACATCAATTTTCAAGTTACATGTAATCTTTGATACTGCCTTGTATGCTTGCTTGTGTCACACAATCATTGTATAAAGGTTACAGAAATATTTTGTATACAGTAATTATTCTCAGTTTAAAACAAGTTACATATTTTGTGAACTGATCTGAAGCAACTGCTTTGATTAGCAAATCAAATTAAACAATTATTAGGAATCACAGTTCTTTTTAAAACATAATAACTTGAGTTAATCAGTATTATGTATGATCTATTTTATAATAAATATATTTATAACTAATATTTGTTTGTCTTTCATAATCTTGTTACACATACAATGGCAATGGATAATAGTACCAAGTGGTACTTTTCTAACTTGTATATCTGGTAAAAGAATTCAAAAATCTTGGTTCAAATCACAAGGGAGGAGTTATTTTATTTTGTTTTATATTTTTTAAATCTTTATTTTTTTCTTTCTCTTCAAGATTATAAACCAAACTTTTTATAATTATCACTATTATTATTGCTATCATTATTATTGTTATTACTATTGTTAATATTAGTTTATTTTATCATCAACATCATCATCATCATATTAATCTTCCTTGCAGATGATTAAAAGCTTACACATTTTTTTATGTTACCAAAATATCAAGACAGAGTATATACATGCAGAAAAACACACACACATAGTGTATATTTAAATACTTATATTCAGAGAATTAATATCTCATCAAACAACAGCATTCTTCATCTAAGGAAAAGGACATATGTCAAGTAAACTGCTCCATCCATACATTTTCAATACATTTCAAGTATCTGTCTTCATCTGTTTACTGTAACTTTATCTTAATTACAGGCTCAAATACATCTCTTACTGTTTACTTACACGTAGCCTAAAATCTTTAAAACATTTTTTAAAATTATTTTTGGTTTTTATCTGTGGTGGATTTTTCGCTTTTTTTTTACCTTTTTAAAAAAAAAAGTCACACACACACACACACACACACTATATGAGATCCTGCTGTGACCAAAGTTTAGTTATTATGTCACGTATTTCAGCCTGCAGTATACAAGTATAATATTTTTAAAACTATATATATATACATACATATATGTATTGATCAGTACCAAACTTTAACTAACTTAATACAGATTAATTTCTATTAAGTATGTTAGATTGATTGTATGGTGAAAAACAAATTTTTGGGGGCGAATATGGAATGTTATTCAAAATTATTTTATAATGCTAACTTTGATGAGATGATGAACAATAACACAAATTATATTTTATATTTATTTTAAAAAATTTCAAAAAGCAGAAAGACAGTTTTTAAAATATGTTTGTCATTGCAAAATAAATAGATTTAATTATATAATAATATAATTACATGTATCAAAAAGAATTATTTTAAAATGCACATTTATATTTTTGTAGTAAACTGATGCTATGTACTTTTTCATTTATAAGTTATAAGAAAAAAAGAAAAAAACTTGAAAAAATGTTTTGCTTGTTGTCAATACCAGCTTACATGGGAAAAAAAATTAAAACAAATAAAAATTAAAATAAATTTTTACTGCTAAGCTATAAATACATAAATAATGCTATCAAAGATTACAAATAAGTATTAAAGATCAGTAAATAACTGATAAAATGCTGCTGAGTATTGTTACTATTCTGCTTTCTTGGAGATCTCGGGCTCCTGTCTTAACTCTGCCTTCTCTATTGTGCCTGTGCGTCCACAGTTTTCTGGATCTTTGAGACATCTCCAGGCAAACAGCAGTGGAACAATAAGCAGGGCAAGATTCACAGTCCAGAAAGCAAGTCCAGCCAGTCCTGTGGTCGGGTTCTGAAGAGACTTAGGTGTGCGGCTGTTGAGTGATGCAAAGATGTAAACAAACTGACCCTGCAAAAGGAACATCAGATTATTAGTATATATAGAGTATTTCCTGAAAACAATTCCATTATCTAATCCATAGTTATAAATTATTCATGTTATAAATTAGGATGTTTCTGTCAGTATTTCAAAGTAAAGAATGAATTTTGTCAGTTCTTCTTTTACTAAAATCTCGTTTTAATTGTTTCAAGTAGGAATCAGCAATTGATTGTTGCCTAATTATCTGTGAAACTTTACTTTTTCTCTATTTTAAAACAGAAGGTGTGAAGCTCTTTGAAGCTCTTTGTATAAATATCAATCACAGATTATCTCCCCTTACACAACTGTTTTGTATTAGGAGAAATTAATTTTCACTCTGGTTATTAATTAAATGTGTTTTTTTTTTTTTTTTTTTTTTTTTGGGGGGCTTTATAAGGTATTCACATTTATGAATAATAATATCAAAGCATGAAATCTGAAGAGGTACTTGAAATATTTTACTGAGAAAAATCACCAAATGAACAGTATACAAAAATGTTTATTGTGTCAAAATTAACTATAATCTGAATAATAAACTTATGTGCTAGTATAACAATTATGGTTTCAGCAACTGAAAGGTTGAATTAAAATTAATTAAAACAACAACTGACGAGCAAAAATCTCTCTCTCTCTCTCTCTTTCTCTCTCTCTCCTCCCCCCACAGGCAAGCAGACAGACAGACGTGCAAGTTTTTCAAAATGTAACCTGAGCTGAAGCCCCAGCATGTATCAGAGACCAATCTGCCATCCAACCCTGCTTCAGGTAGAGCAGTCCATAGATAGAACACAGGTAGAAGAAGACAAAGTAGAACATGTAACAGAGCATCTGCAAAACAGATTAGATATTAAATCAAAATTTTAATATGATTATATTTATGAAGATGATCAAAAATGATTAAAAAAAAGAGATATTAATTGTAATTATTTCAGTGTTGATTAAAATTTGAAAGATATACAAAATGTCTTGGTAGCAAAAGTAACGTTCATGCAGTCTGTGGGATATTATTTTTTTTTTTAATAATAACTGACAGTTTCATCTGCTTTTATATTTAGTGAGGCTGCTTTTATATTTATTTAAATTCATTATTAACAGACAAATTCACAAACTGAACAGCTGTCAATGTAACAAATGTTTTAATATTCATAACTTTTCACTTAAGCTGCAATTCATCTAGTTTCCATTCTGCTAAATGAAAAAAGAATGTCCACGAAAAGATTCCAGTATTTCTTTAAATGCATAAATTTCATGTTCTTGCTCTCAAGATAAAATTTCCTTTTTATTTTCTAAAGCAAAATTTCAAATTCTCAAGTTGTCGTATATTTGAAAAAATATTCACTCTTCTTGCAGATCATTTAAGAATAAAAATGAAAATATTATGTTTATTCTCAGTAACACAACAAACCTGCATTTTGGGATAACAGTTAGGATCTGCCAGATTAGGCTCCACCTTGCTGATGTAGTCTAAGAAAAGTGGCGATTTGCAACCGAGAACTGCCTGAAAATTAAGAATCAAGTTTGTACGATTAACCCTAATTGGTAGACACAAACATATATTATCCCTATCTTCATATAAGCACACATTCTCAATGATTTAATTTTGATTTTTCAAAATCATAATAACTGTTCTTTTATGTCACCAGTCATGAATAAGATATTGCTGAATAAAATAAATATAATTTAGCAGCAGTAAATAACAACTATGTTACTAATCACACACATTTCTGCTTTGTATGGACACTTAATGAATAATCTGATTATTATAGTCTGGTATTTCGGAAATAATAACAATCATTTCCAGTACAGCATCATGGTCACAAATAGTATATTTCACTAAAAGAATAAAATTCGTTTTTAATTATATATTTTCAAATACTTGGTTCTATTTTCATTTCATAACTTTTTTTATGGTATTTAACCTTGCCAAAAAACTCAAAGTTACTGTAATTTTTTATGCTTATATAATCCAACAATGTTTCATTTAGAACATTATAACTTGACTATATTGTTCCAGACAGTTTTATTAAGCTCAGAATACCTACCAAGCCTCTAAATACTGCAACTGCTCCAGCAAAAATAAAATAAATGACAAAAAGCAAATCAACCCATCGCTGTAACAGAGGCTTTACCTGAAGTATAAATATATATATAACAATAAATAAATTTAACTGTCAATTTTTTAAAGACTTAGTTTTGGTTATGTTTTTTATATTATGATAATAATTGTATCTTTTATGAAGCAAAAATGTAAAAAGTTTGTTTAGATACATTTGTATCTCAAGCACATATATTTGGTGGACAAACATGCCATTAATGAAGTACCTGACACAAAATGATGCAGACTTCCAGTTAACCACATCTGAATTACTGCAACTAATTACTAATAATTATAAATTACACGCAACTTTTAATTAACTGTATTTTCAGTAACAGTCCTACGTTAAATTATGTATCAGAAGCCAAGAAATGATTGATGCCTAGTAACAGTGAACATTACATGTGTGCTGTGGTGTTACATTAATGAATACTCTTTCTGCATTATGCTCTGACATCTCACCATTAATTTTATTCTTCAGATTTACAAATGTTTTAAACAAATAGAGAAAATAAAAAAATGAAACAAATGCTTACAATGTAATATGACTTTATGTACATTGGCCTCTCTCTGAAGAATTTGAATGCAGCACCCAGGGGAACCAGAAGATATGGTAAATTCAGCATGAAAGACCACTTCACTTCAAATGTGCCTGAAGTAAACGAATAAAACGATTATTGGTTACTTAGATATTTACAGTAAGTCACTTTTTTGTATCACTATTTTGCACTCAATAATATTAAAATGAGAAAATTCTGAACAGTGGCAAAACTAACTTTTATTAAATTGAAATATAAATATATAAATTACTTTATTAATGCTTAAATATGTTTTTTAAGAAATAAAAGTTCTAACTTCTAATAAACATCAAATGAAAAATAGCAAAACTAACTATAAATAAATCAGAATATAAATATTTAAATTACTTTATTAACATTGTAATATGTTTAAGAAGTAAAAACATTACACTTATTATTTTTACCTAAATGTACATACATATATTTGAAGGTATGTATGTATGTATGTTAAAAGCATCTTGATATTTAAATTATGTTTGTGTAATGTCATACACAGATGTTAAAAGTATATATAGTTTTAAAAAATAAAAAAAGAATTAAGAAATATTGTTTTCACCTATCATACTGCCAGGCAAAAGCACAAGTAGGCTATTCATGATGGACCCAATCCAGAATAACCCTACTTCTCTGTAACTGCGCCTGAAAATACAGCAATATGTGTTATCTTTGATTATACAAATAGCATAAATACAAATCACTTTTATATTTTTGTGCTTTAACAACTAGTTATGTATTACAAAATAAAAATTATTTTAACTTAATTATTAAAACAAAACAAAATATTTTAGTGTATGAATCTATCTATATACCTATCTATATCTCTCTCTCTATCTATCTATCTAGCTACATATCTATCTATATCTCTCTCTCTCTATCTATCTATCAATCTATCTATATGCGTGTATATACAGGAAATATTGTTTAACTGCAACACTGAATTATTATTTTTAACTACAGTTTTATAATTAAATCCTGATTTTTTTTTTACAAATACAATGCTATCTTTAAACCAATGTTTATTAATTTGTTGAATAAAATTTTTAATAACTAAAATTATCAAGCTATTTGAAAATTAGAACTGGGCTTTCACAATACTTCTTATTTTATTATTATTATTATTGTTATTTTTAATGATAAAATAAAACAAAACAATAACAACAGTCTGCTTCTATATATCAATTTCATTCATCTTCAAGCTTTGTCAGCAAAGTACAAATTACATTAAATCCTTTTTAACATTACAGCTATTATTTCTTTATGTAACTGCACTTATGCTGTGAAACTTGATACTGAATTAAAATAAAAGGCATGGATCAAATTCGCCGATGACATCAGCTCTGTACAATTGTCTGTTATGTAAAACAACTCAATGTCAGTGCAGTTACAACAATCTTTCTAATACACTAGCAGCTACGTAGGTCAAATAATCCCATAACTGACCTCCTATGGCAAAGATCATTTATAAATAGTTCACAGGGCTTGTATATAAGGAAGATTTAATATATTTTTAATTTGTGCAAAAAATTAAACAAAATTTATCTATTATGTAAAATTTTATATTTTATGTTTAAACAAATGAAATACTGTTTAGTTATAAGGTAAAAAATTAAATAATTTTGTAATTTGTACAGATTAAATATATCTAGTTTTCATGTTTTAGGAATTTAAAAAAAAAATAAAAAATAAAAAAAATTAAAATATATAAACAATTTATATTTACATTGTTTGTAGAGGAAATACTGCATAAGTATGAAGCTTATATAACTGAATTAAATATAAACATACATAATTTAACATTTATGCAAAATATAAATAATAGTAATTTAAATTTTCAAATATATCTTTTCTTCTTCTTATTCTGGATAATGTATTTTCAATCTGTATAATAGAGCTAATCTCTATAATCATTCCTCACACTACATCTATATTAGACTACATTACATTTCAGTCAAACACCTCAGTAATTAATGCTAATGTACTATAGAACTAAAAAGCAAACAAAATCAAAAGCACCTGAGACAGAAAATCAGCAGCATTGCTAGATATAAAAGTAAGTGAACAGTGCCATCCCAGTAATTAATTAGCATCCCATATGCTGTTCTGAGATAAGGTTCCCCTTCTTTAAAATAGAATGACATAATGCCTGAAATACGATTGTCTAATTCCAGGGCAAGACAGAGATCAATAACACAAGACCACGAAAAAAGGCAACAACCTGAAATTAGAAACAAACACATCTTGTAACATTTATACTAAAACAATGGATTGTAACTAACAGAAGTGAAAACAAAGTCCATCCATGAGCATTGTGATTTATTTGTTGCTTTAAAAATAATCTGTGCAGCAAACATTTATTATTTATTCCCATTCTCTTCAAAATCTCTGAAGTTAAAATGAATACACTTCACATGCCAAGGCTAAGTATTAAAAAATAAATATAATGATCTAAAATGCACATTTTAGGTGAACAAACTCTGCAAATTTGTGCAATATTTTCCCCAATATAACAAGTGCTCTGTTTATTAATCACAGCGTACAGGTGCATTCTTTCTAATCAGTATGACAGGGTTCACACCTTGGGCTGTCAAAATTTCCATAACTTTTCCAAAACTTTCCATAGCACACAAATCTAAATTTTCAAAACCATTTCCAAGCAAAGTCAATCACAACAAAGTTTTCATCTCTGCAGTTTTTAGATGTTTGTCAGGGTTAAAACTTTTGCCCTGATTTAAGCTGTGTGATAAACTAGTAATAAAAAAAAAAAAAAAAATTGAAATATTTTATTTTGGTGTTTAAAATGCAGCTTTATTCTCGGAGTGGACACAACTATAATGACATGTAAGGCAGATTGCCAGAAATATGAATACACAAGTATTGCTTCATAAAAAGTTGTTCCGTTCCTTTCTTCTTATTTAGTTAATAACCCATACCTTTAAAATGCCCCAAATCCTACTCCTTAATGGTTTGTAGTCTGAACTATCGGTTGGATTTCTCTCTCAGTTTTAATATTCCACAATTTCAAGCATTTTTTTGTTGTTGTTTTTTGCTTTCACAGTCTTCCTGAAACTATTAGATTTAGTCAGATCAGTGAGATTTCATTTTTTCTAAGCAGATTCTGCCAGTTCATCAGGAGATGAAGACAGCAATTCAATATCTTTTTCTATATACTTGCTTTCAATATACTGAGTACATTGCGACATTTCCCCCTCTGTTCATCACTATATATACACACACACACACACACACACACACCAATCTCTCTCTCTTAATTCTATCTTCAACATTGAGCACCAAAAAGGGATGCTGGGATGCTAGGAAGCAAGGCTGCTTTGGTCTGGAGGTTTAAAGAAAAAACAACAAAGTTAATGTAATAACTGGTGTCCAAGTGTTCAGTTGTTTTAGCAGTAACTGTCCCTGCACAGATAGCCTGAGTTAACCGTTTGGGATCAAACTAAAACCACTACAAAACGGAACCATTTTCTTTGGCTAGACTACAACGACACCTCATTATATTGGATAAAACAGGGCGAAACAAACCAACCAGTTTTTCATACCTTTTATATATGGCAAGGACATACTTTTCCAAAACTTTTCCATAGCAAAGGTAACAAAACTTGATTTTCCAAAACTTTTAAGGTCTTGGAAAACACTGTGACAAATTTCTAAAACCTTCCAAAACTTTTCAAAATGCGTACGAACCCTGGTATGAGTATTATGTAACAAAACCTGGTTAACAAAATAACAACACTGATACATAATATATCTGTTATTGATGGAACATTAAAAGGGCTGAAATACTATTAAACAAACATTCATTCATTGCAAAATATTAAATAACATTCAGTGTCGGTGAAAAAAACACCAAAACAAATATGCATCTACCACAAACACATGGAGTGTGCAAGTTAAAAATATATACACGTGCAAACTTATTACAGTGTGTATTACTGTTACTTGCTAAAATATCTTCTTAGTTGTAGATATTAATGATCAAAACATGCTTTTGCATGTGTCTGTTTTATGATTCACAGGATATCTGCAGTATATAAAACATTAAATTTGAAGATATTTGTATTAGTTTATATATTAATTTCAAATTATTGATTGAAAACACTACAAAAATGTACACATTACCTCATGTACTGTTTGCAATGTAATTAATTTACATAAAACCTTCTATACAATTACAATTTCATAAAGCACTTACATAAAATTAACCCTTTGATCAGTTAATACATGCCTCCATCACAGTTGCTTCCATGGAAAAACAGTTATTAATGAATTGAAGTATACCAATAAGTGCCATATGGTTTAATATATTTTTTATGCACATAGCATTAATACACCATATAATTTATTTTACGGTGATGAATCTAAAAAAAACTGTTTCATTATCTGTACTGTTTAAAATAACAACAGCAGAGAACTTACTGATTTCTGTTATTTTATAAAGTAAATAAATAAATAAATAAATTCCTTGAATTTACTATATTTAAACATAAAAACAAAAAATAAAAGATCAAGTGTTTGGCACATATTTCCAGACACTTACAATTAAAAAATTGTGTCAAAAACTGAAGAAACAATTATGTGAATATGACAACAGCAGCAGTTATATGCAAACTCTTTAAGGTTCTACAGGTGTACATAAAACCATGTACTTCAAACACCTTTAATTGTGTTACAACTACTTGAACTTGCTTGTCAAAATATATAAAGATGATTTTATTTTGCAAATATGCCTTTGTTACAAATCTCTCCATGGGAAAATCACACAGTTATGAATACTGTTTTTACATGATGAAAATAATAATTAAAATAATTAAATAATATATTAAAGCATAAATCATGATACTTTCCAGCCATTCAAGAGTGTGAAAATGTGTAGTTGCTCTATAATTTACTGGCTATAAGACTAACAGCAGATGCAAGAACTGAAAAGAAATTTATATTAATTATGTACATAAAGATATGATTCTCTCTGAAATAAATCTAATGACAAAAATTAGTATTTTGCATAATTGCTTTATATTTTAAAGGAATACCAATTTATTAATCAATTACATATCAAAAGTTATAAAAATAATTTTGAATCCCTGTATCAAAAATAAAAATAAATAATTATGAAGGATATTCGGCACTGGAAACATGCTAGTGAATGACACGAATACAAGTACAATATGCATGTTTATGTGGAAGTGCACTGAAGAGCTATATTCTGTGTTAAAATCGTGAAAAGCAACAAATAAATATACAAAGAAGCCTTTAAAAAAGATAAAAGATCAAGATGGCTATAAATATAGGATTACATCAACATTGATATATTAATTCTAATTTTAATCGCTAATAAATTATTCATTAATATATCCATACATTAAAAGTCAATCATTTATGAAAATTATTTGAATCAAAATTCCATTTTATCAACGGTATGGATATTTTAAAGTAATAACTGCTCCTTTATAATTATTGTTTTTGTAATCAAACCTTTGAAAATACAGAGCTATCATGGTAAGATAGAAAGTGTAGTTGAAGCCATCCCAGTACTGAAGACCTGTCCCGTATGTTGTTGAAAGATAAGGTTCCCCATTTTTCACATAAAATGTGCAAAAACCTTCAATTAATCCATCTAACTCAAATCCAAGAAAAACTGAAACAAATGCTTTGAAAGCCAAAGGAGTGATTGCTGAAATATAGAGAAAATAAGAACTCCTTCTTAAAACATGGAATATAAATTAAGTACATTTTGGTTTTTATTTTTGTTTTGTGTTTGTGTGATTAAAACAATTAAAATATTCTGCATATCATCAATAAGTAATCATGCAGTTTAGGTCTACCATTAGTTATTTTATTCAATATATATTTTATTATATTTTTTATTTTTTAATGAGTCTTTGTTTAACAAAATTAAAAAATTATATAAACCATACAAAAACACTTCTGCTTGTCAAACCAAACAATTTTCTTTTTTTAGGACACAGCTATGATAATGCAATAAATGGTGAACATACAAAAAAGTTCCTTGTAACCGAGGGAAGTTTAGTGAGTGATGCTAATGCGTTTATGGACAATACATGGATATTTATTTTAATATTTATATAATTTCATTTTACTGACAAAACTAATCCACAAGCGAAAACAAAAAATGTATTTTTTCAAATTTAAATTGGCACAGCTCGCTGGAATTATTTTGACTACAAAAACTTTTATCTTAAATGATTATGAAAGAAAATACAAAAGATATGGATTTAAATAAAATAACTTGGTTTCTTTGAAAAAAATAATTTAGATAAATATGCTTTGCTTATTATATATTATAATATGCAAAGCATTCTTATTTAAATTAATTTTGTCCAAGAAACCAAGATTAATTTTACAAGTTTAACAAGCACTAAGTGGATTACTGTTGTTTTACATAAATTCTTCATTTCAGCATAACAGAAATATATATATATAGAGAGAGAGAGCATAATTTATTTTACAAGGAGAAGACATAAACTGCAAGATTACCTAGCCTGATTTTAGTTACCAGAATGTAAGGAATTATTATTTTTTTTTTTTTTTTTTTTTATAACTGCCAAAAATACAGGTGATTCCTTAGTTGTTTGTTGTTTTTGTTTTTTGTGTGTTTTTTGTTTTTTGAGATGAGTTATTTATTATTTATTTATTTATTTATTTATCAAAGTATGTTTAAGCATAAACTGAAAGCATAAACAACAAAAACAAAATAAAATTAAAAATAAAATAAATAAATAAACAAAATAACAGTAGCAATAATAAATAAATAAAATGCTGGTATGCTGAATTTGTGTATTAAAAAAAGTTGTTCATGACCCTAACTCAAGGTTAGCCAAATGAAAAGAGAATCTGATGATGTGTGAAGTTGTAAACACATTTCACTGGTAATGTCAACACAGAGGTGTTGTTTATGTGTTGACTGTTGCTGCGTTGTTTACATCAAAAGTTTCTAAAACAGCTTCAATTTAATATTTATTAAGATTTATTATAATAGTATTAATACATATAAAATATATATACTGAGAAATACAGCGAACATATCATAAAGTAGATTTAATATTTATTATTTATTTCAAATAATGAGTAGAACTTTTTAAACACGTCATCAGGGTTTCGTTAATAATATTTTAAATACAGCGATAAATAGTCAGCCGAAATAAAAAAAAAAAAAAAATTACACACCATAAATTAAAGCATCCACATTATGAAAGAACTGACGGATACACAACACTGGAAGAACCAAAGCAAAAAATAAACAAACAATTCCGGCACAACAAACAAGTCGTTCGTCTTTCATGGCATCACTTTTGTTCAGCATGTACGCAATCGGTACAGAACTGCTCGATGACATAATCACTATAATCAGTGGACACCATGAATCCTTGACAAATCCCATTTTTACTAAAATGTAGATAGATAATTTTTTTGTGTCTGCTTCGTTCGTTCGGACTTTGATATAGCCCGCTTTTTTTTATTTTTGTTCTTTTTATGGATTTCCCACCTTTTACTTCGAACGAACCATCCAAAATAGATACAAGAAAAACCTACAAAAAAACCAACAAAAAAACGACTGACGTTTTTGTATCATCCATCGTTGATAACTGGGCGTCAGCAATAATGGCATCACACATTTCATTAACAAAAATTTTATAATTGTATTTCACTTTAGAAAATATCAGTAAAGCTATATTTAATTTTAAGAATATATACACTACTGTAACAATATTATGACAAGAAGTGTTTTATAATACATGAGCCTGTATCTATGACCAACATATCAAATATTACTTCTTCTTTTTGTCAAACTAATTTCATAGGTTAGAAAACTAAATAAATGACTGAAAAATAACAAAGATGTTTTAAAAAAAAGGAAAAAAAAGGAAATGAAAATTTTGCATGCAGTGCAGGCCAATCAATTAACTGCCTAGAACTATAACATGCAAATGAACATGCACCTCTGGGTTAATGAAGTTCACAAAATGTGTAAAAGATATATTTATAAATAACCTAATAATTATAAACACAAGAGAGTAATGTGAAAGAAATTAAAAACTAACTGGGGAATGTCCCTAGTGTTTTAAATATTTTTAAATTCTCTTTTTTTTATTATTTTTTTTTACTGTGGTGTGGGTTTATAATAATTATATGATACATCTAATTCTGTCATTTTTATTTTCAGCATGTTGTAAAAATGATTTCTGGGAATGATTTGTGTCTAATCTTGGTAATCTTGGTAATCTAATGAAGATAAAGATGGGGTAACTGCATAGAACCAAACCTTTGACAATATAGAGCTATCACTGCAAGATAGAAAGTGAAGTTGAAGAAGCCATCCCAGTAGAGAAGACCTGTCCCATATGTTGTAGCAAGATAAGGTTCCCCATTTTTCACATAAAAAGCTAGAACATTTTTAATAAATCCATCTAACTCAAGTCCAAGAAAAATTGAAATACAAGCTGTCCATGCCAAGGGAATGACTGCTGAAAAGTACAGAAATAAGAACATGTAATAAAATTATGTATCTTTTAAGAAAAAAATAAAAATTAACTGTTTAATATTTAATTTATCCCATCCTTTGCAACTTATTTCTTTTTTCTTTTATTTAAACAAGTTTAAATCCAACATGCAAAAAACTTATGATTCAAAAAAAGAAAAATGTGGAACATTTTATTTTACTTTTTCTTAATTTTTTATATTTTTTTTATTAAAACATATATTTACATTTATTTTAACAATTTAAAATTTAGAATATTTTCTGAAATAATTTAAAACTGTGTCCTTTTTTTAAAATTTATTTATCAATTTTAAATAAAAAAAGCAATATAATTATGGATATTTTAAAAAACAATTTCATTGTATATTATACATGGGTGGGGCAATTCTGGCCCCCTTTTCCATTCAACCTCACCTACAACTTCACAGACAAAAGGAAACAACAAAATGGAGTGAATAATGTGTAGTATATGCATTTCTGCTTCAGTAGTCACAAACACTGTATCAGTGTATGTATAGTGCTTAAACTTTTGAAATGGAAACTAGGTTAAAAATTGTTTTGAGGGGCCAGATTGGCCCCAATTATTTGGGTAAATCTGGTCCCAACATTCATCATGTATTTTGGTCCTCAAATTTGTTGTACTGATTACTGCTATGTATTCATTGTTTACTACTAACAATAATTAGTACTAATCATAATATAAATCTGATTCAAAACTTCAATAAACGAAACTCCTTGACAAATAATGCAAGAATACAATCATTCAAATCTGCACCAGCAGGGATTTCAATGTTCGCACAAGGATCAAGACAATACCAATTTGGACACCCATCACATCCAATTTGAACTCGTTATAATTTATGACATCATCAACTCTGCCACTGAGTTCACATTTTCCTTCTGTATCTACTACATCTGTCTTCTAGTTCAGGCTCATCACCACCAACATTTTCTTTGATGGCATCCACCAGTTCTGCTTTAGCATTCAAACTGAACTGCCGTTTTGCCTTTGGTATCTTCTGTTTTTGTGTTTTTTGGCCTCTCAACTTTGCCTTCACTGCCTTTTCTTCCTCCTTCCCCTTCTTCTTTGTCAACTCTTCTTCATACTTCTTGACACTATCTTCTTCTGTCAGTGCCTAAGCATCCCTCATCCTGTTGACCATGGTCTTTTAGTTGTTTAAAAAAACTTAAATAAAACTCAGAATGGACTATATCAATGCCAAAACTATTGATTTCACCACCACATATGACTGCCAGATTTACCCCATCCTTGGGTAGCAGAATTGCCCCATGAACTAAAAAACACACTCCTTGCCTAATTACCACATATTAATCATGATTCTTCTGAATTTAATAACTGATTTTATGTTTACCTGTTATAAGTTATCACTAATCGTATGTATATAGAATTAAAAAAAATAACACTCACTTTTGAAACCTCAAAATGCACTTTTTTTATATAACCTTGTTTTTTTTTTTATCTCACTAAATTATTTATGTCACCAGCACACATGCCAGTGTTACTGAAAAATATTTCAGTTGATTAGTTAATATTATTCTAACAGAGAGAGCACATTTAGAGTCATACTGCTGACAAATAACTGTCACTAATATAAAACTGAGATGTGAAATCCAGTACTAGAATGAGGATCATAATGGAAACTCATTTTGTGTTATGAAAAACTGTGGCAGTTGTTCTAAGATAGCGCTGCATATCACACTTGTATCGTGAAATGGCAAGCTTCAGATGGCAGGCTCTTGGGAGACAGACAAAAAACAAAAGTACTGAAGGGTGATTGACATTCCATAGAACACCCAGTGACAATAACCAGTGACAGATGTTTTTTCATCTGGTAGATGAATCTGTAATCATTACATAATGCTTAGAATCACACTGTGATACACCAGTCATGCTGGTATTTAGGTTTAAGCCAAGATATATTTAATTCATTAAGCAATCTGTTATTCTTCAAGTGCTTTATGATTTTATGCATTTGAATTATCTGCTAAAAACAAAATACTTTCAATGAAATCATTAAGAAAATCTGCAATACTAACTTCCAGAAATGGCAAGTTTAAAGCATTAAATAATATGGTAGCATTCACCTTAGTCAGTATATTGTGTGTTCTGATTTTAATTATTCACTTAAAATCTAACTTTGTTGATTTAATACTTTTTAATAAACTTTACTTCTTTACAGAAATTATACATCATTACATGCATTGTGAAAAAAAAAAAAAAAAATGTTTAAAATAATTATAGATAAATAATTTATATTCTATTCAATTCATGTTGAATTCGAAAATATAACTTATAAGTTAAAATTATGGGAAAGATTTCAAGAAGATATGGGATATATATTCTTTTGAAATCTGAATTGGTGAATTTTGTCAATGCTTTTAGTTTAGCTTTCATTGATTTTTATTACTTGAAAGAAAGAAGTTAGCCTAAAGAATAATGAAAAATAATAATAATAATAATAAATGAATAAATTACAAACCATATATTATAAGGTCCACATTACGAAAGAAGTATTGGAGACATAACGCTGGAAGAACCAAAGCCAACATTAAACAAACAATTCCAGCACAAAAAACAAGACGTTCGTCTTTCATGGCATCGGTTTTGTTCAGCATGTACGCAATCGGTACAGAAGTAAATGAAGACATAATTACTACAAACAGTGGACACCACGACGCCTTAAAAAATCCCATCTTGCTAAGATGTAGACAAAAACAAAAACAAAAACAAATACACAATTAAATTAATAATGTCTTCGCGTTTCCTTCCTTCTTTAATTCAAGAGTTTACTTTGTCCCGCTTTTTTTATGTTTTGTATCTCCTCCTTTTAATTTGAACGAACCATCAAAAAAACTGAAGTGAAAACCACACCAATATAAAATAATTATTTATCTCCATGAATGCCTCAGTTTATACATATAACTAAATTGATAAAAGTTATTTGAACGAAATAGTTTATATATTTCAAATAAAAATGAATTGTGAATCAGAAAGATTAATTTAAAAATCCATTTTTCTTTTTGCTGATCTCCATGGTTAAAACGTTGCCAACAGCCTTGATAAAACTAGTGATTAATTTAAAGTTTTTCTTGTATCTTTATTTTTATTATTTTTTCATGTCGTTGTGGCTTTTGTTCTTGTTGTATTAACAGCATCGTCATCGTCATAGTGATCATTATCATTATTATATGTGAAAAAGACGTGCAGTCTAATAAATAAATAAATAGTACATTTAAAAAAAAAAAAAAAAAAAAATATGTTTTTCTTCTTGGTATACTTCATTAAAGTTATGTTCCGCGATTTATAATAAAAACTGGTTCCTAATTTTATTTTTAGAATGTCTATGAAATTAAATTTTGATGATGATGATGATAATAATAATAATAATAATAATAATAATAATAATAATAATAATAATAAAGTTTTTTGTGCAATTCATATTTAATCATTCACAGCAAGGGCTACTAAATTAAGAGTTCATTTTAAAATATTCCAAAATCTTAAAATAGGAAATAAAAAAAATAAAAATAAATATCTTGAAAATTAAATATGAATAGAAAGAAGACCGAAATAAAGAAAATAAGAACACGACATAATTATCGTTTATTTTACATTATTCTCTGTGTTTAATAACACAGGTGTATGTTGTCATGGCAACTTCTGATTACACCAGTTCAGTAAACATAAATTATTTCAGTTTCACAAACAACTGGGTCTTTGTCGACAACGCCACTGGCACATTTTGATCTAGGACGACTGTAGTTCAATCGAGGCAGTGTATAACGCAGCGAGGCATGACAGCGGTAGTGGTGTAACTCGGAGTTCCCGTCAGGTGACATATACCGCTGGAATGCGAGAGAATTTGATAATTATATGTTTACACGTAACGGGGTCTTATTTTTATTGAGCAGATGAATTCAGACGTCGTCTGGTAACGACGATGAATTTGAAGAAGACGAAAATATACAAGCTAATCGAATCAGGAGACAGAAATGCCGTCATCAAAGGAATGTGTGATTATCTTAAGAGCGGAAAAAGTCCAAATACGCGAGACACAACGACAGGGGAATGTCTTGTCCACCACATAATACGACATGCCGACCGATTTTCGCAGCCTGATTTGGTTCTCGTCATTTACATGCTGGCGTGTAAGGATGTCGATGTTGATGCCAGAGACAATTTGGGAGAGACTGGACTGCACAAGGTGGTTAGACAGAAAGGAGCTTACAGAATTCTTACTGCCCTCATGAGGTAAGTATTATTGCGTGTTTTGTTCTGGCAGGTTCAACAAGTATGTACCTCGCTATCGATCAACCATGTTTTGTTTACACAGCCGTTCATTAGTACAATGGGTCTTTAAATCAGAAAACGGGCTTGGTTATAACTTATAGATCAGTACACCCTCTCCTCTGTCTAACATACTAACACTATTTTTGACAGACAATCCATTATCTTACCGGATTACTGAATTGTGTGTCTAAAATAAACGTGACTAAATCTAAGCACATTTTAAAACAGTTGACCAACGAAAAAATCAATGAGATAATTCACTTTATTTTATTTTTATTTTTTTCTCCCAAAGTATATAATATATAACAGCAATTTTATAAGGTGTGATAAGATATT
Source organism: Chrysomallon squamiferum (assembly GCA_012295275.1). NCBI lineage: Eukaryota > Metazoa > Mollusca > Gastropoda > Neomphalida > Peltospiridae > Chrysomallon > Chrysomallon squamiferum. The sequence continues at coordinate 4,179,158 of CM022669.1, forward strand.
AAAAACTTGGAATTGTTTCTGTGTGCGTGTGCGTGTGATCCAATAAATAAAGTAAACAAGACATGTAAAAACTAATCAATGTTGTAAATAGAGCCCTCAAAGAAAAATAATCAATTTTAGATGAGGTATTGATCATTATCTCTCTACCACTGTCACAACAGTACAGTAAACAGTGCTGCTGTTGGTGTTAAATGTAAGGATTAAAAGACTGTGTGTGTGTGTGTGTGTGTGTGTGTGTGTGTGTGTGTGTGTGATGTGTGTGTGTGTGTGTGTGTGTGTCTGTCTGTCTCTATCTCTCTCTCTCTCCTTGAAAAATGGAGACAAATCATAATACTGTCTTTCAAAATTATAATTTTTTTTTTTTTTTTTTTTTTTTTTTTTCTCTCGCCCTTTTGTTGAGCTCAGTTTGCTAGTACACTGTTTGTATCTTAGAGTCGTATCTTTGTGCTAAGGTCGCCCTGCCGGAACTTGATTAGATTAAGTCATATCAAGTTACTTTTCGTTTTATTTATTTACTCACTGTTAGTACTGAGTTATTCATGTAATGCTGCTTCTATCATATTACACTTAATTAAAATGTTCACTCAAAACGCCCAAAACAAAACCATTTAAAAGCTGTAATAACATTTTTATGGACTCGGATCAAGACATTTAACGAGAATCAGCAATTCATTTTGTTGTTGTTGTTGGTATTTATTATTATTATTATTATTATTATTATTGTTGTTGTTGTTGTTGTTGTTGTTGTTGTTGTTTATAAACTACACATGCAAAGGAAAAGAAATAGAATTAATTGATATTGAACTATTTTTTCCATTATAATTTCCACTTTTATGAAAATAATGACGCTATCTGCAACAGAACAATACGATGACGACATAACAGTTATACCATCATCTGTTTGAATCATAAAGCCAAAGACTCGTTAAAGAACACGTTACACGAGACTTTTATTATTATTATTATTATTATTATTATTATTATTATTATTATTATTATTATTACAAATTTACGAACTGTAAATCTGAAAATTAAGAATGAAATGTTTTCAGTCTGGAGTAATGGACTGTAAGTTAAATCCTTATTTTTTAATATATATATGTATGTATGTCTATATATATATATATATATATATATATATATATATATATATATATATATATGCATGTATGTATGTATGTATGTATGTATATATATGTATATATGTATATGTATGTATGAGAGAGAGAGACATACAGAGAGAGAGAGAGAGGGGGGAGAGAGAGGGGGGAGAGAGAGAGCAAAAACATAGACTCATTGTATTCAAAATGTATCTATTTTAGTATCGACAAATAACTTAAACGATTTACGATACTATTATTTTGTACCTCTCTCGCCATTGATATTTATTACTGATAAAATGACATCTGAACATATATAAACCATTATGAATTTCAACATAAAACTTTGTAAAAACAGATTAACGCATGTGTCAACACCATAATGCATAAGTTAGGTGGAAATAAATATGACAGCTATCGATGTTTTATGTTTTGAATCATATTGATTATAGTATCTTCTTTCCTATTTTGATATACTGTTTCATATCTGTGTGTAAATTCGAAATCTACATTAATATTTAATTTTTTAATCTCACCTTCAACAACTGAAACGATTTTTTGTTATTATTTTTTCCTTCAAGGCATGATCAGTTGTAATTCTGTCTGTTAGGTTTTTTAACATTTATTATTTATCTACAATGTAATAATGACACTAATAGTAATTTTATGTTCATGAGGAACAAAAAAAAAAGATATTTATTTAGCTGTCATTTGTTTATTTACTAAATTAATGTTATGTGAAGCAAAAGTAGAAAAAAAGATTATTTTATGTCACTATTAATTAAACTTTTTTTTTTATATTTTAATAATTATATTTAATTTAAGAAACAAAAGAAAAGTTTGCTTAAATAATTACTGTTTAGATGAAATACGTTTAAATATGTATTATTGTGTAACTAATAATAATAAGAAATATTATTATTATTACATAAGTGACGAAAACGAATCACGTTCAGTCTATCAATATTTTTTTGTCAAGCCTAAGAAAACAGGTTAATAAAAACATGTACATAACTTTAAAGATGGCCGCCGTAACAGCACATACATTTATTATGTACCATCACGTAATTTCTACTACTTCATTCATCATACTGATTAAAAATAAGTATTGAACATGTTTCATGAATTTAATATTCAAATATAAAATGTGTGGTTCTGAGAGAAGAAGAGCAACTTAGTTTACAAAATGTTAGAATTAGCAGACGATATCCGGGTACTGACTAGACTGACAGATTACATATAGATACGCTGGTTTTTATTACTTCGCTTCAAGTCATTTCGGGATAAGATGACATGGTGTGGTGTTTGTGTTCGAAGGGGTTTTAGTTCATGCAGCATTCACCAGCAAGCTCGACTCGAACAAACAGGATTCGAATGAGGTCATGGGAAATGATTAACGCAGGATTTGTCCATTGCGTATTTGTCACCATAAAACTGCAGGGGGTGCTAGTGTTTTCAGTTACGTTAGAAAATAACGAAAACTGCATAAGATATTAGAAATTTCTTTTCTTTGTAGTCTGTTTTCCTTTTTTCTTTTTATAATGAGCTAAAGACCGTTCCCATAAATTAATGGCTTAAAATATTTTTTATTTCTGTTTCTCAAGCTGTGATCTGCACACTCCTGGGGATCCTACTGGGATGGGGTAGTACTAAGGGCCCGTAAACTAATTTAGAAAATTCAAGAGTCACCAAAGTGGTGCCCTACTTAAAGGAAAATAAATAAACAAAATGTATTTATTTATTTATTTATTTAATTATTGTATGTCTTTGTTTCATTTCTTGTTTTTACTTTTTTCTTCCTCTTCATCTTCTTATCATCATTATTATATTCATCATCATCATCATACCACTATATTACTACCACAATTACCACCACGACCAAACAACAACAACAACAACAACAATAATAATAATAATAATAATAATAATAATAATAATAATAATAATAATAAAAGTTAAAAACGTATTTAATTTCATTTAAGACAATAATTACACTGAAACCAAAGAGGACGAGAAACACAATTATTTTTCTGAGTTTCTATTTCTGTCTCTATTAATTCAATATCTTCTTTATAGCGTCAGTTTCTTTCTCTCTATTATTACTCTTCTTCTTAGCCTTGTTTTCTTGTTGTCTTTAAAAATAATAATCATAATCATAATCATAATCATAATCATCATCATCATTATCATTATTATTATTAATTATTAGTTTAAGAACAAAAACAAACAACAGAAAGAGGGAGAGAGAGAGATAACCTACTTCATTTGTATTAGCGTAGAGATGAAACCACTGAAATGAAATACGAAACTGTTCGAGAACATAAAAGAAAAGCAAACTTAGCCATGACCGCTGAGAGCATGGTACAAGTATCTTTAGTAACGTCTCTATGTTTTAACTGCACTACTACATGGTGCAACCTAGAAAAAAGACACCTACAAAGACGTACTTGTTTTTATTCCCCCAACAAGTCATAATGACTCTGCACATTTGTTGGTTCAATACACTTAGACATTGATCTTCTCATAGCGGGTAATTTGACAACAGAAGCAACTCGTAGAATTAAGAGGCTAGCTTAGTTTGCACGAATAAACGTTTTTGTTCGCCGGTACTTTGTCCAATTTCCGTCTGTTGCTGTTTGCTTTTAGTCAAACATCCGGTCTTCTGAAAAATATAATCGTCTTTTTTTTTTCACTTGTTTCCGTGTCTCTGCTGTTTATTTGTTTAATGTTTATTTTATTCTTTTTAAATTTTTTAAAAGAGTTTTTAAATGTTAGAATATAAATTATGTTGTCTGTATTTTATTCTTTTAAAAAAAAATAAATTTGTAATAGTTTTTTTTTTTCTTCTTCTTTCTGGTAAATCTCTTTCTTTCTTCTTTTATTTTGATAGAATGAATTTTCGACCTTTCTTCATAATTCTTTGTCTTTCTTTTAATTTATTTTTTTATATAAAATTTTTTTAATTTTTTTTATTATTATTATTATTATTATTATTATTATTATTATTTATTATTCCATATATTATTTTTTCCATATCTTTTATTGCTGTTATTAATTAAATTTTACTTAAGTGCACTTATAGGCCTTCAATAATAGTTTACGTTAGATGAATAATTAATTTCCCTGTGTCTGAATTAACCTGCTCGGATTTCGTGAGCGGATTCGCTGGGTAGGTCGATCTGACATTTTCTTTTATGATGTAATAATATGAAATGCTTTCGTTTCTTTTTATTCTGAATACATTTTTTTTTTCTTCTACTAAAACGTAATACTGTACACATGTACACACAAAAGAAGAAAGAAAGAAAGAAAAAAACATTTCTATAGCGATTACAAATAGCAGTTGTTCAGTCACTTTGCACTTAGTGCTGTATTAATATATTCTTTACTAGACACACCATACGCGCGCACTCACATACATACACACATGCATACATAAACACACACACACACACACACACATACATACGTACTTACATACATACATGTTATTATTGTTGTTTTTGTTAATTAATTCATTCATTGACTTACTTACTGATTAGTTTTGTATTTATTCATTTATTTCTTTACTTACTTTGTATTTATTCATTTAATTAAAAAAAAAGTATAAGTAAATCTTCGAGCAGTCAATACCTTCTTTTCTCTGACTCATAAAGTAAATATCTCGATCTTTGTCTTAATGCCTTATCATCTTCATCATCATCATCATCCTCACCATCATCGTCATTACTATTATTATTATTATTATTATTATTATTATTATTATTATCGTCATCTTTATCGTCATCATCATAATCATTATTATTATACTATTGTTGTTGTTGTTATTATGATTATTATTATGTTGTTGTTGTTGTTATTATTATTATTATTATTATTATTATTATTATTTGCAGGTGTGGTGTTGACACAAGTATTCGGAACAATGATGGGCTGACAGCAGAAGACATTCTTCACATAGAACGACCAGAAGGCTGGCAGGAAACCCTGCACTGGTACAACAAATTTAAACCAGGTATTTACTTACTTACTTACTTACTTATTCATTTTTATTTTGTTTGTTTGTTTGTCTGTTTTCGTTTCATGTCTTCTTATCATTTCGTGCATCGTCATCAGTTCTGTTAGCCAATAACGTCATTAATAACATGATAATAATCCGGTGACGTCATAACAATTAAAGATTTATCATAAACAAAAAGTCTCGACCAACTACAGGTCATATTAAATTATTATTATTATTATTATTATTATTATTATTATTATTATTATTATTGGTTGCTCTTGCTGTTGCTAGCACAAAAATATATACTTAAATGCCTTTGAATTTTCTAGTATTTTTTTTTTTCTTTTCTTTTTCTTAAATATATGTATCAATATCGGTTCTTATAAATCATAAGCTTAAAAATTCACTAACATATATACAAAAGATAAATTTGCTATGCATAGACACTCACACACACACACATATATGACAGATCTGCATAAGATCAAAGAACAAAAAATATATATAGGAGCAGCAGAAGAAAGAAAAGAACTCCTTGAAGGCAAAATTAAATGCGGTACAACATATATACAGCATATAACTGATATTGAAACCCTGAGGAGTAAAATCTTACAAGCATTCCATTTCAATGACTGAACCTGCTAGAAAACGAAAAGCTGATTATGAACAGATAATTACCATAATATATACATGAACATCGGATTAAGATATAAAGTTTATTGTGAATCACAGATGTTTGATTGTCTGCATATTTATGTCTTTGTGTATGTCTGTAAATGAATGCACACACACACAAACACACACACACACACACAGATATATTTCTGTGTCCTCATATCATATATACTCTCTCTCTCTCTCTCTCTCTCTCTCTCTCTCTCTCTCTCTCTCTCTCTCTCTCTCTCTCTCTCTCTCTCTCTCTCTCTCTCTCTCCCTCTCTCTCTCCAATGAAGAGAATCTCTTTAACAGGAATAAAGTTATTGCAATTATTACTAATTTTACACTATTTCAGTGAATGAAAGATGAATAAATAATTAATGAATATCTATCTCAGTGAATAAAAGATGAATAAATGAATGAATATCTATCTCAGTAAATAAAAGATGAATGAATAAATGAATGATTATCTATTTTAGTGAATAAAAGATGAATGAATAAATGAATGAATATCTATCTCAGTGAATAAAAGATGCATGAATAATGAATTAATATCTATCTCAGTGATTTAAAGATGAATAAATAAACGAATGAATATCTCTTTCTGTGAATAAAAGATGAATGAAAAATATAAACGAATATGTATCTGGTATAAAACTGGGATAAACACAGATGTTTTTGCAATGTATTCCTTTATAAGCATTAAAAAGCATTAAAAACGATGAATAAATATACAAGATAATGCGATCAAATAATCATTGGAAAGCTGTTATAATAATGCTTATATTATGAAAGTATAACCCTTTTAAACAGAAAGAACCACGAAATAGACACACACAAAAAAAAAAAAAAAAAATAATAATAATAATAATTCTTGATAACAACAACACTAACAGCTAAATAATAATGATGATAACGATACTCATGACGCAGGTAGTTATGATTATACTGATTATTATTATTATGTCGATGGTGATATAAATATGGTGATAATTATCATGATGAATATTCTTCACTTTCAGGTTTATGGGTGGCTCTGAGTGCCGAAGTTCCGGACAGAAAACTCATAGAACGTCTGCTACAGTCGTGGTGCAGGCTAACCACCGTCAAGGACGGCAAAGTGTTTAATTTCAAGACGATGGTACAGCATGATACACGAAAGGTGGATCTGTTACAGATGATGGAGAAATATGAAAACACGATTGAGTTAGCATTGGCCTTTCTAGGAGGACTGGGATTTCTCGTGCGAAAATGGCAGCATGAAGGTACGTTATTCATTAATTAATAAAACAAACATTATTATTATTATTATTATTATTATTATTATTATTATTATTATTATTATTATTATTATTATCATCATCATCATCATCATCATCATCATCATTAAGCAATTGCTGTTTCATATACATAATTATAAATATATCTAAGTATGTATGTATGCATGTATCTGTGTATGTATATATGTAATATGTATGTATGTAGGTATTTGTGTGATATATGTGAGTGTGTGTGTGTGTGTGTGTGTGTGTGTGTATATAGATAGATATAGATATAGTTACAGCTGTATGAATGTTTATAATGTATGCATGAATGTATGCTTGTATGTGTGTGTGTGTGTTTGTGATTATATATATATATATGTATGTATATATATATATATATATATATATATATATATGTATATGTATGTATATATGTATATATGTATGTATGTTTGTGTTTAGGGATATATATATATATATATATATATGTATATAACTGTTTATATTTTTATTTGTGCAATTTTATTATATTTATACACATCATGATAGCAATGTGTCATCCATAGACACACATACACATTCGTATCATAATCACAATCACCATAACCATCATCATCATCATCAATACAGCCATCCATCACTGCTATAACGATTTAATTATTTCGTTTAGGTATCCCTAACAACTGGGACATTAATACCTGCGACGTATCCTACCAGAGACACTACCCAGACTTTCCCTCAGTTCCTCAACCGATTCTGGCAGCCACCTGGGAAGTGAACAGTCTGAACTCAATAGACGCGTTAATGGACCTGAAGCCTAACACAGGAAAACCGTACAACGACACATCCCACCCTGCAGACACGAAACCACTCTTCTTTCATGTTAGTATTGTACCGGTGATTACGAAGGTTTATATAGTCAGTCGATAACGTTTTTATTAACCGATTGTTTGTGTATTTATGGATGTTTGGAATGGCTGAGATTAGGGTTCAATTATGTGAATTGACAGTGTTGATGTGCTTTTTGTGTCTGTGTTGCTTATTATTATTTTTATTTTTTTTTTTTTTTTATGTGTGTGTGTGTGTGTGTGTGTGTGTGTGTAAATTATATGGTTGTTTCGCTATTTTTATTATTATTATTTGATAATTATTTATTTATTTATTTATTTATTTATTTATTCTTTTATTATTTTTTTTTTTTTTTTTTTTAAATTCTTTTGTTTGTTTTTAATGCTCTTATTTTTTGAGGAGAAGGGTGTAGTCTTTATTTTATTTTTATTTATTTACTTGCTTACTAAACAGCACTTTTGACATTATATCTTTATAAATTAAAACTTCTGTTCAGTGCATCGTTAAATAAAATGCATTATTTTTTTACATCTTTCTTTTCGATTTATTTATTTATTTATTTATTTATTTATTTATTTATTTATTTATTTATTTATTTGTTTATATATTTAATTATTTAATTATTTATTATTCTATCTATCTATTTTTGTTTGTTTATATTTTTGTTTGTTTGTTTGTTTGTTTGTTTGTTTGTTTGTTTGTTATTTATTTATTTATTTATTTATTTATTTATTTATTTGTTTGTTTATTTATTATTTTTATTTATCTATTTTTGTTTGTTTATTTGTTATTTGTGTGTTTGTTTGTTTGTTTGTTTGTTTGTTATTTATTTATTTATTTGTTTGTTTGTTTGTTTGTTTATTTATTTATTTATTTATCTATTTATCTATTTTTCACTCAGGTGTTAACTAGTCCCAACAGACCAGACGACGATGTCGTTGAACGTGTCATCAAAGGTTCTGACGTGAGTGCCAGAGATCCAAACGGCCAGACAATACTACACCACGTCGTCAGCGGCCAGGAATCCAACCACCTCGTAGAGACAGTCCTCGAATGCGACGTCAACGTGGCAGCTCGGGATAAGCTCGGGAGGACTGCGCGTGATATCGCAGAGAAGCGCGGGATGTTTGAATATGTTAAGCTCATTGATGAGCACGTGCTGAAGCTTCTAAAGGACAAAAAGTTCGATGCTGTTGAAAATTTGATTTTACAAATGTATAACCACATGACGGACATCAAAGACAGTTCTGGAAGGAATGCGGTGGATTACGCGAAGAAATATTCTACAAGGCAGATCGCGGAAATTGTTCAGTTATCTGGTGCTATACAGGTGGGGAAATCATTTACCTGTTTGTTTCAGTGTTTGATTTGTGTGGATAGCTCAGTTAAACGAGATATTACTCTGTATGGTTTTTTTCACCTAATAAAGTTTTCTTCCAGCTGACACTTCCTTATATGGATACATATTAAATCATTAGTATCTTTTCAACTTCTTTTTTTTTGATAATTTTTAATTTTCGAGTTCCCAAACCACGTATATTTATATATACAACACACACACACACACACACACACACACACACATAAACAGATAAACCAATTAATAAAGATTATGTCAGAGATCCTCTTCAATAATTAAGAATGATTAATGCAATAAATAATGAACAAAAAGTGCATTTTCAATTTATATATTTAAAAAAATATTATTATTCGATACAGACACTTTTATTTTATTTTATTTTATTTTATTTTATTTTATTTTATTTCTTCCAAGCATTTTAAATAAATCAGACACTTAGCATAACATTTGCTGTTAAATATCGGCGCTAATAAAAGCAACGATGGATATTTAATAATGGTTTGTCGAATCCTCTCGGTGATATTCTAGTCATCTTATATTCTTACATCTTTCATACCCCGTTCTAAGACTAACGTTGCATGTCTATCTAACATGCCAATCCCGGTGGCCCGCCTGTAAGGAAAAAAAATTAGTTTTGTTCGAGTCTTGTGTGATTGTCTGTCTTTATTACTCGTCTTCTTTTATGACAAATTTATGTGTTTAAGTAATTAAGCATGCTTGTGTTCACGTGCAGTCACGCGCTCTGCTTTCAAATAGTCTGTGGACAAAAACCGTTATTTTTCCACCCTCCAATGGAAAGGCCTGTTTTTTCAAGATGAAGTCGTCTGCAGGGATTTTAAGGAGTTTAAAACAATTATTAGATTATATTAAACTGGAAAATAGTTTAATGTGGAAAGAAGAGAAAATATTGGCTGAGAGAGAGAGAGAGAGAGAGAGAGAGAGAGAGAGAGAGAGAGAGAGAGAGAGAGAGAGAGAGAGAGAGAGAGAGAGAGAGAGAGAGAGAGAGAGAGAGAGAGAGAGAGAGAGAGAGAGAGAGAGAGAGAGAGAGAGATTTTCTAACCTGTAGCAATCAATCTATGGCTCCAACTCAGTATGAAGATTTTATAAATGTAATAATTATTTTAAAATACTGCTGTAAGTTTTATTGTTTTACGACCAAACTAAATTCTTTCATTTTTGTTTGTTTCTTTCTTTATTTATTTGGTGATGTATAGCTTTCGTTTTTCAGTAGCACCCAATACTGAATAAAAAAAGAAGTAATAAATAATAAATAAATCTTGCATTATTTTTTTTTTTCGTCTACGCTAATCTAATCACAGACTCAATTTAATACATTCTAATCAATTTTTGCTTTATATATCATTTATAAACTTACTGATCAACTGAAAATAGAGTCAAATATACATTTTTTTCTCTCTCTCAAATTACAGCCGACCCTAATATAATCAGACCCTAATAGAATCTTAATTTCTTCAATATATTTTCGATGAATTTGTAGATCAATACATTTTCGAATTTGTCTGGTTTTTCAATAATCTAATATATATATATATATATATTTTGTTGTTGATAAAATTAACAATCGAAGACATTTAATACTGACAGTACTGTGCATTGAATTATATACCAGTGATCAATAACAATGATCTACGGTGACAGTTTAGTAGCAGATGTTATGTTTTCAATTATATTGTTTATTCAGAACCACAGGAAAACGTTGGGACATACTGTACTGTCTCTGCAGTTAGCGATAATCAATAGTGAGTCAACTGTCGAGGAGAGTCAGGGATGACATAGTTCTCTTTATATATTCTTCTTCTTCTTCTTCTTCTTCTTATCTTCTAATCTTATTAATTTGCGATGATAATTATTGAAATGATTAAAATAACACTGAGAGAAACACACTTCATTATAATAAATTCGTCTTAATACAAATATATGTATACACACAAAAACACATGGAAAACAATGGCCGTTCGCAGTGCAAACTGGGACGGAACTCCAATAATGACGCTACTGAAAACGAGCAGTTTATTTAACATTAAATCTATGTTTCGTCTGCGTTTTGCAGGGGTACGTGAACCGAGTGTTTGTTGCAGTCGAGCAGGGTGCTATCGAGGACCTGAAGAAACTGCTGTCCTGTAAGAAATACGCTTTAGCCAAAGACAAGACAAGTCAGACGCCTCTGCTGCGAGCCATCATGGAAGGAAAAAGAGACGTGATTCTTTTCTTGATCAGCGAGTTTCCGATCACCGCCACAGACACTGACAATGTACGTACTCAAATAATAAAAAACATAGGTGTTTGTTATTATCGTTTTTTTTTAAATTTTAATTTATTTATTTATTATTTTTATTATTATTATTATTATTATTATTATTATTATTATTATTATTATTAACTTTTTAATTTTATTTATTTATTTATTTATTTATCTATTTATGATTATTTTTTTTATTGTCAACATAATTTTTTTTAATTATTATTACCTATACGGCTGTAAATAATTTAATTTCATATTATTATTATTATTATTATTATTATTATTATTATTATTATTATTATTATTATTAAATTGTTTATTTTTATTAGAATTATGCAAAATTTTGTTTACATAAAGGGCTGATTTTGTTTTGACTGTCGTCATCATCACCATTGTTATTGTTGTTATATTTGTATTGTTGTTGTTGTTGTTGTTATTACTATTATTATTATTACTATCAGTTTGTAATGTCTTTGATGAAGGCTTCTTTCCAAGTTTTAGTTAGTCCTTTTCTCGTTCTCTTTTCTCTGTATTTCTTTCTTTCTATCAACTCCCGCCCGCCCTCTCTCTCTCTCTCTCTCTCTCTCTCTCTCTCTCTCTCTCTCTCTCTCTCTCTCTCTCTCTCTCTCTCTCTCTCTCTCTCTCTCTCTCTCTCAGCAGACGCACGTCATATAATCTACATGTTTGTGTGTCAGTTTTCTCTCTAAGTCATATATTTTCTTTATCAGCTTGAAATAATCTCTAATCTGTTTTTTCCAGGTTCAGAGAACAAGTTTGCATTACGCACGTCTGTTCATGAACGAGCCGGAAATAATAAACTTACTGATAAAGGCAGGCGCGAACCCTGACGCTCAAGACTCGGTGATTATCAAATATTTACTATTTAAACTGAGCACGTTTAACATGTGATCCTTATTTCTATGTTTATAATAAAGACACTGATTTAAAAAAATCGAGAAAGAGTTTATTTATATATGTTATTGATAACAATAATAATAATAATAATAATAATAATAATTATTATTATTATTATTATTATTATTATTATTATTATTATTATTATTATTATTATTAAATAAAACATTATGTGTGGTTAAGTATGATTAAGGAGTACCGATAAGGAAAATTGATATAATAGAAGTGTATTATGTTGCGACAACATTGTTTAATTTTCATATTAACTTTCTTAAATTTCGAGATTAGTCATGTCAATAGAATTATATCCTAACAGAGTTTTTTTTTTTTTTTTGTGTGTGTGTGTGTGTGTGTCCTTGTTTGTTTTTGTTTTTTGAGGCAACTCTTGTTCCAACAGGATTATCATTTTTTCTAATTCATTTTATTTATGAGCAAGATAAAAAAGAAAAAAGCAATTTAAAAAGGTCACTCACCACAATCTGAATCCTACCCTGTATAGTTTTAATATTAATGTCTCACCTGCAGCAGTAAATATTTAGTCAACTGACAGACAGGTTAAAAGAAATATTATGATGGTAATAAATGATCTGACTGAAGGTTAACTACATTTTTGGCATTTAATCATATACTTAAATATTCTGTATTTATATCGAAAAAAAAGTGTATTATTTTATTATACCAGTTTGACATGTTAAAACAAAAGGGTGTGTGTGTGTATATGTTTATGTGTGTGTGTATGTGTGTGTGTATGTTTGTAAATATGTATGTAGATATGATGATGCGGCATTTATAACTACTATGTATCTGTTGTTTTGTTGTTGTAGTTGTTTTTTTGTTTGTTGTTGTTGTTTTTTTTTTTTTTTTTTTTTTTTTTGTTTGTTTGTTTGTTTGTTTGTTTGTTTTCTTTTAATTACAGAAATCTGCTAGCACTGCTAAACATTACGTCTGGTAATTTCTCGTTACAGTTAGGACGTAAGCCGGACGCCTACAGTCAGAAAGTTCTGGGAAATCAAACATACAGTCTTCTAAAGAGGGAAATCACAGAGATGTCATTTGACATTTATCTTCAAGAAACTGACTTTGAAGAGCGGTTCAGAGCTGCCATACAGGTATGTGGAAAACACGTGCTGCAAGAGTCTGTTGTAGTTAGTGCCGTCTTATGATAAGGGCCGAGGGGCCCGTGCAGTCCGTGTTTGCTGTCGGTTGCTGTTAATCAAGATTTTCGTGGTTTTGTGTGTAGAATTTCCAGTATATTCCGGGGGGGTTTTGCTGTCAAAATGGACCTTGTACTGTTTGTATTTACATGATTAAAAAAAAAAAAAAAAAAAAAAAAAAAAAAAAAAAAAAAAAAAAAAGAAAGAATGAAAGAAATCAATATAATAAAGTAATATTCGTTAATGATAGGATGTTTATTTTCCTTTACTAAGTACCGTCTGCATTTATATAGTTATATTGATGCGCTTTCCAAATGTTCATTATGGTCGTTTTTGCTTTCTGAAGGGAGGTAACTATTCTGAAGTCAAACAACTGGTTACCAGTGCAATGGAACATGGGGACGTGAGAAGCAGATTTAAGTGCAGCTTGTTTCAATGCGTGGATTTGCGATACGAAAACATCGCAATCTATCTCATTAAAACAGGATTCTGCTGTGATATCTACAAACAGGTTAGATATATTTTACTGTCAACCAATTTGTTAAATGTATATAATAACAACAGTAGCAAAACAACAACAAACAACAACAGCAGCAGTAATAATGAGGAGGAGGAGGAGGATAATGATGATGATGATGATTATGATAAAGAAATGATGTTTTATGAACTGTAAAAGTTAAACAATAAAAAACAAATAAATAAAAAATAAAATAAAATAAATAAATAAATAAATAAAAAATAAAATAAATAAATAAATAAATAAATAAAACAAAATACTACTAATCAAATGCCGGTGTTTTTGTTCCTGTTTTATCAAACATGTTTTAATTTCACTGAATATAAATTCACGCTTATTTTCCCTTACAGTACAGCCGATGTGACCCACGTGACCCCATGTGTGCAATGATGGAGTGTGGGCACCGATCTACGTCACTGAGAGACAGAGCTATTGAGAACAGATGTGCTGACGTCGTAAGAGCTATTGATGACGCAATGTTCTCTAAGGTTTCAGCGAATTTATTATTATTATTATTATTATTATTATTATTATTATTATTATTATTATTATTATTATATGTATCTTCATGTACATACTATTCATTTTATATTTTTAACTTCATGGAGTATGTTCTGATTTCAACTAATAAAACCTGAATCTTTATCTACAAAAAAAAGAAAAAAAAAAGAAAAGAACTTATAATATACCCAGTATCAGTATGATAGAGATTCTTACCCTTTCTTTTTTCTTTTTTTTCCCGTTTTTTCTTCTTCTTCTTCTTCTTCTTCTTCTTCCCTTTTTTAAATCTTTCTTTACAATTCCATTCTTTCATTTTTCTTTTTATACTTATTTCTTTCTGCAAAACATCTTTCACCTTTTAATATCATCTTTTCATTTATTTTATTTTATTTTTTTTTCAGGGTGAAAGCATCAGCAGGTACTCAGACGTAAGATACAGCAGCTGTTAACTTTTGTCAAACTCCAGTCACGTATGAAACTTCCGCGTACTTCAATCAACTACTATCATTAATGTGTCTTTGTTTCACCGTTTTGTCTTCAGCAAATCAGTTCTGGCTCGCTTTTCCAGATGCTTTGCAAAATTGCCACAAAGTAGTTTTCTTTTTAGCTTGGTGAAGTAGTAGGAACATGTTTGTGGTTCAGTATTATCTAGGGTAAAATAAACATAGGGTAATTGCTGTAATACAGGGTTGTCGGGTTCTGAGAATAATAGATGCAGTCCATACGTAGTATGTGTGGTTAAACCACATTAGATACCTGATGGACATGAATTCATAGACAATCGTAGATTTGGAATAGGTATGCTTCAGTCCAAATCAAATATCAAAGCCATGCAAATCAAATCGATTTGGAATATGTATCCTTATATCCAAATTAAAATTTTCTGGCCATAAAATCATGCACAATAGTTGAGCTGGGTAATATATGCTTGTATCCAAATGAAATATGTTATGGACATATATTCGGGCACCACAGTTGAATCGGAAAATATATGGATATGTTCAAATTAAATATGCTATGGACGCGAATTTAAAGACAGTATTCGATATACAGTGTGTGTGCATATTTCAAAATTAAATATGTTAAATAAATAGCATTGGATATGGAATATGTGTGAGATTGTCCAAATTTATGGCTGTTATACATATGGATATGAGTTCAGGTGATTAGGCAATTTATTTATTTATTTATTTATTTAATATATTTATTATTTACTTATTATTTTATTATTATTATTTATTATTATTATTTTTATTATTGTTTTTATTATTGTTTTTATTTTTATTATTATTATTATTATTATTTTATTGTTTTATACTTTTGGTTTTATGGGGGTGGTGGTGGTTGGAGCGGGTTGTATTTTTACTATAAATATTTTCTTACTCGCACAAAATTATTACATCTTAGTTGTATTAAGCTTCAGCAGCGCGGTTTACTACGGCTCCACTGTATATGCAGACAACCTGTCCTGTCAATCTTAGATAATACGTTACAGTGTCCTCTTTATTGACACGATCTCTCACTCACAACATACATTAAACTGAGTGCCCATAGCGGCATTAAATACACGGTCCAAGCTTGGTGAGAAAACATGTCAATCAAAACATTTAGGTTAGCAATAAAACTGTTTCCGAATGTTTTTACTTCTTCTGTTGACATGCATTTTTTTTTTTACTTGAAGCTGGTATAAGGTTAATGCAGGCTTTACTGGGCAAATTGCTTTACTGGTGTTTGTAGGCAAGATGAAACTTTAGTATTCAGTTAATTTGTTAGCTGAATTAGATGATAATGTATCAGCTGATTAGAGAAAGCGAAATTGGTGATCTGGCATTTACACCAGCGAGTGACGGTATTTTCTGTCAGAGAATTGTTCAAGTACGCCTGACATGAGCAAAACAAAATCTCTTTGATTTGCCTGTGAAGTTCTGTCGAAGACTAGAACTATTTTCATTTTTTTTATTATTTACTACGTTTTTTCGTGTCTCATTAATATTTTGCTTTGCGTTCTGAAGGAGTGAAAACATATAACAAAGTGGAAGTGTCGTACTAAAAAATTAACGTTTCCAACTTACGTATTTTATATGACTCTTGTCTGTCTGTCTGTCTGTCTGCTTTTCTCTTTGTCTCAGTCTATCTTAAATACCTGCAGACAGTTATAGAAACCTTATGTGAACCCATTAAGAAGTAATAGAAATGTAAACAGAATTAGAATTTAAAATTTATTGACATAGAGACCGACACAAAGTATGCAAAAGGTAATAAAACCCGTGAACAAGTCATAATATCCAAATAAATTTATGTGTGCTACATAATTAATACGTGCAATAAATATAGTTAAGCAGTATCCAAACAAGTCTCTCTTGATGTTAATATATCTATAGGGTTATGTTTTAATCCTTCGCTGAGTTACATAAATAATATGCTGTATTTAGGGCTGCAAAAATCCGAAATCCATTTGGGAAAAAAGAATTGGAATTAATGGCGTCTGTACAGTAAATATAATAACTGTCAAGTTCTTTTAAATTAGAATCAATCACATGCGTATAAAAGTAACTATCAATTACAAGACAGAGACAGTGAATTGTATTTATAGAAGTATGTAATATACTCGGAAAGGTTTTTACATCTAAGTCTTAAACGTTATCAGTTAATAACTTCAGGGTAAGAAATATATCAACGCTGCCGATGTTAATAAAATACAAAAATTATATATTATATATTATATCATATAACACAATATTATACTATATTATAAAACGTAATATTATACTATGTTATATAACAATATTATACTGTATTATAGAACATTATTCTTAGTAATGTAGCTTGATCTGTGCACGCACAAAAAGTCAAAGAGTCTCGAGAAATGGTAAAATGAAAGGTGGTAATATTATACAGAGATTGGAGGGTTTAAACTCAGTTTGCTTGGCTCCTGCTGGTCATACAATGGGAGATTCTGTTTTCATTTTCTGTAATTCGTTTCACTACATTTGATTCACAGCTCTTTGAATATGTTTTGCTGTTAATAAATAAAACAGTATTTTACAGTGGTGGTAATTATTGTCATTATTATTTCGTTTCTGGCTATAGTATCTGAGCTCTCGTTGTAATCACTGTAATGCAAACATTTTGGAGAAAAACCAAAATAATAATCATTTGTTGATATAAAAATACATTTTATACTTTGGAAGGCTTGTTAAGTTGTTTATTTATTTATTTATTTATTTATTTATTATTATTATTATTATTATTATTATTTATTATTATTATTATTATTATTGTTTTATGTTTGAGATATGCCACTACATACTAAAATGATGCAGCTTGATTAATTTAAAACAATAAGGATATGCTTATAGCTACAAAGAACCAAGCAAAGGTCTTGCTTGTATACACACACACACACACACACACACACACATATATGCGTGAAGGTGGGAAGTAGGTGAAATTACATGGGAAGCAGATGAAAGCGTGTTTTAAGAGGTGGAAAACCCATTCAAATGTCAGATTAATTAAAAGCATTTCAGTTGAATATAAGCGCTAGATTTGTTTGAATATAACATTTTAAATAAACGATTGATACATAAAATATAATTGTAATTTTGATAGTTTCAAAAAGACCGCCTGGTGTGTGTGTTTGAATCAATGTATAACATTTTGCTAAAGAAAACGACTGATAATAAAATATAATTATGATTTTGATTGTTTCTAAAACAAAAAACCTGCCTATTATATATATATAAACTAATAACTACACTGATTTTGATACTCAGAAATTCCAAGCGTTAAAAATGTTTTTAATTCGTTGTAATATCATACATTATTCACATACTTCATTAAACAGAGAAGTTTCAGTTCTGGAATTATTTCGAAATATTTCGACAACCAGTAACATAAGCTTTTTTATTTGTTTGGGTGTCCTTGAATATTCGCTAATTTAATTTCATTTGTATATTAATAACCTTTACATCAGTTACGCTAAATATTCATTATACTTTACTTTGTTCATTTGTTTGTTCACTAGAGCTAGTGTTGCTATCATAAAACTGCTTTTTTCCCCAGCTTTGTTAACAAAATAACGATCTAACATTATTGCATCACCTTTGACAGTAATGTGAAGAATATAAAAAGTTGAGACATTTTTTAAAATTAAGGGTATGTTTGTTTTTGTTTTTGTTTTATCCTAAGTTTGTGTACATTCCTACTGTATTTGTTATTGAAAATAAACCTATTTTTGAAGCTTATACTAGCCTTGTTGTGCCATAAAAATAACGAGTTTTTATTAAAACTAAAACTCTGTTGTAAGTAAATATGGACCTGTTTGCCGTTATTTGATTGTAAGTGTCCTTACTCATGTAAGTTTGTATGTTTGTTTCTTTTTGTCAAATAAATTGATCAAGCATTTTACTGACTTTGTTTTATTAGAACTGTTTTTGGTGTTATTTAACTTGTATTTGGACTATTATTATTACTATTATTATTATTATTATTATTATTATTATTATTATTATTATTATTATTATTATTATTATTATCATCATCATCATCATCATCATTATTATTGTTGTTTTTTTTGTTTTTTTTGTTTTTACTGTCGTTTTTGTGGTTTTAGTTGTTGTTGTTTGCTGTAGTAATAGTAGTAGTAGTAGTACCAGCAGCAGTAGTAGTAGTAGTAGATAGATTTTTTGTTTTTTTCATTACTATTAAAATGTAATATAGCTTATATAACTACAATTATTGCCCGTACTATTATCACCTCTTCCTCCTTTTCTTCTACTACTTATACTAGTACTAATACTAATAATACTAATAACCAATATTAATACTAATTTTATGTGAAAATATATCCACCAGCAATAAAACCACCAAAAGAAGGAAGAAGAAGAAGAAGAAAGACACCCCCTTCAAAAGAAACAACAAAAAAACAACAACAAAAAAACACAATAACACACAACAACAACAACAAACAACACGTACACAATCCTACATTACAAGATATTACTGAGAAAAACAGACAATTTTAATATTCATTTATTGTCGAAATTCCGGTTTAAAATAAAAATAATATTATTAAAAATTATTATTAACGACGACAACAACAACAAAACAAGACTAAAAAGAAGAGAAATGCGAAGAAGAATTAAACTGAAGCTAAAAAAAAAAAAAGATATTGAATTAATAACGACAGAAATAAAAACTCGGAAGAACTAATTGTGTTTCTCGTCCTCTCTCGTTTCAGCATAATTATTGGTTTTAATGAAATTAAATATGTTTTATCGTTAACGCACCTGCGTCGCCTCTGTTTACCTGTATTTTGGTATCGACTGTCCGTTTTGTATCCAAACACACAATGTCTTTCCCACCTAAATTATTATTATTTATCTTTCGCATAATGTAATATAAATCGTTCTCTGTTTACACGTTTAGTGAATGCGACAGAAAAAAAAATATCGAGTTTTAAACACCTCCGTCGTTGAAGGAAATTATACACATTCATCTTCTAAATCGATTTTTGACGGTTTTCAGTAAAAGGCACCTTAAGTACGCTTTCAGCCAACTTCAGTAAAACAGTCGCTTAAGCGAAACGTACTTAAAATCATTGACTGTCCAAGCATTTGTTCACAGGACACACCCACCACACTGTTCTCCACGACAGCGTTAGCGTGCTGAATGTTTAGTTAGAGAAGAAAGCATGTCGTTGTCGTAGACGTAGATAATTTTGCTTTAAGCCGAAATCGGTATTTGTTCACAATACCTCACAGTTTATTTTGTTATTGTTGTTGTTGTTGTTATTATTATTATTATTATTATTATTATTATTATTTTTATTATTATTATTATTATTATTATTATTATTTATTTATTTATTTATTTATTTTTAATGTGATGCAACAGTTTAAGTACTCGTGGACAAATGCTTAAGTAAATTTGTTCTGCATGACTTATATGACAGATTAGCGGGAGAGTTGGCAGATTACATAACAGTATCACTAGTTCTACTAATATTACAACTGCATTGTACTACTATTTCTATTACTGCTGCTGATAATGATAATGATACTACTATCATTACTACTCATGATGATGAAATATCAGCATGTGGGGACAAAAATAACGAACTATAGAAATCCATTTAATTTAACATTAAGCTGGAGACAAATTTTAATCATTTAAAAAAAAAAAGTTATTGATTGAACCATATCTTGTCTGACCATCAGTGTGTTAGTCTTAGTAAGATTGTGAATTACAGAAAAAAATAAAAATAATAATGTTTAAAGATTTTAACACTGCCATTTAATTCTGAATAGGGGCCAGTACTGGGAAGCGATCCTAGAACGTAACCATGTAAAATGACTTAACACTATGCAGTTTCAAACCTCTAAATATTTATAAATTCTATTTTGCCACTGCTGAATGGGCGGTGTCTTTAAGTACTGGCAGAAATAAGCTCATTGGTCGCACGTAAAATCGAATTATCATAGCATTTCACGAGGCGTTTGACAGTCTCGTGTCATGTCTCTCTGCTTAGAGTTCCAGAAGTGAATCCGTTTTTCTCAGAAGGAAAGGTTGTCTTGGTTTGTCAAAGACATGGATTTCGCGAGAATAGAAACTATGCTTTCTGAAAGTACAGGCAAAACCCTTGATGACACATTGGTAGAAGCTAAAGGTATGTATGTGTTTGATTTTTTTTCTATTTTTTTTCTATGAGCTTGTATTTTAAATACAATTATATAATAATAATACAACCACCACCACCACCAAAAATAACAATACGAATAACAACAACAGCAGTAGCAGCAGCACCAGAGCAACAACAACAACAACAATAATATTATAATATACGTATGTTTGGATATCTTTTATCCTACTAGCCGATTTAGAAAGAACTGCAAACAGTTTGTTTTGAAATCTTTTTTTACAGTGAAAGATGCGCTGTTTTTTATAATTAAATACATTTGATTAAATTCTGATCCACTTAAAACAGAACTCACCCATTATGAACAAAAACAGAAATTAGCATCTAGTAAGTAAACGCGATGGCAAACACAAATGTTCCTGTACTACAGTTTGATGACGTAATAATGCATGACGTAGTTACGGTTTGGTAACGTTCACGTAGTCTCGGAAGTAAGCGATCTGTTAAAATGAGGAATATAATTAAAAGCAAACCAAACAAACAAACAAACAAAAAAACAATCAGAAGAAAGAACACTGTTTACCGAATAATAATAATAAGAAGAAGAACAACAACAACAACAACAACAAGAAAAACAGAATTACAATAATAGTAATACTACTACTACTACTACTACTACTACTACTACTACTACTACTACTAATAATAATAATAAATAATAATAATTATTATTATTATTATTATAACAACAACAACAACACGATAAGTAAGTAAATAAGTAAAATTATTTATGGGTAAATGTTACTTGTTTTCGTCCAAAATTCATAATAAAAACACTTATTTTTTTATTCGTAGAATTACACTTTTTTATCCGTAGAATGTTTTAAATAAATGAATGAATATATAAATAAAAATAAAAATAAAATAATTATAAAATAATTAAAATAACTAATTAATACAACAGACCAAACAAAATAAATTAATTAATTGATGTAGGAATATACTATAATATAATGTAATGTAACGTAATGTAATATAATATAATATAATATAATATAATACAATACAATGCAAAGAAAAAACAATAAAATAAAATAAAATAAAATAAAATAAAACAAAACAATATAAATAATTAAATAAATAAACAAGAACAAACAAACCAGAAATAAATCTCTAAAGAATTTTGACAGGCTGTATCAAAACAAATTTTTTGTGAATTTATAGCATCAGAAATAAAAGTCATTAATATCAGATATTAGAAAACGACACCGATACCCTCAGAAGAAATCCAACACCATCAACGACGTCAACAAAAAAAAATCTCTCTCTGGCAATCATCAGAAATTAAAACGGGACCGAGTGGTGGTGGGGGTGTACACGATACATCCCCCACTACCTTATTCTCCCGCGAGGTAGCTTTCATTTGCTTTATAATGAAAATAATATCGTCTTGAAGGTTACAGCAGTACAGTGTTTTGCTCACCTTTTTGCCTGGAATAGTGGATACGACCTTTAAGTGGAAATGCAGGGACATTGAGAAATGACAGTAGTTTCAGTAACAGATTAGATTAAAGAAACAGATATGAAATACTTTGTATTTTTATCAGAATTTTATCAGATGTCTTTTCTTTTCTTGTTCTTTTTCTTTTTCTTTGTTTTATATTTGTTTATTTGTTCTCTGTTTTCTTTTTTTTCTTTGTTTCATATTTGTTTATTTGTTTTCTCTTTTTTTTTTTTTTTTTCTTTCTTCAGCCTACAATTGAATACTTTTCTTTTTTTCTTCTTCTTTCTTTTATTTTTTTTTTTTTTTTTTTTATATATTTTCAGATTTTAAAAATATTTTCTTATTTTATTTATTTATTTATTTATTTTTTTTTTATTATTATTTTTTTTTTATTTTATGCTTTTTTTAATTATTATTTTGATTGCATTTTATTATTACTATTTTAATTTTTGAATTTAAATCTGTAAAGAAATGTATTAACTCAGAAAGATTATTAAACGGTATCTAGCTGTAAATTTCAATATATGAAAATCTGCACTTGGATAATGAATATTTATTAAATTATAATCATTTATTAGTTCATAAATCGTACGTAAACTAGAAAAGAAAAGAACACATTATGACATTAATAGACAAGAAAAAACAAAACGATATCGATTTCCGTATTGTAGTGATCTTAATTATTTGTTAATTAATACATATTAAAAGGATTTGCTAAGAAATCAAAAGAAAATGTTATGCCAGTGAAAAAGCCATACCGATTTTATTTCGTACTTATCTAGCGGAATTGAGTTTGTATGTTTCTGCAGTGTGAGTGTATGAACGCTTAACGAAGTCTCTAAATATTCTACTTACTAATACAGAGACAATAATACACTTCTTTTAAAATTCAGAGTAAAACGCATTACCACTTCTCCACAGACATCTTTCGTCAATTTTATTTATTTATTTGTTTATTTATTTATTTATTTATTTATTTATTTATTTATTATTATTATTATTATTATTATTATTATTATTATTATTATTATTATTATTATTATTATATGCAGAGACAAGAATGTACACTTCAAGGTTTCTGATAAAAAATGTACGATTCGTACGTGCAATTTCCCACATAAAATAGATTTAGAATAGTCGGATATTTCTCTTTTAATCTCTGAAATTCTTCTACTTACATTAATATTTCATCTACGTATCATATCCATATTGCTACAGATTGCTATTAAGTGATGGAAGCTGTACTAAAAAGCTTTCATTACTTACAACTTCCTAACTGATAACCACTTGTACTTGAATATGAATACATAATGAATACAGAGGAGAAAACTTGCATATTTCTGTATAGACTGACGTATGTGCAGTTAGTTTTATATAAATGTATGCACTTATGTACTGGTGTATGTACGTACGTATTTACTTATGCATGTACACAACACACGTATATTGTATATATTACTGAAATAAAGCCTTTCATATTTTTTCAATCTGTTGAGATTCGTAATGAATTATTTCACTCAATCAATAAGGAATGAAATTAAGGCAGTTGACTTAAGCGATCGATGCAGGGCAAGGATATTGTTTCTCCGATGTTTAATGTGCTTTAAATGGTAAACGTTATTAAGAATCTCTTAGGGAATTTGCGTGTGGAACAATAGCGATTAAACGGACGCGACGTTCCAGCAATGTCCGTTTCAAAAAGCTTTTTCAGTGGCCAGCCTGCGGCAAGATATTAAAAACTTTGATCAGTTCTGTGCCCGGGCTGCCCCTGGGTCGACACATCATGTGCCAATGACAAGATATCTTTGTTGAGAAACAGAAGCGAACGTTCACTCGGATCACCGATGATGTATCGCCATGATGAATTAATAACAGACTGAGTTTCTTCCTTTTGTTCCGCGTTGTAATAGATCCAGTCCCCAGGCAACGCAGGTTGTTTGATCATTAAGATTTTATCGTTTGGCTTGCTTTGACATTTTTCCACAGCAGTCGTCCGAATTGTTCCACAAAAAGCCAAGGATGAAAAAAAAAAAAAAAAAAAAAAAAGCACGGGTTAAGAAATGTACAGGAAATTAAGATTAACAAGGGAAAAAGAAACAATTGTCAATTAAAATAATTTTAATTGTTTTAATAATACTCTTTGTGTCGCTGTTCCTGCATCTTTTTATTCTTTTTCTAAATGTTTAACTAGCTATAAATGAAAGTAAATATTTTATGTTCACGATATACTACTAATAATACATTTTTAAACGCAGGAAATGGTGCATTATCAAATTTAATTAGTTATCCAAAAGCATAATGAACTTTCTATTGAATGGTTATTCCCTCAATGGCCATGTTTGAAGACAAGGCATACTTACTCACAATCATATTCGTATATTATTTTTTGCACAAACAGATGTTTCTTCTTATAATTTGTATTCCTTATAATTTATTTCGATTGGAAAGTAGGTTTTCATTTCGTTATGTACGTGCATAAGTAAATACGTACGTACATACAACAGTACATAAGTCCATGCATTTACATAAAAGTAACTGCACAAACGTCCGTCCATACAGAAATATGCGAGTTTTCTCGGGCGCGCGTGCGTATGTGAGTGCGAGTATCTGTATTCATTATGTATTCATGTTCGAGTGGTTACCAGTTAGGAAGTTGTAAGTAATGAAAGCTTTCTGGTACAGATTCCATCACTTAATAACAATCTGTAGCAATATGGAAATGATATTTAGATGAAATATTAATGTAAGTAGATGAATTTCAGAGATTAAAAGAGAAATATCTGACTATTCTAAATCTATTTTATGGTGGAAATTGCGCGTACTAATCGTACAATTTTGTTGTTTATCCAAGGCGTGAAGTGTTCATTGTTGTCTCTGCATATAAACTAAATAATAATAAAATAATAATAAATAAATAAATAAATAAATAAATAAAACAGAGAAACGTTGGTAATGTGTTTTACGGTGTCGTAGTTGTTATTTTAAAAGACGTGTGTTACTGTCTCTGTAATAACTGTCAATACAATATTTAGAGATGTCGTTTTCATTTCTTTAAAGGCTTTGGAATTAATATAAAAGATATTATTTTCATTCAAATCCAAATCTGTATTAACATTGTAGAAAATGTGTGTGTCTGTGTGCGTATATGTATGTGTGTGTGTGTGCGTATGTGTGAATTCATTTGTATTGTGCTATATTATATATATATATATATATATATATATATATATATATATATATATATATATATATATATATATATATATATCTTTATTACGGCAGATGTATCTCACATAAGACAGACATATTGGTTTTACATCTCTTTGTAGTTACATCAGCAGAGTCAGGCACGTTCCCTTCAAACCCATCTACGGACATATCCTCCAGCTTTATCGATACAAGAACTGATCAGTTATTGAACTCAGACAGAACAGAAAACCCGTCCGACAACAGCAACATGATGATCGACGGCTCGGAAGCAGGCAACTACAACAAAGTGGTAAAAGAAACCTCGGAGGAGCGAGTGGGCTGTGTGAGTTTGTTCGGTACGCCTATTGTCAGTCTGTTCGTGGACGGAACAGAAAGACTCTGTCTTGCTCAGATCTCCAACACGATCCTGCGTGACTACAGTTATAACGAAATTCACAACCGGCGCGTTGCCTTAGGCATTACGTGTGTGCAGTGCACGCCTTCCCAGCTGGAGGTGCTGAGACGTAACGGAGCGATGCCCATGTCGTCGAGAAGATGCGGGCTGATAACGAGAAGGGAGTCAGAAAGACTCGTCAAGTCGTTCATAAAAGAGGTCCCTCCGCCCAGACTGCCAGAAGACTTCGCCTTCAAGGTCGTTCACGAGTGCGGCTGGGGCTGCAAGGGTCTGTTCTTTCCTTCGAGGTACAACAGTTCCCGAGCAAAGTGCATTAAGTGTGTGTTCTGCGACGTGTTCTTCTCGCCGAACAAGTTCATCTTTCACTACCACAAGCTGCCAGGCTCTTCCTATCAGCATCCAGACGCAGCGAACTTCAACTCTTGGCGACGTCATCTTAACCTGGAGGACAACAGCTCGGAGAGTCTGATGCACACCTGGGAGGACGTCAAAGCTATGTTCAACGGCGGCTGCAGAAAACGTTTCGCATCATCGTCGTCGTCTTCTTCCTCGTCAGGTGGAATGCTACATCCACAGACCATGATGGATTCCGAAAAGTCGAATTCCTGTCTCACTTATTCAAATAACATACAACCTACGTCACCTGCCTACCTGCCTTTTTCGCCATCCTCTGGCAGAGCTCATCCTGCTTTTCCCAACAGACTTTATGGAAACATCACTCCGTACGGAGATCTCCTCAGATCCCTGAGTCTACCTTACAACATGTGGACATTCAACAGCGGCTGTTCGTTGCCCTGCAATCCCGCGCCTTCTATCCCGTTCAATTCATTTCACGGACAGAATCGTCTACCTTTAAATACACCACTGCCAGTACCGAGGATAGAGTGGTCTGAGTCTCGGAACTTACCATCACTTGGTCAGAAAGTCGTAGACGATAGTGTGGTGACAAATTACAGAGAGTTTTCTTCAGACAAGACTACTCAGTCTCAAAATTCACCGTCTCCAGGTACAGACGCTGTTGCAAATAAGCAGGCAGACAATAAAACCAAACAAGGAAAAAGAAGATTTGCATGTTTCTGAATCATCCTCAAAACGACCAGAAAAGAAGGAGAAAGTGAGTTGAAAATATAATCATATTTTTTTCTTCTATATTTGAATTTTGAAACCGTCTTTTGCCACTAATATAATCATAAATAAAATATCAAAATAATAAATCAAAGAATGAAGAATAATTGGTGTATTTTTTATCATATACGTATTGTATCCATTATAATACTTAAACTTTAT
>CM022669.1:4211776-4219276 GCA_012295275.1 Chrysomallon squamiferum
ATATGCACGTAGATATATAAATGTACCTGTATCCACGTATGTATTTTTTGTCAGTATAATTATATGTGTTAAATGAATATAATCATTTCACCATTTCCACGTAACGAAATAAACGCTGTTGAACAAACCATGTTATTGCTCAGTTCTCTTGTTCTACACAAACACAAACATAGAAACAGTCACGAAGTTCTCTTTCAGTTAATAATTGATGGATGGAAAGATCAATTCTTCTTTCTTCTACAAGGCTGATTTATCAAAGGCCATCTTCTTAGCTTTCCTGACTTAGTGAAAAAGTTTAGATGGTAATCATTAAGATTAGTTCATCGAATACCTCAGCCCACTGTTTCCTATGTCTTATGCCACATGTAACAACTTTTAACATTAGAAATCTATTCAAGTGTGTGTGTGTGTGTGTGTGTATATATATATATATATATATATATATATATATATATAGAGAGAGAGAGAGAGAGAGAGAGAGAGAGAGAGAGAGAGAGAGAGAGAGAGACAGAGAGAGAATAAAAATTAATTATAACAATTATTATTACTATCATTAATAGTAATAACAGTAGCAGCAGCAGTAGTAGTAGTGCTACTAGTAGTAGTAGTAGTAGTAGTGGTAGTAGTAGTGGTACTAGTAGTAGTAGTAGCAATACCAAACGTAGTATAACACAAATATATATGGAAATTCTTATAAATCAAAAGCTAAATAAACAAATATTTCTTCATTTAATTTGTTTGCTGCTAATATCAGAGTTATTTGATTAGTATTGGCCAAATCAGTTACTACTTAATTGTATATACTTTTATCTTAAAATGGTGAATTAGAGTTTCCTTATTTCTATTCTTAATTTCTAAAACTATTAGTTATTTCAATCATTAGTGTCAATGCGAGAAATATGTTCTGGATTTTTTTTTTTTTTTATCAATATTTCCATGAATATAAGAATTACTTTCTATCTGGATTTTTCCTCAAGTTGATTTTTTACATTCAGTATTTCGAAAAATATGCGAATAACGTTCTATCTGGATTATTTTTCGAATAAACTGTTTTCTGTCAATAGTTCCAAGAACCCACGTGGGTGTTAATTGTTTTTTGATTTCACCAGGTTTAGTCAGTTCCGAGCACCGATGTTAAAGTAACGAATGCCAGAAGACGGAACTGTTTCTCAGTTGTTGTTTTTTCTAACTGCTATTAATGTGATAAATTCATCAAGTCAAGTTTTTTTTCTGTCAGATTTTGTTGGAGGAAGTCTGTTTTTTTCAGTGGTTAGAACAGAGACGTGATACATCACGAGTAGAAAGGATTCGTTATCAATGTTCCTGCAGGACAATTTTCTATTTCCAGTCAGGCCGTGGGTTTTTTTCTGTCTATGAGAAGGTGCATATAAAAAATCTCTTTCTGCTAATCGGAAAAGGCAAAACAGCGGGGTTTTATCTCCTTATTTGTATATGATACTTAACCATGACGTCATAAAGCATGGGTTAAAATGTACAAAGTGCTATGTTAAATTAAATATTCTTCCTTTGAAATTCTGTAACTAACCTGATATTAATGTTAAAAGTTTAATTAAAACTAATTTCATTTAGAACAAGAAATCGATTTAGGAGAAAATAACTGTCTTATAATGTAAATTATTATCATGATTTACTCAACGATCACAAAATTATATTAATTTTTTTAATTTGTTTTGTTTTTATTTTTTTTATATTATTATTATTATTTATTTATATTTGATTAGGTTTGATTTTACTTCTATTTTACAGGCCATGATTTCAAAATAATAATAATAATAATAATAATAATAATAATAATAATAATAATAATAATAACAAATCCACTCAGTCTGACATGGCTTTTAACACGATATGACGAATATGTATTAAAAAAAAAAAAAAAAATTTTATAATTTATTTATTTATTTATTTATTTATTTATTTATTTATTAAAGTTATTTATTATATTATTTATCTTGTGACATAAAATCCAAAATTATTCTTCCTTCACCATTTATACGATAGAACATTTTCATTCGTTCATGACTCCATAATAAGAAATAACAAAATTGCTACACTATTCTTACACCACTTGTACTAGACACTTTACTAATAACATCTCGTCAAGAGTCTACATTGTGAGATCAAAAACTGATTATTTTACCAAAACAACCTTAATAACATCCACTTTTTACTGTTAAATTAAACAGCTCAAGCCATAATACAAAATCTACGGTATTTTCGGTCGAAGTTTCATTTCCACTTTCTTCAACGAATAAAACTCTGTGTCTTTCCACGTGAACCACACAATGCCGTCGGCGTAGTTGGACCTCGCCTGCGAGTACCAAGCGGTGTGGTAGATACCGTTCAGAGCGCTGGAGTAGCAGCTGTTGAACCACCACCCTCCTTTGTTCTCTGCGGCGCAGTGTCGCGTGTGGAGGTCGTTGTCCACGTCTTCCGTGCTGAAGGCCATGTTGTCGTGGTAACTGAGAGAGTCGCCTGCGTCGCCGCTGTAGCCGCTGACGTGCAGGCGGTAGTGGTTTATGCCGTCCTCCACAGAAAAGGTGTCGTATTCGGCGTACGCCTTGTTGCCCTCCCAGTCCCAGATGTCGACGCGGAGGATGTACTGCTTCTGTGTCGTCATCAGGTGGATCAGGTCGTTTCCGAACCAGAACTCGGCGTACGGGTTGCCGAAGCCGTACCGGTATTCCAGCCAGCGGCGGTTGAAGTTGAGCAAGCCGTCGATTCGACGCTGAATCACCGTGTAGCCGGTTTTATTGACCATCTCACAGTACACGGAAATCATCAGAGGCGATCCGCTGGGTTTGATGTTGTAAACTCCGCTAACCCGCGAGCCTGTCTGGTAAAGTTCGTGACAGTCTGACATAAATAAATAAATAAATAAAAATAAATAATTTTTGATATATATAATGGTTTTAATTATATAATGATAAAAAATGTTTTGAGAGAGAATGTTTCCTGCCAATATTTTACTGACCTCGTTCATTGATTTCAGTTTATACATATATGTGAGTATGTGTGTATGTGTGTGCGTGTGTGTGTGTATGTGTTCGTGTGTGTGTGTATGTATATGTGTATGAGTGTTTGTTTGTATGTTTGTGTGTGTGTTTGTGTGTGTGTCTGTGCGCATGTGTGTGAGTGTGTGTATGTGTATGCTTATGTGTTTATGTGTGTGTATGCATGTGTATGTGTATGTGTGTATGTGTGGGTGTGAGTGTGTATGTGTATGTTTATGTGTATATGTGTGTGTGTGTATGTTTGTGTTTATGTGTGTATGTGTGTGTGTGTCTGCGCATGTGTGCGTGTTTGTTCGGACTGAGAGAACAGCATATACATTTTATTTTGATAGTTTAATATTAACAAAACAAAATGGTTAATGCTTTACCTTGATGAATAAAGTTTGTGGACGACGGAGAATTGGTTTCCGGAATTGCTCGTACTACTTCGGCGTCTCTTCCAGTTCGTTCTTCTCCAATAAGGGATTTCATCTGTTGCTTGAGACGAAGATTTTCATCCTGCAGTTCCTGAATATCGGTCTCTAAACGAATGTTGTTGCTTTGTAACGTTGATATTTCATTCCGTAATTCCGTTGTTTCGTATTTCAAGTCTTCTTGGTTCTCTTGAACTCTGGCCAGTTCTGTAGACAGACTGGACACACGACCTGGCGGGTTTGAAGTTAAAGTTTTGTGAATTGGATCGCCAGTCTGTAACATACTCACAATAGATCGGACCGTTTGTTTCAGTTTAGCTGTGCTGTTCGATATCTCGTTTTGTCCGTGTTTAAGTCGAGTATTGTCGCGACGTATGTTATCCAGTTCACGTTTAACAAGAAGCCATTCAGCTTTGAGATCTCCAACGCTGTTTTTCAGTATGGCAATCAAATTTCGTTGTTTGTTACCCCCGTTTAAACGTCCGTTTGAAAAATGTGTCCCCGGCTTTCCGGGGTGCATGGCGCTTTTGAAATAGTCCGATTCCAGTTCTTCGACTGAGTTTCTTACGAAATCCAGCTCTCGCCTGACGGAAGACATTTCAGAATTCAAATCCTGATAGCGTATTTTACCCTGAACATTTTCCACCTTCATCTGCAGGATTTCTTTCTCTAGATTACTTGACCAGTTCTGAAACTGCTGAAAGTCTTTGAGAAATTCGTATCTGATTTTAGAGAGGTCGTAGTTCGTGTGACCTGTCAGGTTGTCAACCTTGGAGCGCAGATTACGCACTTGTGTTAAAATATCCTGATCCGGATGCCAGACTTGAAACGTGTATTTACATCCAGTTTCGTGAAACACGGCTGCATTCACTGGCCAGTGTGCAGCGCACAGAATCAACAGGGTCAGCAACATTATGAAAGAAAAGCCAAGCTCCGAAAAAAAGAAACCAGCCAAACAGCTGAAAAGCCTTGAAAAACCGGCAGAAGTGTTTTACTAAAACAAATTGAACTTTTCTGTCTTAATGTGCCGTTTACAACAGCTTTGAGAAATCTTCCGATGAATTAACCTGTTCCTGAGGACGTAAATTAAATTGTTGATGTGTAATCGAACATGAGCGCGAATCTAATAAAGAAGAATACGAAAGGTGATCATTCCCCCGGGATGTTTGCACACCGCAGAAAGCAGTAGTCTCTCGACAAAAGCCGAGTGCTAATCGGAAATATGGTTAATTTCTACAAACGAAATGTCTCTCGAGCGTAGATTGTAAAGAGTGATTTTATCAATAATAGAAGTGATTCAAAGAATATCAATAGTAAAGTATCGACAGCACGCGATTGTCTGCATTCGTGCCATCAATGACGGGTCAAAACACGAAATAACCAACCGATTTTTGAAGCTCGCTTGAAACGGGCTGCGTTCTAAAAAACGCCGTTCGATGTCTGGCTTTAACTGTGCTATTTATTTCTCCTTTTTTTGTTCTTTTTCTTTCTTTAGGTTTTTATTTAACTTTTTATTTTATTTTATTTTTAATTTTATTTTGTATTATTATTATTATTAAATGTGTTTTTTTATTTATTTTTTTTTTTTTTTTTTTTTATAGATTGTTTTGTTTCGTTTTTCTTTTTTAACTTTTTTTTTTTTTTGATTTTTTTTTTGAGAATCATCTCAATCAAATTAAAATAAACAGGAACTCCACAGCCAAAATAAATTGATATTATACAATATAATACGTATTATTAGTTCAAATGGTATTATAGAATAACTGTCGATGCAGTAACGATTTCCTTTCCTTCTCATAAACAAATATTGTATTTCGTTTTAAATATAAAATCTCGGAGTATTAAGTTTTAATATTATTTAATTATACGTACGTATGTTATTTAGTTAACATTAAAAAATCAAGATAATTTTGTTTTCAAGTTTCGTTTCTATGAAAATTAACTTACATTTAAGTGAGTCTAACAATAGTTTAATCCAAATTTCAGCAAGTATTTATTTAATACTATCTAAAAGTTGATTAAATATTGTGCACATTTGATTTAAAGTTTGAGAACGACTCATTAATAATAAAAAGTAACTTTATAATTTCAAACACTTATGTTGAAAAATGTCACTTTTAAAGTAAAATAATGAACTTAAACTACTTACATTTGTTTTATTTGTCAAAAGCTGTTTGTATATATATATATATGTGTGTGTGTATATGCCTGTATATTAATTATTTCTTGCATAAAAACTCATTTTAAAAACAATCAAAATATTTAATTTAAAACAATAATGCAGACACAAAAACAAATACAAATATATGCACGGTTGAAAAATAAATACAACTGTAATGTTATTAATGTCATAAAAAATTATATTTATTTGTTGAGGATTTATTTATCAAGATGGTCGCTTGAAAAACGAGCTACTAGTCACTGTCATGTGAAGGATGACAACATTTGGTAAACCATTGATCTTATCTTTCTAGATCATCAGAGACATCACCAAGTTATTGACATGATAATGATTCAGACTGTCAGGAAGAGCGTTATCATGTTCAGTTAAAATTTCATGTGTTAGATTAATAATCACGTGTACTTTTACACCTGAGTGAAAGTGTATTGACCACCCTTTCTCAAAACAAACAAACAAAAAAATTAGATTTTATAAGGAAATCCATCTTTGTTACGGTACAAGACCAATAATCCAGGGTCCTGAAATCTGGAAAGACCAGACACTATTTTCATAGTTAGCGCGCGCAGGTGTTGTCATTACCAGGTTGCAACTACTCTTTCAAGCCGCGTGGCGTTCATTCACTCGCCACAGCTGTGTATCGACAATTTTCTTCATGTTTTTAATTTGAAAATGTTTATGCCTAATTTTTTACGTATTTAGATGCCTTGGTACCAGAAAACCGGAAAATCCAGAAATCCGGAATGCCTCAGGCCCCAAGGAGTCCGGATAATTGGTCCGGTATCTGTAGTAACTGTTTTTAATAGAAATTATCTAAACTGAAGTATAATAAAGATATTTGATATACACAAATAGCTCCATCTTACATCTATTTCTGCAGCTTCGCAAATAGCACATAGTTATTGATAGTCTGGGGTTAAAAACAGCGTTATACGAAGAACGACAAAAGATAATAATCTGAAGAAACAGCGAGTTATCGTTCTTTTACTGGGTAGACTATTATTATTATTATTATTATTATTTTATTTTTTTTTAAATTTTGTTCATAAAAGAAATGATTTTGGGGGAAAACAAATTTCGTGGATTATTTGTTTCTATTCATTTTAATTAAATATTGCTTTGCTATAACATTATGTCTTCAACGGGAAATAACTGCTAGAAAAAACATTAACAAACAAATCAACACGTTATTAATGTCTTGTTATTTTATTGTACAATATATACAGTACAATATTAATTTTCTTTTTCACCTACGAATCACTGTCTTACATACATAAGTTAGTCAAAAAATCATTTCTAACATACATGAAACATTGCCTTATATTCGCTTTATTGAAATGTTAGAACAAGATATTTAAACGAAATTATGCAAATACATATCACATTTTTATATTTGTATATTATTACGCATATAACAAAATCAACGTCTGTATTTTCTGTTGTAAAAATAAAAATATTTAACAAGGAATTAGTTAACAGGATATTTACAAAATACATATCGAATACGAGCAGAGCGTGTGTAGCAAATATGTTTTCACGTATATATTAAACCCCTTCTCTCTCTCTCTCTCTCTCTCTCTCTCTCTCTCTCTCTCTCTCTCTCTCTCTCTCTCTCTCTCTCTCTCTCTCTCTCTCTCTCTCTCTCTCTCTCTCTCTCTCTCTGTGACTACCTCTCACCCTCCTTTTCTCATTCCTTCTCCTCCTCTTCCCGTTCTCTCTCATTCTATCTCCATCCCGCATGCATTCATTCATCTTTGCTCGTATCTCTGTCTGTGATATGTGTGTCTGTGCGCGTAGGCATGTATATCAGTAATACAACTACATGTTCATTCTTATGCGAGCAAGTACTAAAATTTAACAAACAACATTTGAG
>CM022669.1:4221776-4249276 GCA_012295275.1 Chrysomallon squamiferum
CTGTTTGCCGTAAGTGAAAATTTCCCACATCACAACGCCAAAGCTCCAAACATCGGACTCGACAGTAAACGTTCTGTACAAAATACTTTCAGGAGGCATCCACCTAATGGGTATCATGGCGGACCCACCGACCTAAAATCAGACAATATTTTATCTTATCATAAATAATTTTACAATCATCTGTTTTTAATAATTTGGTCCCACGAAATGTTGAACCAGCACTGAAGAAAAAAATCCGACTGTTATCAAAGTATATAAAAATTACAAATTACTTTTGTTACCTTATAGTAATCGGTGCTGTATATGTCACGTGACATTCCGAAGTCTCCGATTTTCACAACCATGTTAGACCCGACCAGACAGTTTCTGGTGGCCAGATCTCTGTGCACGAAATGCTGTGTGGCCAAGTAGTCCATCCCCATAGCGATCTGGTTACAGATGTGTAACAACTGAGACAAGGAGAGCGGCTCGCCTCTTCTAGGTGTGTTACCTATTATACCAGCGTCAGGACCATGACACCTGGAAACAAATTAATCTGCATTTGATACACAATTAATAATATCTCTAACATCAGCTGTTCTTGTTATTTTGTTTCTTTATGTCCATGGTCAGTCTAGCATATAATGAAATCAGCAAGTCGCTGAATACGGTGGTAATGACATGCAATGAAATCGAAATATGATAAAATGTTTCTACACTGAAATGAGAACTGGATATAGCGATAAAAATTCGGTAATCGCATAAAATGAATGGATGTTGATTATGTGCCTAGAAACTCGTTTATATTAAAAGAAATAATAAAGATTCAAAAATGAAAAGCACTCAAAAAAAAAAAAAACCCATGTAATACTCAGCCATAATTGAAGATCACTAAAGATTACACAATCTGCAGTAATAAAGTTAAACATCAGATTAATAGTAAAACAGAAAATAATGCAGGCACGTTATTACTAGGCAATACACCGAACCAACTTGTCATCAATGACTAAAAGGTTCTTTGTAAATACCTAGACCGTGTTACCAATGTTAATATTTTCGGAATTAAATAAAGATTAAGGTTTGATATCTCTTCGATTTAGATGTTCTAACAGAATTATTTAATCTTATCTAACATGATGGTAGGATTTTTTGTTTACTGTGATAGCTCCTTTAGGATAAAATTAGATTCTATAACGAGGAAGATCCATTTAGGAGAAAATCTGCTGCACGATAAATTGGAAAGTCATTCAGTATAAATTCTGCGTATTAGATGATGGAAGACTATGCGGGACATTAACGAAATGAATCACGACTAAAGTTATGCATATTTACAACCAGGGTTTGAACAACAACAACACATTAAGTTAGCTGTGAAACTGTACCGCTTTCTTGAATATTGGTTTTGTATTTCTCTGTGAATATATATAATTAACATTTGAAATGATTTTTACGAAATGTCATATGCTGCATATTACGCAACTACAGATAAAAAAAAAAAATCTTCAGTAATGCAAAAATACTATTCTGACTAAGAAATATTAAACAAATCAACAACAAGTATTAACATTGACTGTACACATACTATAATATTCAGTACTACGATAACTGAAACATATCACAAATACAACTGGCATGTTACCTAAGATAACTGTTAAGATCGCCATTCTCCATGTATTCAAATATCATCATATGCTCGCCTTGGATGGTGCATACACCGTAGAACGTGATTATATGTGGATTCTGCAAACTTGACAGAAGCTCTGCCTCTCTTTCGAAGTCTATTTTTGTAGTGTCGTTTGACGAGTATTTTAACGTCTTTATTGCCACCTTTGTTGCTTTCCCCGGAGCCTCCAAATCCAAGCACGTGCCGAGATGGACTCGTCCAAAGGCTCCTTCGCCTAAAACTCGGACGAGAGTAATGCTTTCTGGTTTGATATTCACGATAGCTGGAAATGTGAGGAATTAAAAAAAAAAAAAACGTAGTTAGTTATACAGTTTTTTTGGATGTACTTCGTTATTATAGTCTTTCTTATTTCTTATCCGGTCTTTCTGTGCGATTTCTGTAACATCATACTTGTGATAAAGAATGTTTTTATGTATATATATATATATATATGTATATGTATGTTTGTATGTATGTATGTATGCATGCATGCATTAGTAATTTCTACAGCTGTTATCTCAGTATTATTGATTTATATGGGCTAAGCGTTTGTGTCATAATAAATAAATAAATAAATAAATAAATAAATAAATAAATAAATAAATAAATAAATAAACATTAGAAAATTTACAAACTATATTCAACTGTATCCTAAACGACTTTATGTTATTTAATTTATTTGATTAGATTTTATTTCATTTCATTTCAGTTCAGTTCAGTTCAGTTCAGTTATTTTATTTTATGTTCCATCGCTAGGTATACAAACACTAACAGGTGTTTCCTGGAACACCAAAACAATACTGATCTCCTTCTTCTCTACCGTTGTACATAAACCTGATATATATATATTTTTTTTTAAAACTGGTACATATACAAACCTGATGATGTTTCGCTTGTGACCGAGGTGTGACACAGGTAGTGAGGATTGTCCACTAACTGTACACTCTCTGTCAGAGGAATCATTTCCTTGCGTTTCAGGTGATGTCGCTTTTTCCCACCCTTGCCACCCTCCAGTCGATTGTTGCGAAATCGCCGGACAAGGAAAATAGTCAAAACAATAATTATAACCACTAACACCGTGGCAACAGAAATTCCAATGACCATCTGGAATGAGACGTAAAATAAATAGAAATTACTGACAATGGCTAAAAGATTTAACTGCATTAAAGATTAAAGAAAAATAGAAAAAAAACGTTATAATAATTTGAGAT
The DNA here is from genome assembly GCA_012295275.1 of Chrysomallon squamiferum. NCBI lineage: Eukaryota > Metazoa > Mollusca > Gastropoda > Neomphalida > Peltospiridae > Chrysomallon > Chrysomallon squamiferum. Next base: position 4,224,630 of record CM022669.1, read on the forward strand.
ATTTTCGTTTAGATAAAATATAAAATTAGATTAATATTGTTATTTGTTCTTCTTCTTCCTTTTTGCGTTATCAGTGTCACTGTTGTTGTTCTTGTCAAATATTTCATTAACTAATACATAAAGAAAAGACTTAGAGAGAGAGAGAGAGAGAGAGAGAGAGAGAGAGAGAGAGAGAGAGAGAGAGAGAGAGAGAGAGAGAGAGAGAGAGAGAGAGAGAGAGAGAGAGAGAGTTAAATAGTGAGAGAAGAGAAAAAGAGAAAAAGAACCAGAGACGAGGAAAACAAATGAGAAAGGAAAGCCGTGTTGCCGCTGGGGGATGCTGAATTTAATTGCGTCAGTGAAAGTTTAAATTGCAAATACTACAGAGTCCTAGGGATACACGGAGCGAAAGATTTCACACATAACATTTAAAAGAAATCGGAGAAGACCGCCGTGAGTATGTGTAAATTAGCGTAAAACGAGCTGAATCACTGCAAAAATATGTCGTGACCTTCAGCGTTAATCACAGAAGCAGAATTTACAATTTCTAAAAAAAAAAATGGAATTTAACATTCAGTTGTAAAGATCGATCTGAAAAAGAATATAATAAAATACCATATCAAGCTGATTATAGAGTGAATAAAGCTTATTACAATAATTTCTACATTATTTCTTTTAACGATTTACTTTCTTTTTCTTTAAGATTTTTTCTTAAAGACAAGTGATCGCAGACGCTGTTACAGGAAAGGTTAACGTACGACATACATTCTTGGAGTCTTCTACCGATAAAACAGATTTCTTCTTGACCGACCGTTGCCCCGGGATTAACCAGGGTCTATGAAAAACGTCACCGCCAGTAAGAAAATAAATAATCAGCTGACAAACATATTCGAGATAAACACGTCTCGTGTAGTGATCGGAGAAGTTTTAAACATCTTCGTCAACAGATTATAGATCCGCGGTTCAAAAGAGTTCACATTCTGCGGAGTTATCGCGACTAATTCGTTCAACTATTATCTGTTTCTGGTCATGATTCAGAATTTTCTACCGTAAATATTTAACACAGGTTAGGCAGATACTAATGTGTATTTAGTACCGTTTAAACTGGGCTTAATTCATTATTATTTTTTTTTTTTTTATTAATTTCTGATTTCATTTCTGCAACAATTCTGTTTGGGTTTTATTTTCTGTAATAATTTTAAACAGTTTTTTTATTTATTATTATTATTATTATTTCAGACTAGCTATGGTTTGGCGAAATCTGTGCTGTAGTTAGTAATCTGGACGAGCATTTCTCCTCTGGACAGAGGTTTGTCATTTTTACTGTGTCTTTATGTCGAAGTTGTAATGGAATATATCCAACCATGTAATTTTGTCATTGCTGGCCCACTGTTTGTGCGACAGCGTAATTACCACAGTGCTTTCAACGCAAATGATCCAGTTTGGTTTCTGCAATCCGCTGTTTGCCCAATAATAACGTTGACTAACAAAGAACTTAATTTTAAAGATCACAAGCAAAACATTTATTTTCATTTTACAATGTTATAAAATGAACGTATTGTGTTTGTTTTTTGTTTTTTAATTACGATATATTTCTGCGTGTAGTGATATGACGGTATGTATACTATAATCATAATAAATCGTTAATGATTACGTAATTACAAACCATCTTTCAGTTTGAGAAAATCTCACCAAAATAAATATTCGACTACAGTTCTATCTCACTAGAGAAGATAAAAAAAAAACTAAAAAGTAATAACGGTGACCATTTGACACAAACTCGTAAAACCGAAAGGAAATAATTATAAGTAAGTTTTCATTATGCAACAAAACGGACCATCTCACTGTACATAAATAAACAGTTCTTAGATAACATTTAAATAATAATTCAAATAGTATTGTTTTATAATACATCTTAATTATTTAACTTAATTTAATCATAAAGATTTAGCTGTTCTACCAGTATTATTCAGTGACACTCATGAATACGTTGTAGTGTATGGCATAGTGTGAACGCACCATTAGGATAAAATCTGCCGCGATAGTAAGAGAGACCCATAAAGGAAAAAAATCTGTTTTAACCAGAAATTGTTATAAAATATTTGTGCTGTAACATGGAAGACCATATGGGACATTAATTAATGATCAGTTCCGTTTTTAGCATGTTCACAGTAGCATAATCTATTAAACGCCAAATATGTGAAAATAAAATAAATATCACAAAATATATAAATAATTCTTCCATATATATTAAAATAATGACAAATATTAAAAAAGTTTTTATCTTTCCCTAAATACATACACACATACAAACATACATTAGATATTTTCTTTACGCAGCACAGATCTATTATAGGAATGTAGTTATTTCAATATAATTTTTCATCTTCAGTTTACATCCATTGAACGAATTTGCCTGGATCCAGTACAATAGCTCTTTGTTGGAAGATGTCAGACACCTTTCACGTAAGATAAATTTCCCCTCCAACTTAACTGGTCTTATCACGGAAAGATCAGAAATAATCATAACGGACGACCATTTGACTGCTAGGAGAACACATACACAGACAATGTATCAATATTAATATTCAACGAAAGGGTTTCACGGACTTAACGGTCAAACACAAACACACACAGACAGGACAGTCTAATCGTTATGACATCAGGGGCATTTAGCTTAATGAGAGGGAAACAGAGAAGCTGGAGTGATAAACTGATTCTAAACAGAAGCCCGATGCCTGCAAACCAGAATCCAATTAACTCCAAAGACACAATGCGAGACATGGTGAAGACGTCGAGTCGCCGTTGATCATCTGAAGTGGGTTTCGTCGGATACGCTCAGGGAAACTAATTCTGACTGATGTTACTGGAAGACGAAAGAATTCAAACAGTGTGTTGAGATCACGATGCAGAACATCAGTGGGTTGTCAAGATGTGAACCGTCACAGATTTAATTTGTAAGAACACTTAGGAAACAACACAAGTGATACTTCAGAACTAGACAGTTTATTTGTTATGTTTATTTATATTACTACTACTATTCTGTTTGTATTACTGCTACAGAAATAACTTCTGATGATGATGCTGTTACTATTATTATTACTGCTGCAACTACTACTACTACTACTCCTACTACTACTACTACTACTCCTACTACTACTACCACTACCACTACTACTACTACTACTACTACTACTATCTCCACTACTGCTATCTCTATTATTACTAGCATTACTAAATCATATGCTACTACCACTACTAATGTCATTATTACTACAATTATTATTATATTTTATTATTATTCTTTTATTATTATTATTGTTGTTGTTGTTGTTGTTGTTGTTGTCGTTGTTGTTACAACTGAATTATATAGTTTTGTATATTGAAAAAAAAAAAACATAATGTTCCAAATATATTAAACGACAATATACATTTTTCCTAATGCTACTAATCTCTCAAGTCTAGGATCTGATATAGTTAAATCGAATCCCAGTATCGAATATTATTCTTAACTAAATGGAAACCTGAAACAGTCCTTTTTCTTTTCAAAGGAATTATCAACACAATTGTATTACAGACTTTAACAAACCTGATTCTGTTACAGCAGGCACAAGACAGACATGCACGAAACGTTGGTGACTGTAGACAAATTGAAAACATGTGACTGACTGATATCGTTTTCCATTCATTTCTGATCAATCCACATTATACATACGGGGGTAGAACTGAGGGAGCGGGGGCGGGAAAACAGTGGGGAAATTTGGTAAAAAAGTAAGAAGGAGTTGTTGCTTCTGGTTTAATCTGGGTAACTTTGGGGTAAAATCAAACATTCAGCCCATCCCCTTAACCTAAAAGTCACCATAATGATGTACCGGTGGGCAGAACCAGTGACATTTTAATTGAAATACTGAATCTGCGGGTGATATGGATATCAATGATCTCCCAGGAACTGCTTTAACAGTAATGAAATCAGTACCAGCAAGAAAAACCATCCTCTAACGGTTTCCATATGGCAGCACAAGACAGATTCTTCATCAGTCATTCATTATTACAGGTAATTACCTTAAATAACCTTAAGTACATGCAAACTATCTGGTCGGCTTGTCAAAGACGCCCACACCATACATTCACTGGATTCTGTCACAACATTGTTATTAACGTATCCACATTCCAAACAGTGGCTCAGTAGCTTTGATGTTCTGCATACAGACACACAGACAAGAATAAAATTAGACTGATACTGACATCAAAGATACAACAACGCAAATGAGGTTTATTTTTGTATCATTACAGTCACCAGCGCCGTCGTCATCATCATGATCATCATCATCACCATCATCATCACCATCATCACAATATCAATGACATTTTCGTTTCTACTACTGTTGCTGTTTTACTACTACAACAACAGCATGTTTGATTTCATTGCTGTGACATTGATATTGCTGCTACTGCTGCTACTGCTGCTACTATTATATTCTGTTACTGCCACTAATACACTAGTTTCTTGCAACAGCTAAAACTTTACTACTTCTGTTAAAACTTATAATATAAAACAAAAGCTGCTACTACCATAAGCATGGCTGCTATTCTGGTACCATTACTAAAACGCCAGTACTACTGCTATTACTATAACCATTGCTACTACGACTACTACCATTACTGTTAGTAGTACTACTACAATTACTACTACTACTCCACTATTAATACTACTACTACCACTACAACTACTATTACTACTACCACTACTACTACTACTGGCACTACTGTCGTTGCTGGTACCTCATTTACTCGCTAAAGTTACAACTATATACCGCTACAAAATGATATCTGTGCAGTAACGTAAATTTTCTGTAGAGATAAAACATACTTCTGGGTTTGTTCCACTTCCAGCTTCCGTTATGAATTCCACTGGTTTGGCAGTATCGTCTTCTGTAGACAGTCCCTCATCTCCTTTCTCCAAACCATCGTTGTTAACTTTTCGCTTATCTCCCCTGAACCTGGGGCCTTCCGGCATAGGTGGCTTCCAGCTCATACCTACTCCTGTTTAAACAGACCTGTTTTTAATATCACTTCTCACCAAAAAGCAAGTCATCAGTTAGTAATAAATGTTTTATTTATTTAGCAAAAGTATGACATGATTTCCTTAATCGGCCCAGTAACGTATTAGCCTAATTTTTAATACGACATAAATCTGACGCAAACACGATTTGGGAAACAGGAAAGAGGATTTGTGAATAGTTCATATTCAGAACATTCGTCGACTTATTATTGTTACATGCATATTGACATACATTAACCTTTAAAGCGCTATGAAATGATATTACTGTTTCTGTCTCGCTTCCATTAAAGGTTATTAACAGATTTGCGATGTCAAGATTTGCTGTACAATAAAATGTACCAATACGTCTGATTCTAGTACTAAATATTCTGCTTTAACACAGTTAACAAATAAAAGACCTGATATGAATTTTAAGGAAACTACCGTATTGGCAGATTGTGTACGTATGATGAATCTTAACGTTTCTTTGAATATATTCATGGGGCAACAGACTATTATTATTATTATTATTATTATTATTATTATTATTATTATTATTATTATCATTATTATTATCATCATCAATTATTATTATCATCATCATTATTTTTTTTTTTTTATTTTTATTTTATTTATTTTTTATTTTTGAAAAAGACACTTCAGTTCATTGCAATATTAACGGTTATGTATCTCTCTCTCTCTCTTTCTCTCTCTCTCTCTCTCTCTCTCTCTCTCTCACACACACACACACACACACACACACACACACACACACACACACACACACACACAACAGAAATAATACAAAACAACAATAATAATGATTAATGACTTATTAAAACTAACGTTAACATTCTTACCTCGAGGTACGTTGTGAGAGAAAGATATGTTTGCAGTAGCCACGCCCAACCTGTTTTCTGCGACTATCGTGTACACGCCGTCCATTCTTGGGCTCTTCAGAACAAACTGCAGGCTGCCGTTAACCCCGTTCTTGTACGGACGTGGTCTGTCCTGGATGCTTGTTTTAACAGTAAGATCCAGCCACTTGTTGTTTTTAACCATTTTATTTTTGGTTTCGGCCATCCTAGCACGGAGTACGTAATGCTTGTATGTAGCATTCCCGTCTCTTTTTTCAGAGATAAAATCTTTGGCTTGCCTGTGAAAAACACAAATATTAGAAATGATGTTAAAATTCATGTTAGTTCGCTATTTTATGTGATTTAGAAGAGAGAGAGAGAGAGAGAGAGAGAGAGAGAGAGAGAGAGAGAGAGAGAGAGAGAGAGAGAGAGAGAGAGAGAGAGAGAGAGAGAGAGAGAGAGAGAGAGAGAGAATTAAATTACGACTTTCATATTTATTTCAATAATGATGTATAATTCAAATAGTTTAGGGAAGAAAAGAACACTTAATTCAGATGCAAAATAAGCATTAAGCGCATAGGAATTACGAATTTCAGTCTAAATAATTAGACCACGAAAACATTGATTTCAATAAATTATAACCTTACATAACACTGATATAGTTAGACGACAAAAAAAAAAAAAAAAAATCTACAAAAATTATAAACTTGCTTAATACTGATATAACCAGAGCACGAAAAATAAATCTAGATAAATTATAAACTTAAATAACACAGATATAGTCAGACGATGAAAAAATAAATGAATATAAACGGTGTAGTTACATAACACAGATATTTTTCCCACGGTCTGCACTTTAGCCACCATGTTGTCGGCAATGCATCGGAGCAGAATCTTATTGCTAGCCATGGACACGTTCGTAATATCCAATCTTTTTGTTAAACCACCATTGAGAGAAGTAATAGAGAAGTTATCTTTTAAATGAGAGACGTTCCAACTAATTTCTGGTCTGGGTTTTCCACTTCCAGTGCATTCGAAAGAAATATTTCCAGTTATATTAGTGATGATTGATTTTGGCTCTATCACGACTGAAGGTACGTCTGAAATATGATGGAAAACACAGCTTGAATATAATTATTGATATTAACGAGGAAGGATGCGTTAAGTTAATATAACCATCATGATGAAGACGATTTATTGTTTATAAATGGATGAGTAAACTTTGTAATAACGAGTAATGTAGATGTTAATAATAATAATGATCATGATAATAATAATAATAATAATAATAATAATAATAATAATAATAAAATAAAGAAATAAAAGAAATAAAATAGCAACAACAATAATGAAAATGAAAATAATGAACGTAACATGGCAAGCAGAAGCATTATTTTGAAACGAAAGCGCAAATTATGTAAGGTTTTATGTTTCGTCTACATTTCAGCATAAATAATTTTGCATCCATATGCTAATAAAGCTTTTATATACGTATAAACAATAATAATCATGCAAAGTATTAACATATGAAATAAGCCAATTGATTAATATAAACATACCATTTGTTTATAATTGTATTTATTCATCGTTTCAATACAGTTTATAAGACTCGTGCATGAACAGCGTAAACCAAAAGATTGTAACTTACCAGAGAGTTCACAAAATGTCATAGACGTTTCGAAACATAGCATTATGGAAGTGCAAGATGAACCTTGTAATTTTATATAATTCTTGTTTGATGTAATACATTTATCATTGATATTAAATGTGTTAAAAAAAATAGTATATTTTGGTCCCTTCTCGACTTTCATTAGTGATGACGATAGAGTTATAATTTTTTTTTTTCTTCTGTGCTATGAAAGAAACATAGTAATTTGTTTTTTGATAGTGTAATGAAAAAAGTATTTGTTTTGATTATATTTTCTATAAACGATACAACACAATATTTCCTTATAGGAGAACTGTTATTTTTTCTTATTGCATTGGTAGGAAAATTATCACTTCTTTATTATTATTATTATTGTTTTATTGTTTGTTATTTTTCTTACTACTAACATCGTTTGTATTTATCGGAAAATTGATACGTTTATTTTTTTTCTTTACATTTACAAGAAAATGGCCATTTTTCTTTTACTATAATTATTAATAAAACTGATTCTTTCTTCTGTTATGCTCATAGATGAATTTCCACTTTACTACTATTACATTTCTAGGAGAATTGCCATTCCTCCTGTTTTTATTATTATTTTTCTTTTTTTGGTGCGCGCGTGTGTTTGTCTGTGTGTGTGTGTCTGAATTATCGCTCCTTCGTCAAACAAACTTACAGAAGAATTCCCAGTTGTTCTTGCTATTAATTTGCAGGTTGCTCAAGCACGCTGAGTTGTACCTTCTACATGAAATAGTAGATAATATATCTAACATAAGCATTACAAATAATATCCAGCAGGAATAAACTACAGCGCTAGTAAAATGTTGACCTAGTGGTATGTTCGGAGATGCATACGACTTTTTACACACTACTGCATAACGCTAAAACAAACACAGGTTTGGCTATTAATCTAATCACTACTTTGAACCAAAAGAGGAAGGGAAGCGTGTGGTTCGATAATAACGTACAATACACTGTCACAGATCTCTGCACGATCCCGCGTTTTAGAATATCACTTTCTAATCTCAATGAAACTTAATTCTGTATTCTTGTTCAACCGATTATAGGCACCGGATTTAAATTCGTTTCAGAATACGTTCTTGAGTAAATTAATAGTCACTATTTTATTTAGTAATGGACTTTTTATATATATATATATATATATATATATATATATATATATATATATATATATATATATATATATATATATATATATATTAATTTTCTTATTTATTTTAGTTTATGTGATAAATGAATCTGTTTTCCTACCCGTCTCTCCCATCTGTTACTGCTTTCTGCGGACTGCTATCTAGAATATTAAGAAAACTGTATTTTTTATTTTTGTGCTGTTTTGTTGTTGTTGTTTTTTTAATCTATTTTATTATTATTATTATTATTATTATTATTATTTTTTAATTATTATTATTATTATTATTATTCTTAACTGAGGTGTTCACGTTAATGTACGTTAAGTACATGATTCCTATTTAACTGTTCTGTTTTCAGTCCTGTGTAACCACTTACTCTGAATTATTATTTTCCCCTCATCATCAACACTGCCCACCATATTGTCCACAATACAGCGCAGTACAATTTCGTTACTAGCCAGTGACACATTCATAATGACCAGTCTTTTTGTTAAACCGTCATTAATAGAAGTAATCGTGTATGATTCTTGTAACTTAGATACATCCCAGCTAACTTCCGGCCTAGGACTTCCGCTTCCGGTGCATTCAAATATCGCATTCTCCGCTAGGTTAACGGCGATGTTTGTTTGTTTCATATGAACAGTAGGCAAATCTGAAGCAAATACAATTAATTATTACATTTTTTTTTTTTTTATTATGAATTTGTATTCCTGAAAGATAGGCTGTATTTCCACCACTTGTGACTATTTTCATTTAATGAGAAAAACTAAATAGGTTTGACAATGACTAAGGAAAATAAACTTTTTTTTTTTACTAAAGCAACAAAATGTACAACAGAAAAGCAGAAAGCAAAGCATAAAATGCAACATTTGTCATAAGCATGCTACACAGGTGTAATTACTTCCTTAAGCTATAATAATAAACTACGGCATGTCTCCATAGAAAATGTTGTGTCACTGAATACGTATAATATATGTGTATAGGTCGATAGGCCTACGTATGAAAATAACATGTATGAAATAAATAAAATATTGCAACCTGTTATATGTTTTCAGATGTAGATATCATACTTAATATTGATACTCACAGAAACTACGTTAAAAACGAAAGAGATACATAAAAATTAGTTTATCTTTGAAAGTAATTTTGTAATTTGTGTAATTTTTTTACCGCAGTCACGTATTCGCTGCTCTCTCAGTGGTATTTTCTGTGACGTTGTGCCTGACGTCAGACAGGTGAGGGAGTCGTCCACGCGTACGTGAACGTCACCAGACTGAACGAGAAGCCACTGCAGTTCACATCCACATCGTAGAGGATTGCCCTCGAGATTCCTGAATAACAACAACAACAACAACTGCAATAACAATAATAATAATAATAATAATAATAATAATAATAATAATAATAATAATTATTATTATTATTATTATTATTATGATAATAACCATAATGATTATAATCATGATCATAATATTAATAATAATAATGATGATAATAATGATAATAATAATGATCCTAATAATAATGATAATGATGATAATAATAATAACAAGAATAATGATATTGATAATAATAATAATGATTATGAAAATAATGATAATAATAATAAAAATGATGATGATGTAAGTACCTACATTCATTCATACAAACATACAAACACACAAACACACACACACACACACACACACACACAGACAAACACACACACACAGACAAACATATACACACACACTCTCATCCATATATAAACATCTTCTTGAATCTGGTTCATACAAGACATAACAACGTAATATGACTGTCTCATTTCCTTAGTTAATAATCTCTTACAAGGAAATAAATTCATACTGGGATAATGATTACGCGAGCAGAGAAGAGGCTATCAATTCTACATGATGCTGAACTAAAAAAAAACCTATAATAAACGACAAAAGTAATCACAAATATTAAGTATGTCTGTCGGTTCTTGAAATAACCAGTCATTTTTATCCCTCTCCTAAAGCTATCAGTCGATTATCTTTCTTTTTTTGTTTGTTTTCTTTCTTATCTTTTCGTGCGACAGAGACGAATATTTTACCACAGGGTATGAGGTTAAACTTGGGTAAGAAATCAAAATCATTTCGATGGTGCATCTTGAGCTGTTTTTCTGTTCTAAATAACAGGAACTGTACGAAATCCGTAATAATCGTTTTTATTTTGGGCCTCGTAAATGGTTTATTAAAATAAAGTGCAGAAATGTTACCATGCCGGAAAGAAAGAGAATATTATCACACCGTAGGCTCCAGAAGGCACAGAGAAAAGAAAAAAAGGGAAAAAGGAAGAAAAAATTAAAACGTTCCTCAAACCACGACGACTTAATTTTAGAATGTCAAGTTAACATCTGAATATAATACACAGAACATGTCACTCAGGAAGTGTATTATACTTTATTTCTAATTTTAAATTCATCAGAGATTGTTTTTTTCTTTCCGTATATGGTTTTTTTCTTCTTCTTCTTCTTCTTCTTCTTTATACCTTTCTGTTTATTTTTATTTTTAGTTAGTTCTTAAAACAAAAACAAAATAAAATCTCATTCATTCTCTGCCGGATATGGTTTGATGGGCAACTGTGTCCCAAGTGCTGAATTCCGCTACTTTGAGAGAGAAAGAGTTGGGGGAGAGTTCATTTATTAAACGCATATTCGAGACATCAGAAAATTTAATCAGTTTATTTCGCCCACGGATTTTTATTTTGGCAGACAGTGGCTAATTGTGACCATCTGAGCTATTTCAAACGATGAGGTCAGTGTAGTTATGCAACAGCCGTTCTTTTATCATCCCATTTTTGTTTTTTGCTGACCCAGTCTGATCTGATGTTCTCTTTGACAGTAATTCTACCTAGAAAAACCAGTATAGAGTGATAAACGATTTACTGATGCAAATACTGTTAGTGATTCAGAACAAATTGCTTACAACTCGACATCGCTGGAAACACTGAACGCTTTTCTGGAAACGCTCTCTATGCTGTTGTTCGCCAAGTATCTGAAAAATAGAAACAGATAAATGCAGTAAAATAGAAAGTAGTTGCTTACTTACCTATTACTTATTTCTTCCCTAACGTTCTTACCTACTTATTACTTATATCTGTACTTATTCCTTCTATTCCTGACTTGACTACATTTGTTTTTTCTACGTATTTACTTACGTACTTACCCATATTACTAGGGACAATTGCCACACTATCTTCTATAGCAGTTATAGGAGAATTGCCACTCTAACTTTTATAAGTAATAGGAGGACTGCCAATCTATGGTGAATAACAATTACTGAAAAAGTGCCATGACTCAAAAACAAAGAAAAGGAAAAAAAAAACAGTCTATTTGTCCGCCGTGTTGTCTTTGTTATGTCTGACGTAGAGAGGTATAAATTAATATCATAATGTATTATACAATTAAAATTGCAACAGTAATATTTGCATAGACTGTCTCCGTTAGCTGTCGATTTTTACATAATTATATAATTTAAATTAGCCACCATGCTATTCTTTGCATATGTATGCATATTACACAGAGAGAGAGAGAGAGAGAGAGAGAGAGAGAGAGAGAGAGAGAGAGAGAGAGAGAGAGAGAGAGAGAGAGATCTGTGTCACTTACATATGTGTTAAATTTGGAAAATTGGCAAAGGTATTCTCACGAATGGTCCGTAGACCGGTGAATCTGATGTCGCTGAAAATAGAGAAAGATAATTACAGTTTACGATATAAAACGATTATTTTATCTCACTACCTCTGAGTTTCATATTTTCAACTGTGATCAAGCCACCATTAACTGGTTTATAAAAGACGAAATATGCGTGCATTTTCTACGGGAAGTGCACATAAAAAGTTCCGTTTTGATCTCATGGGAATATTCTTGGTGCTAGCAGATAAGAATAACCAGTGGAATTATCTTCTATCAGACTCGTTAGAAAAATATAAAAATAAACTATGGTGAGCATATAATAACCATTTGAATATAAAAATAAATAAATAACAAAATAAATAAATAAATAAATAAATATATTTTAGTTATAATATAATTTAAAATTTATCGGAAATATTAAGTTAAACCTTTGCTGAGCTCGTAGACTTTAGTTTCACAATTATAAAATTTTTTTAATTTTAATTTTATTTAATTTTAGTTTTAATTAATTTTAATTTATTATTTTTTTACGCATTATAATAACCGATGGTATTCCTTTTCGCAAGACAAATGTGCCTTTATCTTTTTTCATAAGCTACTGCGAAAACGCGAAACTGATATGCATGCCATTAAGAAAGAAGAACAAAAAGAGAGAAAATAAATATTGTTTAATGTATATTTTTATGACTTTATCAGAAGACCGTCAAACAGATATTAATCTTATTGGCCAAGCATCGTTGACTGCCGTCTAGCTACAACAGCTACAAGAACGATGTCGTATTGATTGAAGATTAGCCGTATTCTGCTACCGACGTCGGCTTCCTGTTGTTTATGTTGGAAACGTTGAGCGCATTGTTTTAATGATGGGTTGACACACGGGGTAAACATATTTGAGTTTATTGTGCGATTTAGAGCCGTTGTTTTTATATTCGCGAGATTAGCCACGTTCATAGCGATATAAACAGTCAGAGACAGTACAGACCAACCAGTGGGTGATTTCTTTTTTTTTTTTCATTTTTCTCGAAATTATCAATGCATTTTAAGATTTTGTTTTTGTTTGTTGTTTTTTCCTGTTTCTTTTTTATTTTATTTTATTATTTTTTTTTTTTTTTTTGTTATTTTAAGATTTTTGTTACTTTCTTCTTTTCTTTTTCTTTTTCTTTTTCTTTTTTTTTTTATTTTATTTTTTTTTTCCATTTTTCTTTCCTTTTCCTTTATATTTTTTATATTTTATTTTGTTTTTGTTTTGCTTTGTTTGATTCATTTATTTGTTTTGTTCTTTTCGTTTATTCATTCTGTTATTATGCTTATTATTACTGTTGTTGTTGCTATTATTATTATTATTATTATTATTATTATCTTAAAAAAAAAAAAAAAAATGTACATCGATTCCCTACCGTTTTCTTAAATACATGTCCCGGCTTTGAGTTTCCGGCTCACTTCAAAGATAAAATGACGTTAGACATCGTGTTTTACGTCAACTCAGACGAGAGACAATCTTCAGTAACGACAGACGTTTAGACAACCTTTCCGATCCGTAATCGAAATTGTCTATTTGCATCATCGCTTTGTGTCTGAAACAGCAACATCTTGGCGACGAGTAATCTTAACACTGTAACGCGTGTTACTGAGTTAGCATTTGAAACAAATACGAGCTAATAGCCTGTCATGTCAAATTTACAATCATTTGTATAGTTCGAGCAGAAATGCAAATTTACTAAGACTGTCGTCTGTTTAAATCTGTGAACGAATTCCCGTAAGTAAAGACAAATGTACTTAAAATAATTACGATCCTATATATGGTATGACACGATACGAAATAAGATGGTATACAATATTATATGTTACGACAATGCATTTATGTGATATGCACTTACGCGATATAATAGTGTCACGGAGGAATCGAAATTGTAGAAAAATAGGATTGATCGGTCAGGAGAAGGAGAGAAAGCAATCATAAATGTTTTATTAATAATATATACAGAGAGAGAGAGAGAGAGAGAGAGAGAGAGAGAGAGAGAGAGAGAGAGAGAGAGAGAGAGAGAGAGAGAGAGAGAGAGAGAGAGAGAGAGAGAGACGTATTTTAAAACTGCACACTTCCTAAATACAAATCAATAAAATTATAATACATAAAAAGAGATCATAACACTTGCAGGTCGCAACCTAGGAATATAGCTAACGATAAAGAAATTCATGAATGCTTTGTCACTTAAAAAATTCCTTGTTAAAAACAGACACTGACTACTACCGCGTTCAGACATATTAACATTACACAGTCTGTGTGGTGACTATCAGTGTTCATAGGTTAATGTGTAGCTACATATATAGAAAAATATATTATTTCCCCGAGGTCTTTACGGATTCTGTAAATGAACACATTTCACAGATCAGCGGATTTGAGCCATTAGAATATTTTCTTGGGCGAAGTCAGCGATGTTTGCCTTCGAGCGGAGTGCTTTAACATATTTCCACTGGCTTGCAAAACCAACTACGTCCATTATTTTAATTATAATTTTAATTGTTGAGATTTTAAGTATCAATACATCTGACTGGAAATGTTGTCATATAAAAGCAGAACAGCACGTACCATGCTGTTCTGCGAGAAAGATTCTTTGAGTTAGTCGGAGTGGGGTGATGTTATTGTACCAACAGGCATTTGTACCAACTTGACTATTATTATTATTATTATTATTGTTATTGTTATTATTGTTATTGTTATTTATCTCATGATATAGGATAACGTCACCCCTTTCCCGAGAACGGTCCTATGTCGCAAATTACCGACGCATTAACTCAGTATTACTGTATTCAATTTCTACTCATTAACTAGCATAATAGCCAACTCAGCTATAATTAAAAATTTAGTGCATATCTTTGATTAGTTAAATATTAACGAACCTACATCGAACACTGTTATTCAAGCACATAGTGATGTATCTTCCATTACTCTGGGGGATTTTACGTGGGTTTGAAAAAAAGTAAATTTTTATAGCGAATAAAAGTCAGAATAGAACATATGATGAAAGGATGTTAAGACATAACTAACGCTAGTGTATGTAATATAAAATTTGAATAATAAAATAAACGTTCTCCATACTCACATCTGATTCAAATTCCCGTATGAACTTAAATCTGAAGATGAGAGAGATTTCAAAAGCGGCTTGTTTCTGATTTTTCTGAAAATAAAAAAGATAATTGAAGCATGCAATACATAGTTAATTATAAGAGCTCTCTCTCTCTCTCTCTCTCTCTCTCTCTCTCTCTCTCTCTCTCTCTCTCTCTCTCTCTCTCTCTCTCTCTCTCTCTCTCTCTCTCTCTCTCTCTCTCTCTCATTGTATGTGGTTACCGACATATGCATGCATAGATAAAATTTTATTTTATGTGAAAGTTTATAAATATTCTTACGTTTTGTTGTTTTTCCAGTATCAAGGAAACAGAAACATTTTAAAGATTTGAAATTTAATTTATTAGCGAACCTGTTGTTAGGAGTGTTTATCTTTTTCAGATATTTGTAATAATTATTTATAATACAGCACAAGGTGTTTGAAACGCATTAACACACCAGAATTTTGTATTCATCTTTACTGAAGAAATAATAACAGGTACAAAAAGGTTACAATGTATACGCAGGAATAAACAAAATCTGAACTGTATCACTGTAGTGAATATAAATTTACAGTTTAAAAAATAAATAACATGATAACCCTCAAAAAAAAAAAAAAAAAAAAAAAATAAAATGAAAGAAAGAAACAAAACGAAAAGAAAAAGGAAAAAATGTTTCTCGAGTAAATGCACAAGACATAATCGTAAATCATATTACGGCGAATAAAAAAAAATAAAAAATAAAATAAAAAGAAGTGAAATAAAAATAAATGACGTCTGTCACGACGCTAAAACCAACTATTAACACAGTAATAAAATTCTGTAGCATTCGTTTGAAAAGAAAAAGAGATTCATTTTCTTTTTTCTTTTGCCTGTCACCGTTTTTCTCTCCATTTAAATCGTAATGTTTTCAATTTCTGCGCACCCATCCGAAATCTATGTGGTCAGTTTTACATTCACTCGAACATTCCTCAGGCGGCGAAGTCCTATTTTTTTTTGGAAAACGAAGACAGATGAATTCAATTTGCACTTACATTTAGCGTCCAGGCCGTTTCTAACATGGTGTGTTTGAGAAATGTTGATAGTCTCTCGTCTACACGGAAAGGGGCGTGTTAGGTAATTGCACCTTTTTCTGACTGACGTAACACGGTTCATGCAGATTCCGGAGAAAAGCTGTATCGTAATAAAACTAATCTGACTGAGGTGCTGTAGCTCGCGGGATCGATATCTCCCAGCGGACCCCTAATGTGGTCCATTACTGCCAGTGTATTACAAAAGATGTAAGTCACAGGATTTTCCTATGAAAACGTATGTATTTTCAGAACTCTTCGGCGAAATAAGAGTGTGATCCCATAACTGGCGTGCTTGAGCGGTTTCTCAAAACTGAAGTATGAATCTTATTTTGGAAAACTCTCTGAACGAAGTAAAGATTATGCACTCTATGGATATGCTTATGCTTAAATTATTTATTTATTTATTTATTTTATTTATATATTTATTTATTTTATTTTATTTTATTTATTTATTATTTATTTATTTATTTATTTATTTTTTTTTTTTTTTCGGTGGTTACTGAAAAAACCCTGAATGACAGATTTGAGGGGATGGAAGAATAAAAGTAAGGAGAACAAAAAAAATGGAAGTTAAAAAATAATAAACCGAAAAACAAAAATTATTAATTTAATTTATTATTTATTTCTTCAGAATTATTATAATAGTAGATGTGCGGATTATGAACAAAAACAAAATTAAATAAATAAATAAATAAAATAAAATAATGAAATAAAATTAAGAAAGAGGGGGATTCAAATTATATATGACGTCATCATTTCCCGCAATTATATTTGACGTCATAAATGCTTACTTAGCAACTTTACAAGTAAATATAGCTACGTCACGATGTCTGGGTGTACTTTTCATTTTGGATTATTTTCATTCATATTTAAGGTAAGAAAATCATAACATTTAACACAGATGAACAAACAAAGATTATCCATCTGTTGTTGATTTTTGAGGGGAGGGATGGTTCTTGGGTAATAATGACAACTAGAAAGGTTTGTGTCAAATGTTATTGCTTTTGTCGTTGATGTTATTGTTTGTTTGTTTGGTTGTTTATTTATTTATTTAAATATTTATTTATTTTCATTTGTTAACCACAGCTAACAATGAAAGGACTGTTCTACAGACAATCACTTTCAACTTAAACAGGCGAAAGTTGACAAACTGTCTGTTTTAATGTATTACTAGTTAAATTACCAAGAAGATAAAACGCTCTTACGCTATGTCGAAAAGTTACGATCAGAAACATTTCTCTGTATAAAATCACGGCACGCCTGTTACGTTTAACGTGACCTTTTTGCGGTTTAGTCTTAGTAACACAGACTGTAGTACAGCGGTTTCCTTGAGTCTGTTCATCAAGTAACGTAGCTCGTGTATCCAGTGATATCCATCCAAAATGTCCGTCTGAGCTGTTCTCCGCTAGAACTTACTCGGGCTAAAAATAATCTGTTAATACGATTACCGAAGCATCGAGGTTTTGACATTTATCACAGTTTTCGGAGGAGAATGCTACTAATTGTAGAATCAATTACATATTACGAATTATAAGATAGTATTGTAATATATTTCTGGTAACGATAAATTTCCATCTACAGAAATATATATCAGATGTATTCTTTCAGTTTTTTAACCCGACTGTTATTTTTCTGAGGACCAGAATCATGTCAGATAATTTAAATGTCACATACATTTAAGGTTTCTTAATACTATTTAAAGTTTAAGAATACAGGAGAAACTATCCATCTTGTCTTTAGTATAAAGCGGTCAAAGGTTAACTGGTGACAAGATAAAATAATGTCCAACGACATCTCAACATATTTCTCGGTGAATGTTTATTAAGTATCTCTATCTGTGTATCTATCTATCTGTCCGTATCTGTCTACCTACCTATTTGTCCGTATCTCTGTATACCTACCTATCTATCTCTCTCTCTCTCTCTCTCTCTCTCTCTCTCTCTCTCTCTCTCTCTCTCTCTCTCTCTCTAAATATCTAAATGCAAATCCGTTTAAAAGCTTTAAATAAATGTCTCTGCTCTGATTTTTTTATTTCACAAAATGACTGAAATAAAATGTTTAAAATATTTAAATAAATTCATCTACTCATACTTAATTTATTTGCTAAAATTACCGGTACAAGGTGTTTAAGATACTAAAATAGACATGTTTACTTATTTTATGTCTTAATATTAATTGTCTGAAATATTAAAATTAAATTAAATAAATGTCTCCAGTATAACTTAGTTTATTTCTTAAAATTACCGAAGTGAAATATTTAAAACATTTAAATAATTGTCTCCCTTTTTTTATTTACTTTTTTTTAATGTCTTAAGCGTACTGCTGTGAAGCGTGCACTCAAATATTTCTTAACAACGTCATAAACAGCGAGAACTAGAATTAATGATCAAATACGGAAATACTTAATATAGTTTTAAAAAATCTCAGATTTGGTGTCTCTGTACTTTAATGTCGACGTCGCCATAGATCTGAAACCTTAAATCTTCTTTTTAGCCGATTAATCAAGAAAAGAGTGATAGTAAATCGATACTGCCACGCCTTTAGTACTTAAACAACGCGGACCGCACGTTTCTGTTATTGCCAAATAAATAACTTTCTTTTATGCTAAGACAACATTAGACATATATTAACTATTTCCGCAGTCTTTCGATTAACGAGACTGCTAAAAATACAATTGCTTTAAGACTACTGATTTTTTATTATTATTATTATTATTATTATTATTATTATTATTGTTGTTGTTATTATTTTATGGTTTTTATTTTATGCTCTGAAACCAAGGAATTATACTGGCGCGGAATAAATCCGATAGAGGGGATTCAAATTTGATTGTGTGTAAAATAGATGAGTCTGGGTGCAAAAATAGCTACTGTACTTTTGTTATTATCAGCAAGAAGGAAAACGACAGCATGATAAGTTTGAAAGTATTTTTAGTATGTGTGTAAAGTGCATGTGTGTGTGTGTGTGTGTGTGTGTGTGTGTGTGTGTGTGGCGTATGTTCATGTTTTAGGCGTCTGATAAATTAATATCATTTATAAATAAATATCATATTTTTATTTTATTATTATTATTATTATTGTTTGTTATTATTATTATTATTATTATTATTATTCGTATAGTGCAAAAATAAGTAAATTAGTACTAATAATGTTATTATGGAGTTCAAATGTGTGTGTGTGTGTGTGTGTGTGTGTGTGTGTGTGTGTATACATATACAAACACATACACACACAAACTCATATATGGCTACAGTCAAACAGACAGTGCGAGAATTAACTGGTCATTTCATAAACCAGTCAAAATTTCACATATAGCTAATTAAAAATATAAAAATTTAGTTTAAAAGTTACATGTATTTAAATCTGAGAAGATATGTTAACATATGTTCTGAAATAAAATCTAGTCAGTAGAACAGTAAGTACACAATCATCTCTAGGACAAGTGGCTTTTATGTATCACTTCATATTATTTAAATACTTCAAGCTCTGAGATTTTTTTTACCTGCATTCTAAATTTGAAAATCCCTGCGTTTCCAAATTGATTTCCTTTTTCCGTTTTTATCCATTTTTTTCCGTCAAGTGTTAACCTAAAACCTAGAGCTTATGAAGTATCTGTACCTGAAATAACCTTACATTGATTATCAAAGAAATTATTGTAGAGTTTGTTTACGAGAAAAAGTTTATCAATAATGCGGTCCTTACAGTGAAAAAGTGAGATAATCTTATTACACTGAAAGATTAATTCAATCCGTTGCCAAGAAAGGTTAAATGTAATCATGTCCATGCACAGAAAGTATCATATAACCCTACGTTTACAAAAAAACAGCTGATGTAACCTCATTTTTCAAAGAAACATTTCGTGCAATTATGTCCCAGTAAATATGATATAATCCTATCTTATTATGAAACAGCTGATGTAACTACGTCTTCAAACGAAATTACTGATGAAACCATATCTTTCCAAACAATTTCAGTTTAATGGTTTATCTGACTTGCGTGTTTTTTATGAAGACTCTCTGAAGCAGGTTTGTCTGCAAGAGAAGATTTGTCCAGTCTTGGTTTTACAATGAAATTATAATTGTGTCTTTTCTGCTTAGGCTGCTGCTCTTGCTGTTACAAGAAAGTATTAATGTCACCGCTAGCAATATTTGCTGCTTTTACAAGAAGCGGTTACTGGTTATATAAAAAAAAAATAAAAATAAAAATAATTTTTTTTTTTTTAAATTAAGAATCAATAGTTGTTTTGCTGCTGTTGTTGTTTTGTATTTGTTGTTTGTTTTGTTATTGTTTTGTTATTGTTTTTTCTTTTGTTTGTTTTTTTTTTTTTTTTTTTTTTTTTTCTGTGATGGGGTGGGGGTAATTTTTATTTTTTTTTATTTTATTATTATTAGTTCTTTTTGCTTCGTTTTTATTTTTCGTTTTTTCTATATTTTTCTTTTGTTAAGATTGGTTGTTACTTTTGAAAAGAAGGACTGTCATTTTACAACAAATGGTAATCGTTTCTGCAAGAAGTGACATTCTTTCACAAGGAAAGTTTTGTTTTTTTGCTTTCACAGGCAGTAATGTCAGGTTAGCAATTTTGTGAATGACGTATCAGTTTGATGGCGAGATTTCGCTTGAAGACAACAACGGCTTCCCAAGGATGTTGTTTAATAAGTCAGTGCAATTTGTTCTGTCTCTGGAGACCACGTTTAGTGTGACGTTTGATTCAAGCAATTCTGCTTGACCTAGAACACATCTAGATTGCCGAATCAATTCTTTATCGGTGAATAGACTTCACGTGTACTAAAACTAATTTAAATTCTTTAATAGTGTCACTGAATAAAATTATAAAGCTACGCTATTAGCGAATATATAATCAGTATTATCACTGAACAGATTCGTCAATAAATTTCCTGAAAGCGAGCAAGGAATAAATCTGACAGTGCCACCACTGATAAAAATGCCGCAATGGTACTGAATGAAATTAATGAAATATTGTTACTGAATGAAATTTGTCAATCTTGGCAATGAATAAAATGCATCAACAATGGTCCTGGATGAAATTAATCCACAAGGTTACTGAATAAAATTCATCAACAATATTGATGAATAACATTCCTCAGAATTATCAATGAATTGATATATAAGAAAAAAAAATGTTTTCCCGAAGACTTTAGTTCAAGATATAATAGTATAGCAATGGTTATTAATTCTTCAAAGAACATTTGAGATATATTTATTCTGGCTTCTAGATATTCCACAACGACTGTTATTATATATTAACAATATATATAACATTCACGAACTAATTTCAAATAAAGAAAAAACATTTCTTTTAGAAATGGAGAGGAATATCAGTATTTAGATTGACAGCATGCATGTCGTCAACAGTTAATTCTTAATGACGTGAAAAACACAAATTTTTTAATGCAGAAATAATGCAGCACAGACATAATCGATAAAACGCCAAGAAGAGTATTTTCTTGATGACATCCATGTTTCCGAACGGAATACTTCGTTCTCCAAAATGTTTCAGTGAACATCATTCAGTGTTTATCGTACATATTATCTTAGGCTTCCGTAAATGGACAATATAATTACGTCACCGTCATGTTTTAAAAACAGCTACATGCTAGTAAAAAGCTGCATTAAATCATTACAGCTAAAATTCAAAATAAATTTATGATTTTTTATTTTATTTACGATTGAACATACTGAGAAAAAAACTCTAATAACTCGTTTACTTAACATGACTTGCAAGACAAGGACTATATAAAATACCGTACAATAAAAATAAAAAAAATGAAAAATAAATTCATAACCGGTTTTATATTCATTATTTTATTTGTTAAATAAACCATGAAGTAGTAATTTAATTTATGCAGAGGTTAATTTATTAATGAAAGCATTGTCTTTTAAACTATTTCAAAAACTGATATGCAGTAATGAACGAAAAAGAGGTGTTTAATAATATTAATTATAAAGTAATTACGTGTGGAGATATCGGTAATCACTGAGTGTCGTTAGTTATTGGAAAGTGAACGCGGTGTGACATAAAATGTACACGTTGTAATTACCACTGGTTGCTCTGACTCGTTATAATAATTATACGTCATTGATTAACTAAATATATAGGTGTGAGGTTATCTAGTCCTCTGTCTCTCTGCCTGTCTGACATTCTCCCTCACTCCCTCGACAGCTCAGTCTCTCTATTTATCTCTATCTCTCTCTACACCTCTCTCTAGTTCTCTTTCTATCTGTCTTTCTCTCTCACGCTCGCTTGCTCAGCTTGTCAGTGTATATATCAAATTCTTTCTAACAGCTCTTTCCACCTCTCTTTCACTGCTTTTCTTACCGCCCTCTCCGTGTTTATGTCATGCACACTCTCTCACTCAGTCTCGTTCACACCCTTCTCTGTCGTCTGTCTCTGTCTCTTTCTCTTTCTCTCACTCCTCTGTTCCTCTACTTTTCACTGCTCATTCTTCATTCTTTCCATCCTTGAAAAATTATCCTTCCCTAACGCCAACTGTTTTTTCTTTTTTTTTCTGATTTCTTCTTCTTTTACCCCCTGCTAGTTTTCCCCGGCTCTTTGCCATTAGGATTTTCTCACAATACCGTTTCCGTTTACCGGCAGTGGCACTTTCAAGTAAGAGAAAATGACGTCTAATAAATACACTTATCTACCTAAATAACCGGCAGAAACGCGTTAAATTCCATTTTATCAAGAAACTATCTTGTAAGACAGAGAGCGCGGAAAACGGAAAAAGACCACATTCATGTGTTATTAAAGTAAGAGGCTCTTCGCGGCTACCTTTCGCAGATTTCTGTGAAGATGATCTCAGAAGTTAGTTCTGGTAGTTAATCAAAATCAACGTTTGTAAAACTCTTCGCTTCGACCTTTTAAAGCGGAACATCGCAGCTTCTGTGACATTAAGACTAACGAACAGGAAACGGCAGGTACAGATCTTCTCTCTGTTTTAGACATGAAATTTAACGAGTTAGAACCGTTGACAAATTAGGTTATATTTTTTTTTTTACTGATTCCTCTCTGTGTGAAGACTTTGGAAGCTCACGGTTTCTATCAGGTCAAAGGGAAATGCAAGCCCGCATTCTGAGACCATTGCGCTCCGTGTCAAACATAGAATTAGTGCAGCTCTGTTGCTTTAGCCTTTTGTCGTCTTGTACATCCTAACATAGGCGATTCCGCTTGCTTCTAGCCAATAGTGGGATTCAAAACGTTTAACAATAAGTTCTCTCGTTAACAGCATGTCAAGTTGGACTCATTTAGGTCCAAACGTTTTGTCTGACACGTAGCGAAGACTACCAAGAGAATTTATTTGTTATAATTATCCCCCAAGTATTAAAAATATCAAAAACACCGAGAAAATCTTGTATGATTAATGGTTGCATAATTTGAAAATATATCTATCTATATACAAGGATAGTTAGTATTATATTAGTTGTTTATTGTTCACCCACCTATGAAATGCCCAGAACCGTTACGAACCGGCTAAATCCGATCACTGGTTCTTGCCGACTGTTATCATATCTATGGCGTGTAGTATCGTACTTTCTTATACAGATTATTCTACCGTATCTCGTACATTCCTATATATATAATTTTAGCGTATCTCGTACATTCCTGTATAGATTATTTTAGCGTATCTCGTACATTCCTATATAGATTATTTTACCGTCTCTCGTATTCTTATATAGATTATTTTAGAGTATCTCGTACTTTCTTATATAGATTATTTTACCGTATCTCGTACTTTCCTATATAGATTATTTTAGAGTATCTCGCACATTCTTATACAGATTATTTTAGCGTACCTCGTACTTCCTTATACAGATTATTCTAGCGTATCTCGTACTTTCATATACCGATTTTTCTAGCGTACCTCGTACTTCCTTATATTATAGATTATTATATCGCACTTCGTTCATTCTTATGTAGATTATTCTAGCATATTCCTACATTCTTATATTATAAACTATTCTAGCGTATCTCGTACATTCTTATATAGATAATTTTATAGTATCTCGTACATTCTTATATAAATTATTTTAGCGTATCTCGTACATTCTTATATAGATTATTCTAGCATATCTCGTATATTGTTGAACGGATTATTTTAGCATCTCTCATACGTTCTTATA